>JAQISU010000090.1:6172500-6280000 GCA_029339505.1 Unio delphinus
AGCAATCTATCAGCTAAAAGAGGTAACACTAGATTTAATTTTGTTCTCATTGCTATTTGTATTATGATGTAATTCATTGTTTTACATATTAGACGTCTAGTATTTATTATAAAA
Source organism: Unio delphinus (assembly GCA_029339505.1). Lineage (NCBI taxonomy): Eukaryota > Metazoa > Mollusca > Bivalvia > Unionida > Unionidae > Unio > Unio delphinus. Next base: position 6,172,615 of record JAQISU010000090.1, read on the forward strand.
TCTATAGAATAAATACATAGGCTAGGCAGCGCCATTTTATCAGAAGTACTATATTTTGTTTCATTAGTTCTTTTGTATCTGAACATAATTGAGTTCAATTATACGCTGCATGCTTAACGTTAAATGTACATGGGTAATTATTTCATGTGCGCGCATGCGCTACATATATGTGTGAGAATACTTGACCGTGTCATATGTATTACAGGGTTCGGTTGTTTTAATTTTAGCTGAAGTGGTGTGGTACTGAAGAAGTATGATGAAGTGGTGTGGTGCCGTTTTGTGCTGAAGTGGTGTGGTGCCGTTTTGTGCTGACGTGGTGTGGTGCCATATTGTGCTGAAGTGTTGTGACGTAGTTGGTGACGTGTTGTGCTGAAGTGGTGCAGTGTTGTGGTAACTGCGTGTGTGGAGACGTGTTGTGCTGAAGTGGTGCAGTGTTGTGGTAACTGCGTGTGTGGTGCCATGTTGTGGTGACTACGTATGTGGGCTTGTCTATGCTGACCCGTGTAATGCCCGTGTGTGGTGCCTGTGTATGGTGCTTACGTATGCTGCATATATCTCGTCATATGGACGACGTATTATTTATTTAAATATCTTCTTTGCAGTCTCGTTATATGAACGACACCTGCATAATTTTATTATTTATTTAATAACTTCTTTGCAGTCTCGTTATATGGACGACATATTATTTAAACACTTCTTTGCAGTCTCGTTATATGAACGACACCTGCATAATTTCATTCTACACAAATCTCGTCCCATGAACGAGAACTTCAGAACTTAGGGTTCACAATTGCATATATCTCGTCATATGGACGACGTATTATTTATTTAATATCTTCTTTGCAGTCTCGTTATATGAACGACACCTGCATAATTCCATTCTACTCAAATCTCGTCCCCTGAACGAGAACTTCAGAATTTAGGGTTCACGATTGCATATGTCTCGTCATATGGACGACGTATTAATTATTTAATATCTTCATTCTAGTCTCGTCATATTGACGACGCATTCTTTGCATATTTGCATCTATCTCGTTATACGAGCCTTTTATATATATTCATATTTGTAAATTCATTCATATACTTTTTTTGTCATTACGTTACTAAAATTCATAGTTCCATGTTAGGAACATTTATTTAAATAGATTTTTTCTTATATTTTGTAAAATATTGGTGTCAGAGTTGATTTTTAAAATTGCGTTTATAAAATAAACATCTTATTAACGCAGTTGCTTTCCGTGTCTTCACTAATCCAGTCCCGACTCGGTCTATCTTGTGACAAATGGTGTCAGAAGTGGGATCATAATTGGATTAGGCGAAGCACGGATTTTAAATTGCATAGGTCCTGATTGTGGTAAGTTTTGTTTTAAAGATATGTTTCAGATCAGAAGCTTCCTGACAAGACAAATCAGGCTGGTGAGTTAATACCTCACTCATATTCTGTTTTATATATACATATATACATATTGAATACATTGGGAGGAGTAATATACGGTTCGTTCACGTAATCCCAAGAATTGTATGTGTTATATGATAGTGCATTTAGGATTGGTTATCTTATCAATAGCATTCACCATGTCATCACTCAAAGATCTAGTTGAGTTGGGCAAACAGTTTGGGTATGGGGGGGAGACCCTTAGAAATTTTGTTCAGGAGGAGCAGGCCCGGGAAAGGGATCAAAGGGTAAAGGAAAGGGATATAGAGAAGGAAAAGGTCGAAATACAAATCGCCTTTGAAAGGGAAAAGATGGTATTTAAGGAAAAAAAGATAGAGTTGGAAAAACAGGCAGAGAAGGAAAGGATAGAATGGGAAAGGGATGCAGAAAGGGAAAGAATAGAACAAGTACGAAAACTTGAGGAGAGAAAGTCAGAGGGGGAGAAACTAGCAAAGTTAGAAGCTATTGAGTTAGAAGATAGGAATATGGAAAAGGAACACAAAAGGAAATTTGAATTATTAGAGGCTAAGAAGGATGGGCAACACGATTCTAAGTTAAAAGGCCCTAAATTACCCCCTTTTGATGATGACAAGGATAATTTAGATAGTTATCTGCATAGGTTCGAGCGATATGCCACCATCCAGAAATGGCAAAGGGAAAATTGGGCGCTCCATCTCAGCGCATTGCTTAAAGGTAAAGCTCTAGATGTGTATTCGCGTCTACCCGTAAATGACGCACTGAACTACGACACATTAAAAGAGGCACTCCTTAAAAGATATGAGTTGACGGAACAAGGGTTCCGTAAAAAGTTTAAATCAAGTAAGCCCGAAAAAGGTGAGACATTCGCCCAGTTTATATGTAGGACCGGAAATTATTTCCAACGGTGGATTGAATGTGGCAAGGTACAAAAAACATTCGAGGGTCTTACCGATTTTTTACTTAGGGACCAGTTGTTAGACATTTGTGGTAGGGAATTGTATTTATTCCTGCGGGAAAAGTCTTTAAGTAATGTATCCGATATGGCTACTCAAGCAGACTATTTTGCCGAAGCCCGAGGAGGAACCCAGAATGTAATTTTAAGGGATAACAAGGGAGGTTATCAAGATCAGAGACTCAGAGAACCCGAGAAACTTGGAACCTATAAAGGTGGAAATTTTCAATCTGGGAAGGGTTCCTATCGTAGTGATAAACAATGTTTCACTTGTAAGGAATTCGGCCACATCACCCCCGATTGTCCGAAGAGGAAGAGTTTCGTCCCGAAAGTTGCGGTTGCTATCGAAAGCAGAGCGAGAACAAAGGGAGAACAGCAAGGAAGTCCAGTGACACGAGGAACACCTAATTCGCCTATTTTACCATCAAGGGCCATGTCCGACTCCGAAAACCAACCGGAGAGGTCGGTAAAGGCTGAAAAGAAAATAATAGCGACGAAGGTCACCGGTACAGTAAAATGGTTCAATGTAAAAAGCGGATATGGCTTTATCAATAGGGATGACACCAAGGAAGATGTGTTTGTCCACCAAACAGCCATTATCAAGAACAACCCCAGGAAATATCTTCGAAGTGTTGGGGATGGTGAGACTGTAGAATTTGACGTAGTGGAGGGGGCAAAGGGCAATGAAGCTGCTAACGTCACTGGACCTGGTGGAGCCAATGTCCAGGGTAGCAATTATGCTGCAGAACGGCGCAGTTATCGTAGATTCTACAGGAGGAGACCAGTCCAACAGTACCAGGAGGAGGAACCTGAAGAGCAGCGCCAGTTTAGTGGCCCACCTAGACGCAGGCCATATTTTCGTCGCTACTATACAAAGGAGATACCAGGGGAATATGATGGAAGGTGGAGACATGGGTGCTCCACGCAGAAGACCTTATTTCCGCAGTTACTATCAGGGTCCACGCAGTTACTAGGGCGGACCACCTGCTGGTGATGGACAGGGATTCCGTGGACGGGGACGTGGTAGAGGTAGAGGGCGTGGACGTGGAGGATACCGCCACAAGGATCAGCCCAGGAAAGATGACGAACAAAGGGATTCATATGAGCAGAATGACAGAAACGAGGCCTCGGACGACGCTACCAAGGAAACCCACGATGATTAGCCTGAGTAAATCCATGCTTTGATTGGTGCCATCCGGATTTATTTTACAGCCATATCGTTTTCGGATTGAAGCAATGAGAGGGTCGGAAAATGTAGGGGCTGATTACTTAAGCAGACTGTGATTTGCAAGTTTTTTTTTAATTCCTTCATTGTATCACGATATTACTGTAATGTAAATAACGTCTCATTTCATATTTTTGTGTTTACCGATTCCGTGTTTTTCTAAAAGTGTTTCCACTTTTATTTGAAGGGGGGAGGTATGTCACGGAATTGTATACGACTATGTTCAATATATATATGTGGTCAAAAATCTAGTCTTGATTTCTTTACTGCGTACAGCCTTACCGAGGGTAGTTTATTTTTTTTTCGGCTTTTTAGTTATTTCGGCATAATGAGCGAACACTCAGCTCATGCTGCATGTACGAAATTGCACGCAGTTTAAAATACTTACCTGCGCATATCTGTCACAGCTAGGGGTATATAAGGACGAAATTATAAGACAGAAATCACATAACGATCCAGTCTTGTCGGAAAAGCTTCCATCCTAAACGGAGCAATCTATCAGCTAAAAGAGGTAACACTAGATTTAATTTTGTTCTCATTGCTATTTGTATTATGATGTAATTCATTGTTTTACATATTAGACGTCTAGTATTTATTATAAAATCTATAGAATAAATACATAGGTTAGGCAGCGCCATTTTATCAGAAGTACTATATTTTGTTTCATTAGTTCTTTTGTATCTGAACATAATTGAGTTCAATTATACGCTGCATGCTTAACGTTAAATGTACATGGATAATTATTTCATGTGCGCGCATGCGCTACATATATGTGTGAGAATACTTGACCGTGTCATATGTATTACAGGGTTCGGTTGTTTTAATTTTAGCTGAAGTGGTGTGGTACTGAAGAAGTATGATGAAGTGGTGTGGTGCCGTTTTGTGCTGAAGTGGTGTGGTGCCGTTTTGTGCTGACGTGGTGTGGTGCCATATTGTGCTGAAGTGTTGTGACGTAGTTGGTGACGTGTTGTGCTGAAGTGGTGCAGTGTTGTGGTAACTGCGTGTGTGGAGACGTGTTGTGCTGAAGTGGTGCAGTGTTGTGGTAACTGCGTGTGTGGTGCCATGTTGTGGTGACTACGTATGTGGGCTTGTCTATGCTGACCCGTGTAATGCCCGTGTGTGGTGCCTGTGTATGGTGCTTACGTATGCTGCATATATCTCGTCATATGGACGACGCATTATTTATTTAAAAATCTTCTTTGAAGTCTCGTTATATGAACGACACCTGCATAATTTTATTATTTATTTAATAACTTCTTTGCAGTCTCGTTATATGGACGACATATTATTTAAACACTTCTTTGCAGTCTCGTTATATGAACGACACCTGCATAATTTCATTCTACACAAATCTCGTCCCATGAACGAGAACTTCAGAACTTAGGGTTCACAATTGCATATATCTCGTCATATGGACGACGTATTATTTATTTAATATCTTCTTTGCAGTCTCGTTATATGAACGACACCTGCATAATTCCATTCTACTCAAATCTCGTCCCATGAACGAGAACTTCAGAATTTAGGGTTCACGATTGCATATGTCTCGTCATATGGACGACGCATTCTTTGCATATTTGCATCTATCTCGTTATACGAGCCTTTTATATATATTCATATTTGTAAATTCATTCATATACTTTTTTTGTCATTACGTTACTAAAATTCATAGTTCCATGTTAGGAACATTTATTTAAATAAATTTTTTCTTATATTTTGTAAAATATTGGTGTCAGAGTTGATTTTTAAAATTGCGTTTATAAAATAAACATCTTATTAACGCAGTTGCTTTCCGTGTCTTCACTAATCCAGTCCCGACTCGGTCTATCTTGTGACACTATGTTCGTATCCGAACCCAAAAAACTCTATAGGTACACTGTACTCTTTATAACGTTTTATTGGATTATCAGGTTTTATTTTGTCTGTGACATAATCAGACTTTTTAGGTTTTGGTGCTACAACAGCTGTTTCTTGTCGAGGTGGGTTTTCAGGCCATCCTAACACGGTTCTGATTGAGCTGTTATATATATCTTCGACGTAATTAGGTGATTTTATTTCAATGGCAGATGATAGCGTTGGCTCGTGAACCGTTATAGCGATTTCTGATTCTGCTCCAGGAATTGATTTTATTCTACGTGCGAATTTATTATTGATTTGTTCGATTTGGTATGACCCTGTTGGTATTGAAACAACGTTCCAGTCTGGAGTCCCGTCTTCTTTATTCTTATTCGCGAAGACCAATGAGTTATTGGGTCTCTGCCCACCAAACGCTACCGATCTGATATTAGGCCAACTATGGTATACACGCAATTTTGCTAGCGCTATCTCCTTCACGGGAACCGGAGAAGGGAAGTTTTCACTAAACTCGGATATCGTTGATGATATTGAGATCATGCTTGTTTTCACCGGGTTGGTATTTTCTGCTATTCGTTGAAGCAGTTGCAATTCGTTGAATTGTAGTGACATTATTATTATCATTGTCTACAGTTTCTAATTTCGATTCCGTGGAATTATAAATATGTATCATCGCTGAAAACTCTTCATCGGTAGTTACTGTATCATCAATCGATGATGATGTCAACGAGGATAATTGCGAGTATGCGTTGGATGCTTTTTGATGTTTTACTGTATACCCGTTGAGTTTTCCCTGAGAACACGATGATAGTTTTTTAGTAATTGCATTAGCAGCCCCAGCAATTGTTCTCGCCGCGGATATACAAATTCGAACAGCAACCGGGGCTATCATTGTCACTGAAGACAGTATAATACCAGCTCCGGCTATTACACCAGATACTGAATACACTGTAACGTCAATGGATGTAATTCTCCTGCGGTATTTTTTTATTTATATTGCATACTCCTCAGCGAGTGTTTTGAGTTTCGTTGATAATTCTTTGATTGTATCATAGCGATATTGTGACGGTGTTGATGTCATTTTTATTTTAAAAACACTAGAGTTTACAATTACGAATCTAATTGTAAATTTATTTCAATTCAGTTATTTGCTCAGATCTACTACGAATTCCACTTACCATGTTATTGATGCCCTAGCCAAACTTTTATCATCGGTTTTTATCGTTAACTGTTCAGTTGTATTCTTGTCGATGATCGTTGATATCACATTATTGACCCCGGATGAACTCGACGATGATATATTAAATTGAATTGGTGTTACCAGCGTTAATCGATAAATACCCCTGACAGTAGCTGTTATGAGTAAAGCGTTAGATGTTCTTGTCCACTCCAATTGTCCAGATCGAAGTGTGTATACATTATTGCTGAAAATGAAGCTATCATGAGGAATTTTTATTTTTTCAAGTCTCTGGAGATTGCTTCTGATCGTAGTAATATCTATGTTGATTGCTTCCAATTGCTGACCAAACCGAGTTATTTCATCGAATTCTGCAATGATGTTATCTAGAGTTGTTTTAACATCTTCAGGTCTAATATTTCGTTTACCAAAGAATTTATCAATGACGTCAATTGTTCTGATGACGATTGCTCGTATTGTGTTAAAAAAAACTTGTATGAGCATAATACTCAGATCGTAGCTGTCCTAAATTGTCGATTGCGGTTTTTATCGTTTTAATATTCGGTGTGGTCACTGGTGGAACACCAAAAAATTCTCGTAGCAGTAGATCGAATTTATCAACGATGTTATTGGTTTGGCCGAAGCCTCCTACTAGTGTTTGAAAAGCAACTATATGATTATTATACTTAGATCGTAGCTGTTCTAAATCGTCGATTGCGGTTTTTATCCTTTCAATTTTCGGTGTGGTCACTGGTGGAACACCAAGAAACTCTTGTAGCGGTTGATTGAATTTAACAAATTCATCGTTGAGTGATTTTAATCAGTTTGCTGTGTTATCTACTGATGTTAGTCTCTCTGTGACCGCCGAAACAAGTACGACTGGTTTGAGTTTACCATCCTGAAACAGCGCAATAGTGTCATCGGCGGCGTCATGTCTTGGTGTTAAAATGTCATCCAACGACACATTACTGGTTTTCAATTTGCCCTGGCGATCTTGAAATACAACTATTTCGTTTGTGTCAACACTTGCTAAATTCAACGTCTCAGCAATTTCATCTTCAATTATTTTTTTACATCCTGTGTTTCTGTGGTGGGTTTTTCTAACGCTGATAGATGTCGCCCCCAAATATCAATCATTATTGTTAGCGCAACTTGGGTTTTCAATTTATTGATTCTCTAAAATTACCTTGTAATTTCCCACTCGTGTATTCGTTTAAAACCAGAAGAGGTGGTTTCTGTGACGATGAACTTTCCGCGAGGACATTTAATACTTCCCGGCCGCATATCGGCGGATCATTTAATTGTTGTGTTGGCAGCGGGGAATACAAAATCGGAATTGATTGATTCTTTGAATTTATATACCGCATAAACTCGCTTGGCGGAGCTAGCGCATATGAATCAAAATAGACAATCCCACGCGGATCGATCGCGTATGCAACCCAGTGAGTTCCCGATCCGTTACTGTTATCAAGATTGATGATACCGGTTTCAACGCTTTTAGGTTTTCTCGGCTACTGATCTCTCATAAAAAACCCTCTGAAGTTTTTTATCGCTAGCTTATTAGCAGCATCAATTAAATCAAAATTGGACATAGGAAGAATTGGGCTTTCAACTAATAAACCATTCCTGGTAGGCTTAGACCCTTTACGCTGTACCATGAATACGGGGTTCCTGGTAGTCTTAGACCCTTTCCCTTTTTTTATAACCCTGTCCAGTTGCCTTCTTCAGTGCTATCCCTGCCGCGGTACCAACGGCTCCCAAAGCCGCCGCCTTCGCCACCGCTGGGGCGGCCGCTGCAATCAATGCTGGTATTGCGGCTAACAATGGAAATATACCGCCTGATTTTATCATGTTGGCGACTGAATCCTTTGAAAATTCAATTTGAAATCCCCGCTTTTTTTTCATTTCATCATTGAAATGTTTTATTTGACGATCCGTCAATGATATTTTATGTGTACCGCCGGACATCTGCGCTGGTTTCAACGTTATTGTGGTTCCACATTCTTTAGCGGATTTTGATTTTAATTTCTTGACTTGACCATCAGTCAGCGAGACACTAACAACACTATATGGCATTTTATTGTAAAACACATTTATGCTTTCAATTGATCTAATTGTGAAAATTTCGAAACAATTTCCTCTCAAAGATTTTCCACTGGTGCATCAACGATTTTCATTCGTCCGCCAGCCCCTTCTAACAACATTGATTTGTTGCTAAGAATGACAGCAACCGTTCTATAATCAACACCACCAGGGGTTATACGAGCTCTGAAGTGTATATCAGCGACGGATTGCCTTGTTAAATCAAGATGTTCCATCGAAAAGTAATAAATCGGATACAATTTCTTAAAATCAAGTTGCAATATTTTCGTAATCAAGCTGTGTATCCTCAGATGGTTCTTGTTGTCCGTTTATTCTCAGCGAGACCTCCCTGACTCCTAATCGATCAAATATCATATGACTGCGTTCTTGGGAGCCTGGTCGATTCCGATTCTGCAGCGCTATAAATATATGACGTGGAGCTGAAACGTCTTGTTTTGATGCCAAGTGCCATGTAAATGTACCATCAACATTATCGAGTTTGACATCAGTCGTTGTTGTTAGCCAACTTATCAATGATTTGCCACCTGATTCCATAATGAAAGTAGCCGCTCTTCTATGGCGATTGATGGGGTCATTACTCGCATCCACAATACTATTTTACTCAAAACAACTTTACCTTCAGCGGCACCAGTACGCCAAACTGCATCGTTGTCGTCTCCTATTCGCACTAACGCAATTGTGTGTTTAGCTCCATAGATGACTTTTCTGACATTTCTGCAGAATCCAAAGATGTGATGGTTAGAATTGCACATGAAAAATACCGTTCTTGTCCTTGTAACATCATTACTCTTGTTGCAAACCCTAGATTGAAATTACCATTAACGCCTCCGAGTATATCAAACGCAGCTCCGGGTCTAGCTCGACGTTCCGGATTGGTTGCTTCTTGTTGATTAGCAACTGAAGTGCCTTGCGGTGTTAACACTTTAATGTATTGAAGGTGGTCAGCGTTATCAGAGGTATCCTTTGCAAACATCATAGACGGACCAGCCGATCTTGTATAATTATCAGAATATCTTGCTAGTCCGATTATTGTTGTTGCAACATCAACCTCGCGTTCTATTGATTCAATTTCTTTTCCATCAATGAGATATCTTGCACTTTCAAGTAACGCCATTTTGCCATTATTAACAAAACCAACTCGAACATTTTCGTTATCTGGATATGGGGTATTAGCTGAAACATTTGTTACGAGTTTTCCATCGATTTCAATAAAAGCTTCACATGGCAAAAAGTATTTACTGGTATCTTGAACTTGAAGTTCAACTCGCGATCGTAGGTCCGGTTGTATTGCATGATAGGAATAGTATTGATAATCGCGGACGGAATCGTCTTTGCGCATTGGGGCTTCCATATCAAGCGCGGGGTCAGCTGTTCGTTTAAACATTGTTATTATTATTTAGTGTTTTCAGTTGTGAAACTCTTTGTAATCATCTTCGTTTTTGTTTTCGTCTCAAACCACTTCCTGCTATCGCGTTCATGATAGCGTTATCTGTTACCGGCGAAGCCGTCAATGGCGACGGAGTCACCGAAGCGGCCAACGACGCTAGTTTTTCTTCCACTGCGCTATTTATTGCTTTGCTGATTTTTGCAGGCATCACTGTCGTTGATGGCAGTACTGGTGGTTTCACCACCGACTTCGTTGTTGGTTTCTTTCTATTTCATCTTTCGCAGCAGAAAATGCCTTTCCGGTAAGATTTCCAACAGCGCTGATTCCCTTATCACGAATAATACCAATGGCTTTCATTGATAATTGTTTAGCTAACGGCGCCACTTTTGGGGCTATTCTTGTAAATAACCCCGCGATGGTACTACCGAGACCATCTTCGTACCACGCGCGGTAAACAGGCAATCGTGAGTTCACCACGTAGACGCTTACGGGTTTATCATTGTTGTAGTGTATAATCATCTTGCTATAAAACTAGTAGTTTTTCAATTAGTTAATTGCGTAGCCGCCATTGAAAACTCTTTGATTTCAATCGCTAAAATCCATAGGATTTTCATCATAACCATTGGCGTCTCTGTGATTTTCAACTAATTCAGCAATGAGTTCTCGATATACATCAATGCCCATGATACCACCGGCAAATAATCGTCTACAGATATCAGCTGCTTCATTAATTATCTCGACGGAGTTGTTTCCATCTCGTTTTCCCCCGATAAGTACTTCTAACCGTGATATATCACTGAAAATATTACCAGGGCATGTCACGGTTGCGTTGAAATCTAAATGATTTTTAATCGAATATTCTTTTCCGCTTGTTTTCTTTGACCCGGCTACTGCTCTTATGTCTATTAGTTCCGGGATCGGATCCTCCGTGTAACGTGGTGGTTGTGGACCGCCTTTAACCGCAGTTAGAAAGTCATTATAACCAGGGTGCTGCGACAACGGTTTGATTTCAATCCCGCCGCGTTTCGCTAAATATATTTTCGATGCCCAAGTCTTTCTGTCTCTTATAAAATCCTTAAACCCGTCGTTTAATAATTTCTTTCTTTTAGCCTTTGGAAAATTTTCTCTAGCAAAATCAGCTAATTCGGGATCCGTATGGTGTCCTCTAATTTCATTTAATGCTGCGACTATAAATATACTTTCAGGTGAATAGTCTCTTCCTGCAGCTGCATCTTGTTCTTCTTCTTCGCGTTCTTCAATTATGCGTTGAGTTTTTATGTCACTGGATAGCTGTTGTATCCCTGCGCGTGTTTGTCCGGTCTCCGCCGCTATCTTTTCAAGCGTATCAAGCAGCGGAGCCTTCTTCGCTCGTTCTCGCTCAGGAATATCTCCGTATATCGCTGCTTCAGTTAACTTTTTTATATCTTTGGTCGCACTTGTTATCGGAGTAAACAATTGTTCACTTGACACAGAAAAGTCAGTCTGCGCTTGTTGTCGTTGTTGAAGTTTCTCGCGAAAGTCTGTCTCGTACCGGTATAAACTTTTAATTGCTGCTAGCCGCTCTCGGGCTAATCTAGTTGCAAGTGATTCACCTACCATATATTGTTTGTGAACTAAGTTTTCAAATGTGAAATTATCACAGTTAAAAGCTGAGTTATTAAATAAATGTACCATCAAGCCAAGGTATTCATCTCCGACAGGGTTAAACTGTACGACGCTATCCGCGAGTGTTTCAGAAATAACATCGCTTGGGGTTTCAAAATTGTAATATCTGAGAACGGCGATGAACGATTTTTGTTAACGACGCGGCAACAACAACAACTACGTGAAAATGGAGGCGTCGCGGTGATTACTTGCTACCACAGCCAGATCATCCAGTACACACATAACTGCATGAGCAAACCCAAACTGCTGAGTATTCTTTCAGGAGAAAATCCTATGTAGTTACAAAAAACGCTAAAAAAATAAATTTTATTACAAAATTTACTGAAAGCCTATTTTTTATAGTAACGCTCACGTGGTTAAGATACGGGTTTTTCCTCGTTTAATATTTTTCTAAGATCACGAACCTTAGAACTAATTTCAGTCCGTTTTTGATACTCTTGGCCGAGCTTTTGACGTATTGCTTCAAAGGTGCTAAATAGCGTTATAAATACATTAATGTTGTTACCGTACAAACAAGCATTGATGGACTTTTGAATTCCTTTCACGAGCCTGTACATCTTAGGTAAAACATAACGACCCTTACTAGACTGATACTCAATGTCTTCATATTCCGAAGTAATCCTGTCACAGTCGAGACCTTCAGATAATACTATCCCCCGACTTTTCAAAATTGAAATTTCGGCATTTATAGCATTTACATCTTTGATATCCATTATTTATATAATACATTTTATCTTTAATTATTAAAAAAAAATTGGGTCATTTTTGACTCCGTTTTTTATATTTACAGGTAAATTAATTAACTTAATTAACTTAGTTAAGGACTACACAACACGCATCTTGGAACTCCTTGGATGCCTTCGCATCCATGAAAGTCCAAGGGTCCGAAGCATACCCCCTTGAATTGTTTCAAATATATACGAATTTTATTTTATGGCCATTTTTCTTTGACAGAGCTGATTTTTGAATTCCTTTTGCAACAAATAGTATTGAAGACTTACAAATATCAAAGTATCTACTGGCGTCATTCATTGACTGAGATATTTTCTCCTCGTTAGTTAATGTATCAAATGATTTTACGGGTCTCTTTCCAACTGATTTAAAAGTACCAATTTCTGCCCTTTTTGATATATTCTGACTCTGTGAGACAGCTTGGAGATTCGAAAGAGAATTATCGACCTTGTTATTATTGATATGATCAATAACAGATTCATCTTTGATCAATCCGTTGTGACATTCATATAGTGTTCTGTGACAGAGATATCTCTTCTTCCCGGCACCAAACACCAAATATCCTATATTATTTACCCGTCCAACCGGTTTCTTTAGTCTGCTATTTCTAACAATACCATCACGGAATGCCTCATAATTAACAAACGCTGGGTGCGATCTGAATTCTTGGTTCATTTATATACTATACTATTGTTTATCTCATTTACTATCTGCTTTAATTATAAACCTCTGGAGATAATCTTGAGGAGTCTTTATGATTTTGTCATCGTTAGGGTCAATGACGGTATTTTTTATTCGTTTGTCATAATAGTGTTTTAGTTCCCTGTATCGTTTCCCGCCACAACTGAGACATAATTGTGATTTTCCCCTTACCCCCACCCCACATCGGAGGCACGGGAAGGGGCCAAGGGAACCGTTGCGAACGCTCTGTAAATGATACCCACATAATTCGCCTCTACATGATATTGTTACACGGGGTTGTTGATCCAATCATAAGCCATTTGCAGTGATTCATTCTATATAAATTCTCTATTTAAATTCTCACGGAATGCCTCATAATTAACAAACACTGGGTGCGATCTGAATTCTTGGTTCATTTATATACTATACTATTGTTTATCTCATTTACTATCTGCTTTAATTATAAACCTCTGGATATAATCTTGAGGAGTCTTTATGATTTTGTCATCGTTAGGGTCAATGACGGTATTTTTTATTCGTTTGTCATAATAGTGTTTTAGTTCCCTGTATCGTTTCCCGCCACAACTGAGACATAATTGTGATTTTCCCCTTACCCCCACCCCACATCGGAGGCACGGGAAGGGGCCAAGGGAACCGTTGCGAACGCTCTGTAAATGATACCCACATAATTCGCCTCTACATGATATTGTTACACGGGGTTGTTGATCCAATCATAAGCCATTTGCAGTGATTCATTCTATATAAATTCTCTATTTAAATACTTGTTTTAATTATATGACTGAAATTCGAGAGATTATCATCAATTAAGCCCTACAAAAATATTTAATTCAATCTCGATAGAACCCTCAAAGATGTGCCAAAACGGGCAATAACGGATAGAGCCCTGATAAATAAAATACGCGATTGTATTAATGAATTCAAGCACGACGGTGCATCTCATAGCTGGTCAACATTTTGAATTGATGGCATTGTTGATGCCACCATGAACGACAGCAACGCAGCTACGATAATATCACAACTTGGCAACAAAAGTATTTTTCTAGAGTGAAATTCGTTATCCGTGTAGAATCAGGCGGTTGGATTATACGAGACAAATTTGAACCGATTCTCAAAGACAAGAAAACAGTCGTTGTTAGCCGTGATTCTAAGCCGGGTCTGTTAACTGGAATTGACAAACCATACTATGAACGAGCATATCCTGAAACAGCAGTAGTGTATGGGATATATCCTTTAATGAAAAAGCCGATATAGGAAAACTAGCGCCGATGAAATACTCGTCGCTGAATTGTGCAGCAGAACGAGTAACAGAACATTTTACAAATGCACTCCGCGGAAATAAATTGACCGATCTAAGACAAAAAAATAATAAATGATTGGGAATTAACAGTTAGGAAGAACGGAGCTAAATATAGCGAAATGGCTAAATTAGAAAAGTCGCTGAAATTTCCGATAACCGTTACAACGATAACCGGTGAGGTATTATATAAATCGAAATACAATAAACAGGCAGCTCCAATCAAAATTATTGATCATAACGAACACGCATGGACACCCGCGGTCACAATATTTCCACGAGACAGAACAACAAAGTATATACCTGACGAATTCTTACAAGACGATTTCTCCAGGGATGGTTTTCTCGTTGAAGAGAAACTATTCGATGCTATTGCGCATTTGAGTAAAAACTACCCCGTATCGGCATGGTTACTTCACAGCACTGAAAACGACACGGATACCTTTGACCAATTTGTAAGACCAAACGGCGAATTAAACCGCACTGAAACATTACACAATAAAATGAAAAAAAACACAGCTAGTGGGTTTTTAACACGTGGCGAAGGCAACAACAGTGGCGAAGCCACCGACGATGAACAATTATTGACAAACTGTTGTACAATCCCGTCGGTTGCAGTTCATTTTGCGAGAATCAAAAACGCATGGAAACCAACACGCGTAGAATTCTTGCCAGATATTGAGGCTAGTTGCCTCGAATTTTATCATGGCGGTTTATGCAATAACAAATACGACCATGATAATATCATTTCAGTTGATCTGATTGCTTGTTATCCAGCGAGTTTTCTTGGTTATGGAGAGTGTACTGAGTATTTTAAACGATTTGGACACCCCGTACATGAAATGACTCGTGTTGCAATTAATGGGCCGCTGCCTGATTTTGATTTAACTGGATTCGCTCGTGTAGTATCATTTGAGTTTGCAGCAGGACTTCATCGCGCTTGTTATATTTGGATTGGTAGACACATGTCTGAAAAGAAGTGGCTACCAATAGCGCTATTACGATTCATGATTGATACAAAATTGTTAATTTCGCTGACAGTCAGTGAAGCAATTATATCATATCGGAAACAAATCAATGTCTGGTTACCAGAACCAGAAATTCTTGATAGTATAATTGACGAATCCAGAAAACACATTGATGCCGACGAAGAATACATCATTGAGTGGTCCAAACGGGTATTTAATCAACGAAACATCGAAGCAATAGATCTCGGTAGAAGAATAATTGGAAAATTCACTGAGGGAGGGAAAAATGTGACTACAAAAGATATTGTTCACTGTTGATTATAGATAGCACCGAATATGACTTTGTAATCGCGGATGCAGTATCCAAAAACATATATGTAGATGGTAAGGATGTTGTTTTGTCCGATGGAACAAAATTGGGCACAATTGTTACTTACAGCGACGGTTACAGATCCCCGTATACACATTTGAGGTCATCGATGCTGGGTTATCCTTGTATCAATTTTTTTTCAATGATAAATATATTTCCTGACACTGCGGTTAGAGTTGCCGTTGATTCATTTTACATTGACAGCAAGTATTGTGAAGCAGTTGCTGAATTCACTAATCCGAATGAAAGTTCGGGATCATGGAGAATTAAAAAAGAAATGCTGCGTGATTATTCTGAATCAGCAGATGTTACAATTGAAAACAATTACCTGAAACATGATAAACTATCAGAGTGGTGCAATGCACCACCGATATCTGATCCAATTTGTAGATATAAAACAGTTTATTTAAACGGTTGCGGCGGGTCAGGAAAGACAACACGTGCGATAGAATTACCGGTATATCAAGGGCGGGCAAATATGATTGTGCTTACACCAACCCATAGACTAGCACGAGAGATAAAACAACTAAACGTAGAAGCTTGTACTCATCGCAGCTTTTTTTCGATACAAGGGCGATGAATAGACCCCTGAAAAAATGGGTGAGAAATTCATTCCTGAAATCATTATTTGGGATGAAGCGTGTACGGTTTCGGAAGATGTATTAAAAATGTTTCTTGATTGGTTATTGCGCGCGAATACAAAAGTTATAATGTGCGGCGATCATGGTCAGCCACCACCATTTGTCGGTACGAGCCCATATGATTGGTTGAAAGAATTTGTTGACTATTATGAAGAAATTAATACTGACTTTCGAGCACTTGTTGAACCATTACGTGAATTCAAGAAACTAATTAGATTACAACCGGATAGAATCCAATGTAAAGTAGCACGTGAGGTTATTTCAGATACTACCATGAATGATTTCTGGGAAGATTGGAGACCAAACGATTTGATAGTGGCAAGTAGAAAGATAATCAGAGATACACTTCAAAGAAAGTTGTTTGTGTTGCATAAAGAAAAATTCCCAACGCGCCCAGTGCCGCTGTGTTATAAACCCTATGATACACGGCGACAAAATATTGAAGTTGAAATTCCAGGACGTGTGACTTCGTCAACGGCAGAGTCAGGAAAACAGATTCTGGTATTAAATGATATTGTGCTAGTTGATATCAATGTTGTCGAAGATGTATTGCTTGCTGATAAATCCCCATGGACGCTAGGTTACGCAGCAACAATACACTCTTCGCAAGGATTAACCATCACGGATACAATTGATTGGGTAGTTGATAATAACATTGAGTGGTCAAATTTAGTCTATCTTGCAGTGTCCAGAGTACGACGAATAAATCAACTTCGAAGAATTGTTTCCGATGATAATGACACAACAATGGATAATATTGATGTTAGCATAATTAATAAAAAACTCTATGGTTACAAACAACAGGATAATAAAAAACGACAATTGGATATTGATGCCGAATGAATTATTGAGTTGAAGCAACAACAGAATAATCACTGCGCGAGTTGCAATTGTATAATGCGTTGGCAGTATTCGGATAAAGATCCTCGACAATTTACCGTAGACAGAAAAAATAACAGTCTCGGTCATGTCAGAAACAATGTGATGTTGACTTGTCTTGAGTGTAATAGACGCAACGGTGCTAGTTAAGACTATGCAGCGGCAATTGAGTATAGTCAGGAATCACTTGTAATTGTTCGCGTGTAAAACCCCGCTGAGGGGCAGTTGAATTCAATTTATAGATTGGAGGTCTACCAGTTGATCGTGTTATAGTAGATATACTATGCGTAGTGACACTCCAAATAGGATCAGTAGCCCTTTTTTACCACCTTCGAGTTCTCCTGGTTCATACAAATATCTCACGGTGACATTGCTGAGAATTGGCTGAGAAACGCTAACCCGACGTGGTTGTGGTATATACATTTTTTTATTGATTGCTCTGGTAATCTCGTTATTTAGCGCTGAAACTACCCATGGTAACCTTTTAACAAATTCACGGGATCGCTTTTCTTGGATGAATTCTTTTGCGTATTGATATCCAAATAACCGCTCAGCAAGAGTCCGATTGAATCGTTCAACCATTGACTGATCGCGATGTAGTACAGTATGCCCCCGTCTGATGGTGACATTGTGATGTTTCATCGCTGCTAAAACAGCGCCTTAAAATTCCTTGCCAGGATCAACTTGTAACAGATTTGGCCAGCGTAGTGGGCATCGAAGCCAATTTTTCTTTGAAAGATTTATCAGGAATAGCATGAATTAATTTCACATCCGCGAGATGCCTGTGCTGCAAATTGCTGCTTTTATATGCAATATCATGAGCATGACAAGCCTTATCAATGGAGTTTATCGGTTCTTCACCACGTCGAGGTTGATTTTGATCATCAAGTCTGATATCTAATCGTGTTCCGGGGCCGCAATATCTATATCCTGGAAGGTGCTTTTCTCCTGGATACTTTGCCAACGGCGTTCCAGGGAGTTTTACTAACTTGGCTGCGATATCACCTCCTCGGTTTTTTTTAAAACATCTCCAGATTTCATAGAAACAAATCTAAACTTTTTTATACCACATGTTGCACATCTACCAGTAAGTGCTAATCTGTTATTCCTAGTTGTAATCGTCGTCACATCATTTGTGCTAGTACGCGTTTTACACTTCACACAATATAGATCCATAATTAATGTATAGAGATATGAATATAATTGATTTTTCAGTGACTAAAACAAGAGAACCAGTTAAGCATCATGCAGCGCTACCAAACTATATCCGCGCAATTATAATCGGGCCATCTGGATCCGGCAAGACGCAAGTGTTGCTCAATTTAATAATGAGATGGATGAAGTGGGATAAGTTGTATTTAGTGGCGCCTAGTGTAGATGATCAACGATGCTATGAAATGCTAAAAGATTTTAATGAAAGCGCTTCAGAGATTGCCGGCGAGGGTATTATTGAATTTATAACCGATATTGACGAGGCACCATCCGTGGATGACCTTGATGGAAGCATTAACAATTTAGTCGTATACGACAATGTAATGGTAGATAAACAAAAAAAAAACAGCTAGGATCTTTTCCAGAGGCAGGCATAAAAACACCGACGTGATATATGTCACTCAACGATACATTCAGATTCCAAAAGTGATCAGATGTAACTGTAATATTCTTGCTGTATTCAACAGCGTTGATACACATACGCTACGAAATATTTGGCAGAATTGGTGTTCTGATATGGACTTCAATCAATTTCGAAATTTCTTTAGTCATGCTCAGTCAAACCCGCATGGATTTATAACAATAAATTTCCATGATCCTAGAACACGATATCGTATCGGACTCGATCAAATATTCTGTTGAAATCGTAAAACCCCATAGCAGCAGGGGGGCCATGACAACATCGTTGCGACCCAGATGATTGAAAAATTGTTAAGTCTCCGTTTGCCAAATGGGGACTTATTTTGTTTTTGGTTAAAATATGAGATTTCGCAGGAAGGCTCTATTTTCCGTTTTGAGGCTTCAGTCAATTTTTTCGAAAAAAGTTGTGAGATTCGCCACCCCTGCTGCTTGACGCTTTTTAATTTCTGATCCTGGTAACATAAGGTCTATACTCTAAGCATTTTCAAATTTACATATGATAGTTTAATCTAACGGTGATGCTTCCAAACCTTCTATGTGTTAATACCAAGCAAAATGAGAAGAGCTAGGACAGTAATATTGTACAAATTATTTTATGGCTGAACATTTGTTTCTCTAATATCAAGCAAAGGTTCCAGTTATGCTCCACTGCATCAGTCTGGGGATGGTACCCGAAACAAATATGCTACATTGGCAAATTCATTGGTCGTCGTTGTGCACCCACATACGATTCCTCGGTAAATATGAACAATAATTCAGGATATTTTTCAAACATTTTGAAAATCATCCGAACACTTCAGATTCAGTATCAAGCCTCTGAGAGTGTTATCCCACTGTTTCAAGCTACGTCAGTCTATATAAAGCTACTGATGTGAGTTTGAAGTTTATTCTCGTTAACGAATCATTATGACATCTCATAAAGACGGGATTAGTTGGGTCATCAATAATTAGAAATCCTGGAGGAGCTGTTGGCGCAAATGAATATAAAATATATACCTGCCGAGCTTGATTTGATCGCTCGAGATTTATTTGATAGCTTCTTTCGATGACATCACTCACTAAATTTAATGCAATCACCGAGGATAGGTTCAGATTATTTGGAGCGATATGCCTACCACCTCCATCTGGGTCATTACCATGCGTCAGGATATGTGTTTGTTGTGATGTTGTTTTTTTTCCATGCGTCGAGTATTCTTTTGAAACCAACATCGATGGTATCACTTAGAGTTTTTTTTCTAGTTTTGGTACGTTATATTTTGGAAGCTTAAATATTGATATATCTTCAATGCGGATTTCATACTTTGTTGCAAACTCTGTTCTCGTTTTAGGATTTCTGTCACCTAATATTTCTTGAATAATTTGTGATTGAAATGTTTCCATGTCACTGATGATTTTGTTACCTGTTTGTATGACGCTGATAAATTCATCTCGAGTGAGAGTGCTGAATTGAAGGGATATTAACAACAGCGAAAAGTCATTTTTCATAGCTGTAAAATTTTCATTGATTTTATCATGTCGAGTTGTGTAGTATTTAACGCGATTTTCTAACATTTCAGTGAATAAGTTCAACTTAGAATATTATCTATAACATTTTATTGGATTGTCAGGTTTTATCCTGTCTGTGATATAATCGGATCTTTTAGGTTCAGGTGGTAAATTAACGGATTCGCGTGAAGGTGATAGTTCAGGCCAACACAGTACAGTTCTGATTGAGCTTTGATAGATATTTACAACGTATCCCGGGGATAAAATCTCAATGGCAGATTATAGCGTTGGTTCATGAACTGTTATACCGATTTTCGATTCTCGCTCAGTGATCGATTTTGTTCTGCGTTGAAACTCGTTATTGATTTGTTCAATTTGGTATGACCCAGTAGGAATTGAAACAACGTTCTAGTCTGGAGTTCCGCCTTCTTTATTTTTATATGCAAATACTAAACTGCTTTTTGGTTGTTGGCCACCAAATGCTACCTACCTAATATTAGGCCACCGGTGATATACTTGTAGTTTTGCTAGCGCTCTCTCCTTCACGGGAATCGGAGTTGGGAAATTCACACTGTATTCAAGATCAGTTGAAGTTATTGATATCATGCTTGTTTTCACTGGGGATGTGTTCTCCGCTATCCGTTGAAATAGCTCTTGCGGGGATGTCATTATTAATATTATCGCGCTCTAATTTCGAAATCGCGACATCATAAAATCTTACCATGGATGAAAACTCGCTATCTGATATTAATGTATCATCAAGCGACAAAGAAATCATCGAAGATAATTGCGAGTATTCGGTTGATGCCACATGGAATTTAATTACGAAGTCGTGTAGTTTACACTGGCTGCACGAAGATAAATATTTTTGTTATCCCGGTTAATATACCCGCAATTGTAGCCACCGCAGAAACGCAAATTTGAACTACATCCGGTGCCATCGCTGTAACCGATGCGAGTATTATTCCAGGGCCGGTAATTACACCACTTACCGATTATACTGTAGCATCAACTGCGGTGATTCTTCTTCGATATTTCTTTATTTTCATCTGATACTCCTCAGTAAGGGTTTTGAGTTTAGTTTGAAATTCTTTGATTTGATCATCACGATACTCTTGTGATGTTGTCATTGCTATTTTTGAATCTTTTACGATTTCAATTACGATTTCAAATTGCTAGCAATTCAATTAAGTTATTTACTCAAATCCACTACGAATTCCACGTACCATGTTACTGAAATCCTATCTAAATTTTTAAAAGTGGATTCTATTGTAAACTGTTCAGTTATATCCTTGCCGATGATTGTTTATATTGTATTATTTACCCCAGATGAACTCAACGATGATATATTACATTGAGATGGTGTCACTAGTGTTAATCGATAAATGCCTTTGACGGCCGCAGTAATATGTAAAATGTTGTTTGTAGATGTCCATGCAAATCATCCTTGTTGAATCGTGTATACCACGTTGCTGGTTCTCTCATGAGGAATTTTTTTTTCAATGACTGTTATCATCCTCGCTGCATCAGTTTTGATTGCCTCGCTGAAGGTTTTCATATCTTCGATGGATTGTTTAGTATCAGGGAGTTTTATGTCAATTTTTTCAAGCGGGGATCCATGAAATTTATCTACGATATTTTTACGAAACGTTAAAAACTGTTTTACATGCTCTTCATATCTGTCGTTAGTTCCAACATAGAATCCTCTATTGTTGTGATCTTCGTTGTGGTCACTGGTGGGTTTCCAACAAATTCTAACACGGGATTATCAATGTTGTCTACGATGGATTTTTGTAATTCAGTAAACTGATTGAATTTAGTTATATGATCGTTGTAGTCTGATTGTAGTTCTTTTTGGTCATCCACATCAGCTGAAACAAGTACACTTGGTTTGAGTTTACCCTAATCGGAAAATAACGCAGTAGCATTTTCTGCTGCTTCTCGTCGTTTAATTAAAATAGCATCAAGGGAAACATAACTAGCTTTTGATTTGCCCTGGCGATCGCCAAATACAACTATTTCATTGGGATCAACACTTGCTAAGTTCAACATTTCAGCTATTTCATCTTCGATAAGTTCTTTTTACATCCTTGATTCCATCAAGGCCATCGGCGGAGGGTTTCTTCGACTGCAATAGAGGTCGTCCTCAAATATCAATCATTCTGTTGTAAAACTTTTTCTCTCTCTCAAAAGCGACTACTAGTATATTCATTCACGACCCGATGAGGTGGTTTCTTCGATGATTAAATAGCGTCAAGGACATTCAATACTTCGTTGCCGCATATTGTTGGATCATTTAGTTGTTGTGTTGGTAGCGTAGAATACCAGTTCCTCACAAAATGAGGAGTGTTTAATCGTTGTAAATATTTGTTATATTCTTTCATTGTTGCTAGCCCGTATGAATCAAAATAGACAATCCCACGTGGATCAATCGCGTATGCAACCCAGTGAGTACCCGGTCTTGTGCTGTTATCGAGATTAATAATACCTATTTTAACATTGTTTGGTTGTGTCGGCAACTGATCTTTCATAAAGACACCTCTGAAGATTTTATTCGATAGCTTTTTAGCGGCATCAAGTAAATCAAAATTTGACATTGGAACTAGTAAACCGGTCCTATTCTCAGGCCCTTTCCGCTGTACAATAAATACGGAGGTCGTTGTAGTCTTATACCCTTTACCTTTTTTTCATACCCCCGCCCTGCTGCTTTCTTTAGTGCCATCCCTGCTGCGGTACAAACGGCTGCTAGCTCGGCCGCTTTATGCACCGATGGGGCCGCTTCCGCAATCAGCGCTGGAATCGCAGCTAACAACGGGAAGATAACACTTGATTTTATCATGTTGCTGATCGCGTTTGCTGATAGTGTAACATGAGCACCTTTTTTCTCAGTGACAATTTATTTGCCCCACCAGTCATCTGATTGGGCTTCAGCGTTGCTGTAGTTCCACATCACAAAGCCGATTCCGATTTCAACTTTTTAATATGACCAGGAGTTAAAGTAACACTAATATGACTATTCAACATTATACAATAACAGATTGATCTAATTGTTACATGTTTTGGGAAAACACTACATGTTTGCTACTGGTGCATCTATCAATCTCATTCTTTCACCAACACCTTCGAGTAGCATTGATTTATCACTGCGTATGACAGCAACCGCTCTATAATTAGCAATACCACCAGGGCGGTCGACGCAAGCTCTAAAGTGTATTTCAACTACGGATTGTATTGTTAAGTCAAGATGTTCCAGTGAAAAATAATAAATCGGATATAAACTTTTAAAATCCAACTGAGATAAATGTAGACCAGAATCAACATTTTTATCGCGACCCATATATGACAACATACGATTATACGCCCGTGCAATATGATTAGTGGTGTAATCAAGTAGTATATCCTCGGATTGTTCCTGTTGTCCGTTTATTCTTAGCGAGACTTCATTAACACCTATCTGATCAAATATAATATGACTTCGTTCTTGATTGTTTAATCGCTCAGTATTCTGTATCGCAACAAATATATGACGTGGGGCTGAAACACCTTGTCGTGCTGCCAAGTGCCATGTATATACACCATCAATATTACTATGCCTTATGTTGAAAACTTTTTAATTATATATGATCAGTTCTTGAAATCGAAAGTTTTCGTTTTTTGTTCACGACGAGAACAAGCCTAAAATTATTATAAATTATTAAACCTTTAGAACGATACGGCTATCAAACATCAATATCATATATAACGTGCAAACGAGCTCACAGCGTAATCTCGAAAGAGAACCAACGCTGAAGGTGTTGTAGTGTGCATATAACTCCGAACGTACTAATGTATAAATCACGTGAAGTGTGCTACTTAGCCAACAATTTTTGATCCATACAATTAGCCAATACGTCCCTGATTAAATTCATTGTAATTCCAAGCATATTAGTATGCACTCTGTACTTCCTGAGATGAATACGTTGATCAAATAAATACAGCAATATTATAGACTGACCACAAGAATAATCATCATCACAATCCTCATGAGCCTGACCAAATTTAATATGTTCACTTCTGTTGATAATGATATAAAATTTTAACTCAATATGTTAGAGTGAAATTGACATCTTGTATGGATTATGGAATACAAACATTTATTGAGTGGGTACACCATACATTTGATTTATATATATATATATATATATATATATATATATATATATATATATATATATATATATATATAACTCAACTCAACATATCATTGCTCATTTCTTGAAATACGCATGTATAGCAAGCACTACGATTGAATCGAGCTGCAAATGGTAATTCTACGTACTATAGTATACATTATGCAATGATTAAAGTATACTTACTTTGCCGTAATATTTTTGTACTGAAGCTCCTTGTAATTGCCGGAATAACACTTGCCTCGCCAATATCAAATGACTTCGGAGTAGCTTTCATTACTTTCAGCATTATGATTCTAGCATACTGACATTCAGTTATCAAGATCGTGTATTTAATTTTGCGATTCTAATGTTTAGCCAAACGTTGCTCAATTCCGATTGTTGATAGGTTCAAAACGATCAGACACTGCCACTCACAACCACGTGCCAATGATGGTTTGATACCCCCTTGTTCCAAACAACTAATTCCCCACTTACTTGTGAACAATGTTAAGTAACTGGCGTTGGCAAAAAAAAGTGCGCGTCTTACTTGTATGGCGATGTAAATTAACTAAATAGTCATCATCATACATTCTGGCGGCGCGACATTGTAGCCTCCGGGTCTAAGATACACGTTTTGAAATCTGGTTAATTATACAATTTGACAGTTAGTCCGTATTTACTGTTTTATGAACAATTAATGGAATAAGGTTTCAAAACCGAGATGGACAGGAATAATACATCTTTTGATTCAGAAAGAGATTATGGAAATAGATATTCAGAAAAAGAAACAGGAGTATCAAATACACCTGCCTAATGAGAGGGCAAGCCAATCACAAGTGCAATAAGAGGAAAAGCAGTGGCGAATGAAAATACGAATAGCAGGACAAACACAGGACATGTAAAGGCAGATAAAAACATAACGAATTGTTAATGAAATGTAGATGCACAAAGAAGAAAGAGAAACGCACAATAGATTCAAATAGTTAGCACTGGCAGACTGAAACGGATCTGAACCCTTTTGCACACAATTCCAGGCCTTACTGTTACCATTAAAACCGGGTAATACCTGCGTTGTCATGACACCAAAGTAGAACATTGCCTACCTCATATTGAAGACAAACAGTCGAAATCTTAATTTTGCCAAGAGAGGTTTATACATGAGGGATATCGACAACATTTTGTGAATCGCATAAGGGTACATGACATGTTCATGTAGAATTTGCAAGCGTTTTTGCTCAGCGAATTAAGTTTATAAAGATTACAAAAACCTCAAATACTAATATTAATTTTACTGGCTTAAAGACTGACTCGATAATGAACTGATGGTAAAGAACTATCTCGAGTTTCAAAATATGAAGCTTTGGAAAATGCTGTTCCGAATGTTGTTTTACATTCTTTGAGTCATACGATGCATTTTACAACATATAATTTTCTCAGTAATAATTTGATATGATATTCCTTAAATTGTGGTGTCGGTACACTAGCACAAAAAACATATTACAAAAGTGACCTTAAATCTCTTCTTACCGTTGATAAATGTAAACGATGGTGTCTATTAGTTAAGTCAGGTTAATGCTTCCATGTCAAAGTAGTACTGAAATGATGAATTCAGACAGATATTCCAAAAGGTTAAATACCAAAGAATGCAAGGTCAACGTTTGGAATTGAATGCCATTGTTTTTGTTACACACATCATAGTCTGATCCTATTCTGGAGAACTATTATTTCACTTATTGTTGAATCTACTACTACAGATTCCGCTATGAAAATATAGTAGCTTCTCAGAATATAACCTTTGCTATCAATTACATTGCGTTTGAAAAAAGCATAATATCATACCAATGTCACGTGCGATACGTTTTTCAAATTGGGATTCCTTGCTACAAATATTGTGAGAATTGCCAAAATATTTGTTCTTTCTGCATCGGTTATAATTTTGTTGCGGAGTTAAGTATGGGTGTCATATTAGAATGGTGCAGAGATCCATCCAAACCACCTCCAAACTTCATAACTTCATAGCAATTGACTTTTCTTTTAATGGAAAATGTTCACGTTCGCACTACATACCACCTCTACGTATTGTTAAATCAACCACTAAGAATTGGCTTTTTCTAAAACTTCTATTTTTTTCATTACGCATCTGATGCATTCCGGTAACCCTGCTGCTACTGATGACGATGGTACGTTCTATCCTCCTCCTCTCTCTCTCTCTCTCTCTCCATTTTTCTCTGTCTCATTGTATCTGTCTGTATGTCTGTATCTCTTTCTATCTGTCTCTCTCTCCATTTGTCTCGAAATCTGTCTCTTTGTATCTGTCTCTTTTTATCAGTATGTCTGTATGTATCTCTCTCTTTCTGTCTCTCTTTCCCTCTCTCTCTCTCTTTCTCTCTCAATCTCTCTCTCTATCTCTGTATCTCTGTTAAAATCAGTCTACGTATGTGTTTGTTGTTATGTTTTGATAATTTTAGAGGATACAGTTGTTAAGGATTATTTATTGGAATTGAACAGTGCTCATCATATTATTAATCATTGTGATTTGTTCAAGTGAGTTCTGGACCAGGGTATTGTGATAATACTTACGTTTGAGAATGTGAAATTCATTTCGAATTGTCTCCTAAACCTTTTAAATTGTTTTGGGATATTATTCATATTATTGTAAGTTCCTCTTTCATTTTCGTTTGTGCATTTCATGAATAAGGTATTTGTTATGTTTTGGAAGCAATATCTTGTTTTATATTTTGCAAAGGTTTCGAATTCAGACAAGAAGGAATCTTCCTTGGTTTTCTGATTTGGTACACTGGATGTTCAAAAACACAGTTTGTTACCTAGGTATTGTTCAAAAACCTTTTTTTATTTTATCTTTGCGAATTATTAAACTGTGTATCTGAGTAATAGAGGATACAGTTTGGCCTTGCCTCAAAATTCAAACTTTCGATAAACTGCGTTGCCTGCTCCTCTTGGTCAGATGATAATATTTGACGGTCCACACCTGTGTCCCACGACGTAGCATCTAATCACCTATGGATTATATGCTTTCTGGACGTATCAATACCTAACCATAAACATCTATTTGCTAGTTAGAGAAACATCCGTATGATAAATATAACCAGCTAATGAATCACATCCAATTAAACCTAACGACCTGCGTGCCTCCTGTAAGCAGAACAGCTCGATAACTTACTGCGAGCATTGCTTGAAAAACATGCACCAGCCACCAGGTGTAGAGTATCAAATCCAAATTGTGGTATATCAGTCTTAGGGAAAAGCTTCGCACTTCTTACAGAGTACGCCGTAAAGAGGATATGCTTTCGCTTTCCACCAGACTCAATATTCATAAATAAATATATAAAGCCGCTAAGAATAACGTCACAGAAATAATACTTTTAGGCAAATTATTCTTCTACAGGAATGCGATCAACCAGAGTTCCATTTGAAAAGAGCTATTCGAGATTACTAACAAACTAATGTCAAAGAACAACTGTACATCACTAGCATTTCTATAGTAAGCCTTCAGGAGCTGATTGCATAATTATTAAGTGAGAAAGTAAAAATCTTCCGAGATAAGCTTCCAAACAGAATTAGAATTGACTTGTCGTCACTATACAATTACTATACAGCATTTTAGAAACAACTGTAATCAGAATATGAACCTGTGTCTATGTATTCAATACGGACACTAATGATTAAGACTACATCAATATCTTGGTAACTTGATCCAATTCAACAATTAGTGTTGCTTGAATGCTCTCATCCAAAATTGTGTTCACTAAAAATGCTGTTAACACCTATCTCTCTCTCTCTCTCTCTCTCTCTCTCTCTCTCTCTCTCATCCCAGAAATTGTCATATGTTTTCACAGCTGCTATTATAAAACCAATTCTGAAGGAGTCATAACTTAACATAAATGTTTCAAAGAACTACCACCTTGTTGCTAAGATCCGGTTTATATTGAAAAGCATTGAACGGTTTGTTCTAACTCAAAGTGTGTCTGATCCGAATTCATGCAAAGGTTTTAGCAATGTAGTCTTCATATCGGCCTTGTCACAGTATTGAAACTAAGGTTTTAAAAGTAGTTAATGACATATCTCTGTTTTGAATAGCGGAAAGATTACAGCTCTAACACTCTATGATTTATCTGTTGCATTTCACTCAATTGCGCACGTTATGTTAATTCACCGTCTTCAGCATTTATTTAGCATTTACAATACATCCTTACTGTACTTCCAGTCCTACTTGGTGAACAAGACACATATTCTATTTGCAAAAGGAATACACTACAGCCAAGGAGATGGTATGTTGTAGTGTTAAATATTGGTCTCGTCTCGCACTTTGTTATATTCATTACATAAATACAGCAGATATCAAGTGTCATAGCTCCTCATAAAGTGTTTCAACAATTGTACACTGATACGGCCCAAAATCGAGGTACCCAACTGAAGTTTATGCTACCATCCAGGGAGTAGAGATGAGTCTTCCCGATCTGAAATCATGGATGACATGTAAGAAGCTGCATATGACTGATAATTCATCGGAGACCATTCTGGGCACTATCCAAATATGTTTTAAATCACATCCTCTACCTCTGACTATACATATCAGTAAGACTAACATGAAACTAACAGTCGGTACGAAACTTATGTGTTACCCTGGACAGCAACCTATCATTTCACTAACATGTCATGAACATATGCAATGTTGCATATCGTGAGGTATGACGCATCAGGTCCATTCACAAAGATATTTGATATTAATGCCCCTAAAGCGCTTTATTGCTCATGCTCATTAGTAATTTCGAGACTGCAATATTGTAACCTAGTTATATTTTGCTTCCTCAATATCTATTCAAGGATATTCAAAATGCTTAAAGCACAGATGCTCGTATCATCCATAGAGTACCACACTCAGAGACCATCTCCCCGCTGATATGTACACTACAATTGCCAACCATTTAATGCAGAATGACACACACCATTTGTTTTCTGTGCTACGTTTCAAAGAATGATTACGGTCCAACAATACTAAATAGCAGCAGAGGGTGAGAACCAGACAATTTTGTAGAGGCGTTGATTCGGCAAACTGAGGCTTCCTCGAAAATGTTTAATAGAAACGTCTATTTTCCAAACAGCAGAGATGGCGAATCAGACAACTTTGTAGAGGCGTCGATTCGGCAAACTAAGATGTCCTCCGAGGTCGTAAAAAAGGAGTCGATTCTGCAATCCGAGGCTTCCTCGAAATCGTAAACAAAAATACGCCCCTGCGGTAAGAAACAATGCGCCAATACGGTTGTTGCGCCCCTATTGCTGCTATGTGGTTAACCAAATATTTTATCAAGTCCAATACGATATCGCGTCCGAGGATCTGATAAATTTATCGTCACAAATCCGTGTGGGATTGACTGAGCGTGACAAAATAAATTTCTTAATCGATTATGATCCATATCACCACCGCACCAACTTTGCCAAATATTTCGTAGCGTATAAGTATCAACTCCATGAAACACATAACAAATTGCAGTTATCTCTGATCACCTTTTGGTATTTGTGTGTATCGCTGAGTAACATATATCACGTCTGTGTTTTTATGTCTGCCTCTGGAAAATATCCGAGCAGTATTCTTTTGCTTGTCTAACATGACATCATCATATACGACTAAATTGTTAATACTTCCATCAATATCATCAATGCTCGGTGCTTTCTCGATATCGGTTATAAACTCAATAACATTATAATCGGCAATCTCTGAAGCGTTTTCGTTAAAATCTTGTAACACTTTGTGGCATCTCTGATGGTCTACGCTTGGGGCTATTAAATACAATTTTTCCCACTTCATCCATCTCGTTATCAAATTAAGTAGCAGTTGTGTCTTGCCACTTCCAGATAGTCCGATTATAATCGCGCGAATAGACTTTGGTAGCGCTGCATGATGCTTAACTGGCTTTCGTGTTTTTGTCGCTGAAAAGTCAATTATATTCATGTTATTATAAATATATGGATCTATATTGTGTGAAGTGTAAGAAGCGAACTGGCACAGATGACTTGACGACGATTGCAACTAAAAATAACCGATCAGCACTTTCTGGTAGGTGTGTAATGTGTAGTACAAAGAAATTTAGATTTATTTCTACGAAATCAGATTTAAAAACAAACGAGAGGGTGACATTGCAACTAAGCTAGTAAAACTCCCGGGGACACCGTGGGCGAAGTACCCAGGAGAAAAAACATCTTCCAGGGCATAGTTATTGTGGACCCGGGACAAGACTCGATATCGGACTTGATGACCAAAATCCTACCCCGACCGGGAGAAAATCCGATAAATGCAATTGAAAAGGCGTGTCATGCTCATGATGTTGCTTACAAAAGCAGCAATTTACAACACAGACGTCTCGCGGATGTGAAATTAATTTACGCGTTGAATTCTATCACTGATAAATCCTTCAAAGAAAAGTTGGCTTCATTGTTAGTAAAATCGGCTATGAAAGGTAAATTGGTGTTAGTTGCGGGTAATTAATAACAACATGGAATCTATATATTATTCTCCAAAAGGATACTGGAGGGGTAAATCAGCAATCATTAAACTCGCTACTGAAGCAAAAGTAAAGAAAACCACTGCAGCGAATAGGTTATCCAAACAGGCGATATGGCAAATTTATATACCGCCGCCTTAACAAATTAACTTCTCGCATTTTGATGTGACTGTCCCTAATGAAGTTCATCAATATGATATATTATTTCTGCCCCATGATGGTGGTTACTAATACGCGCTAACCGTAGTTGATGTTGCAAGTCGATACAAAAAAGCAAATCCATTAAAAACGAAATCATCAACTGCAGTTGCCTCTGCGTTTGAAAGGATTTATCGAAGGGGCCCTCTGCGCTCGCCAAATCTATTACAAGTTGATCCTGGCAAGGAATTTCAGGGTGCGTTTCTATCAGCGATTAAGAATCATAATGTCACTATCAGATGAGGGCATACTGCACTACATCGCGATCAGGCAATTGTCGAACAATTTAATCGGACGCTTGCTGAGCGGTTATTTGGATACCAATACGCGAAAGAATTTATTCAGGATAAACGATCTCGTGAATGGGTAAAGAGATTACCAGCTGTAATTACTGCGCTGAATAATGAGATTACTAGAACAATCAACATGAAGCCTAACAACGCAATTACAAAGAAATATATACCTGAAAATCCACAAAAAGATTTTTCAAAACAACCAATATTCAGTAGTGTCACTGTTAAGTATTTATACGAACCAGGAGAGTTCGAAGGTGGCAAAGAAAGATCTACTGATCCTATTTGGAGTGTTACTGAAAAAAAATACCCGGCATACCCCGGTCTATGGGTAGACCAGCAATTTATAGACTGGATTCAACTGTCCCTCAGCGTGGGCTTACTCGACAACAACTGCAAGTGATACCCGAGGATACTCAATTACCGCCTCGTGGTCTTAACTAGCTCCCGATGCCAGACGCACTGTGCTGGCACCCCGGCGTCTGTTGCACTCAAGACAAGTCAGCCTCACATTATCGAAAATATGACCAATGATGTTATTTTTTCTGTCTACGGTAAATTGGCGAGGATCTTTATCCGACCAACACCAACTCATTATACAATTCCAACTCGTGCTGTGATTATTCTGTTGTTGTTTCAGTGTAATTATTAATTCAGCATCGATGTCAAATTCTCTGTTATTTTTTAACCTGTTGTTTATAACCGAAGGTTTTTTTTTATTATATCGCTGAATTTGTCAAAGTCAACGCTGACAATAGTGTCTATATCATCGCCTGAATTTATCCCTGACTCTGTCAGGACAACTCTTCGAAGTTGATTTCTTTTTCGCACTCTGGACACTGCTTGATAAACTAAATTCGACCATTCGATGCGATTATCTATTATCAAAAGAGTTGTATTTGATATAGTCAATCCCGGTGAGGAGTGTATTGTTGCTGCATAACCAAACACCCATGGGGATTTGTCAGCGCGCAATGCATCCTCGACGACGTTGATATCATTCAGCACAATATCATTTAGCACAAGAATATGTTGCTTACGTTGCCCAGGAATATCAACCTCGATTTTCTGTTACCTCGTATCTTTTGGTCTATAACACAGTGACACTGGAAGTGTTGGAAATTTTTCTTTGTGTTTCAAATAACTTTATCTGTGGTGTGTCTCTTACTATTTTCTACTTGCCACTATGAAATCGTTTGGTCTCCATGCTTCCCAGAAATCTTTTAATGGAGTTTCCGAAATTGTTTTACGCACTATTTCACATTGGATTCTATCCGGCTGTAATCTAATTAGTTGTTTGAACTCGCGTAATTGTTTATCAAGTGCTCTGTTGTCGGTGTCAATTTCTTCATAGTAGTCTTCAAAATGCTTCAGCCAATCATGTGGGGATAAACCGACAAATGGACGCGGTTGACGGTGATCGCCGCACGTAACGACTTTTGTATTCGATTGTAACAACCACTCGAGAAACTTTTTTAAACATCTAATGACACTGTGCAGACTTAATCCCACATTACAATTTCGGGAATATATTTCTCACCCATTCGTTCAAGGGTCCATTCGTTGCCTTTCCATCTAAAGAAACTGTGGTACGTACAAGCATTAACCCCTCGTTGTATCATCTCTCATGCAAATTTGTGGGTCGGTATTTGCACAATCATATATCTGCCACGATATAATTTGATTACACGAGTTGTCTTTCAACTTCCACCACAACCGTTTAAATAAATTGTTTTACACCTAACTATTGGGTCAGATATTGGCACTGCATTAGACATCTCTAATATTTGATCATTTTTTATATACTTGTCTTCAATGGTAACATCTGCTGACTCGGAATAATCATGGAGCATTTCATGCTTAATTCTCCTTGACCCCCAGCTCTCGTCGGAATTTGTGAATTCAGCCACTGCGCTGCTATATTTCATGTCTATGTAATATTAATCAGTGGCGACTCTAACTGCAGTGTCAGGAAATCTATTTATCATCGACAACAGATAAATAGAAGGATAATCCAGCAGAGATGACCTCAAATGTGTATACTGAAGAGTGTGTCTGTCACAAAAGGTAACAATTGTTCTCAATTTGGTTACATCGGACAAGAAAGCGTCCGTGCGATCTAAATATGTGCCTTTACTCGCTATATGCGCGATTATAAAATCATATTTGACGCTATCTATAATCAACCGTGAAGAACATCTTGTATTGTCGTATTTGCCACCCTGTGCAAATTTCCCAATTATCCTTCGTCCGAGATCTTTGGCTTGTCTATTTTCACTTTCAAATAACCGTTTAGACCATTCTATGATATCCTCATCGTTGAGATCAGGAAACTGTTTTTTGTTTTCGCGTATTATACTATCTAGATCAGAATGTGTTAACCAAACCGAAGTCTGCGCGCGATACGATATAATTGCTTCACTGACATTCAATGATCTTAGCATACTACAATCAATCATATATCGTAATAGCACTGTTTGCATCAAGTGTTTTTCAGACATGTGTCTACCAATTCAAATATAACTACACTGATGAAGTCATGTAGCTAATTCAAATGATACCACACGAGCGAATCCAGTTAAATCAAAATCAGGCAGTCGTCCATTAATCGCAACACGAGTCATTTCATGCGCGGGGTGTCCAAATCGCTTGAAAATATTTCTCGCAATTTCCGTACCCGAGAAAGCTTCCAGGGTAACACGCAACTATATCAACGGAGATAACACTCCCGGGATTATATTTTGTGTTCCATAGTCCACCGTGGCTATACTCGAGACGGCTTGACCTAACGTCTGACAGAAACTCATTTCGCGTTGGCTTCCATGCATTTTTCTTTCTAGCAAATTGAGCTGCAACCGATGGAATCGTAAAACAGTTTGTTAATAATTGTTCGTTGTCTTCCGTTGAAAATTCACTAGCTAGTTTCTTCATTCTGTTATGTAGCTGTTCGGTGCGATATAATTCTCCGTTTGGTCTTATAAATTGATCGAATCCACTCTCGCTGTCTTCAGCGATGCGAAGCAACCACACTGACACCAGATCGATTTTACTTATCGCGTAAATAGCATCAAATAATTTCTACTCAGAGAAATACTCTTCAAACAAAGTTTCAAGCAGAGTTTAGGGGTAGATATTTCACTGTTCGTTCCCGCGGCAATAGTGTTTCCGCAGTTGTCCACGCGTGTTCGTTATGATCAATAATTCTGATTGGGGCTCCTTGTGATTGACACTTATTTGTATATAATACTTCTCCTGTTATTGTCGTTACTGATATTGGAAATCTTATTGATTTTTCTAGTTTAGCTATATCCTGAATTGTTGCCCTACGCTGTTTGACTGTTAGTTCCCATTTATTTTTATTTTTTTTTTGCATCTTAGATCGGTCAATTTATTTCCTCGGGATGCATTTGTGAAGTGATCGGTTATTCTTTCAGCCACACCATTCAGTGAACTAGCATATTTCATCGGTGCTAGTTTTGCAATATCAGGTTTGTCATTTAACTGATAGATTCCGTAAGTAACTGCTGTTACAGGATATGATCTCTCGTAGTATGGCTTGTCAATTCCAGTCAGAATTCCTGTTTTTGAATCTTGACTCACAACGACGGTTCTTTTATCCTTCAAGATTGGTTCAAATTTATCCCTGATAATTCAATCTACCGTGTCTGAACGGATAATGAATTTCACTCTAAAAACTTTTCTCGTCCGTGATGTGAGATTATCTCGGTTGCTTTTTCATCATTCATGGTAGCATCAACAGGACCGTCAATTTGGTGTTATAAATAATATGGGGTATTTGATATTTCGCGTTGTAGGAAAAATGCATCTTAATCATCGTTTCGCATACGAGTGTTTTCATGGATTGATCAAGGATGTTTTTGTTATTGATCACATTGATTCCGATCCTCAGAATAATTCTTTATCAAATCTACAAGCTGTTACACAGAGTGAGAATTTAAAACGAGGAAAGATTGAACAATTCTCGAAAAATGCAAGAGCCTTAAAATCATTGAGTACTGAAAAAAACGAGGAAATTGTATTTCCGTCTATGACTGCAGCCTGTAGGTACTTTGATATTTGCGAACCCTAAGTACGATCTGTTGCAGAGGGCATAACCAAGACAGCGATTTCCCGCAAGACCGGACAAAAAATTCGATTTATTTGCATATAGATTTCATTTCGCACTATTCTATATAACATCAAAGGAAGATAACTTGTGTGGGTATGTTTCAACCCAGCAAAAACAGTTACGGATCTCAATGGTTTTTTTTAAAACAATGCGTCATCTGATTGCTGATTGGTTGTTATAATTATCTGTTAATCAGTTGTTTTGTAGGAAAACGAATCAAATACACTGCGTTATTCGTTTTAGTATTTTTCAATAATCAGTAATACATCTTTGTTCGCCCTGCGTGTACCTAACACGGAATTGAAAATCACAAATCAGTTATCTTTTGTAAGACTAGGGGTTATAAACAGAATTTTTTTTTAGTGTTTGTTTTAGGCAGTACATAACACGTATATAGATTCACATTCATTGTTATATCAGTGCTGTATTTTTCTATTCATTCAATACCACCTCTGACGTCCCATCCTGTCCTGGCTTGATTTTCGTATGTATTACAATCAAAATCCTATACCTGTAAGAAGAACAGATAACTCAATGCGTAATGCGTTGAATTATAGTCCTTGCGGCTAGGGCTCTAATCCCGTAATAGGTATACTGTCTACGGGGAACCGATTGATGGTTGTTGTTTTCTATATAATTGGGGGCACCAGCCCAAAAGTACTTTGTGTACACCTCCCGTCACGTTAAATACATGACGGTGTATTTATTGCACCCCTGGGAAAAATAATTTATCATGAGGAGGTGTATAACAACAAAGGCGCCCTCAAAATATATAGCAACCATGGATGCAATTAGCTCTCTATCACATAGGGTAACCCCGTAGGATAATTTAGAATAAATTATCGGCTAAAAGAAACGGTCATAGGGTCAAATCTTTGAAAGAGATGGAAGGAGAGAAAAATACTCTAAATGAAAGACCCTATAAAAGACACAAAAGCCTAATAAGGGACCCAATGAATGAATAACCGCTCATCATAGGCTGCTATTTTTTTGTATTAGAAATACATCTTTGTATTTTTGTATTAGAAATATATAATTATTATATAATATGAATATTGAAAAGATTAATTGTATTGTTTCTGAAATATAAAAACCAGATAATCAAAATATATAATTGTCAGATGGTTTAAACTGTGATCAAATTATGTCCGACTTTCAAGATAACGAATTCGCTGCTATCAATAACAAGTATGTCCTTTCAAAACAATATGCACTGTTAAAGCGGATTCAGGATGACATCAGCGACTCCCTTGTATATTGCGAAAACAACAAGAACAAGAACGACTTAAACGAGAAATTTAAGAACAATTTAAACGAGAAATTGAAGAACTTGAAGAAGAATTTGCTAGTACACCCAGAGTTCACCCTCGCTTAAAGAACGTGCTAGTGGACCGCCTGAAGAACAGAAAAATGGTGCTATTGCAAGAAAAGAAGAACAAAAGGGTAAAATAGAACAAAAAAATCTTGACCCTAAAAAGATATTTAAAAGTATTGTGATAAATGAAATTAAAGAAAAATTTAAGACTGACAAAGAATTTGCTCAATTTATCGTCGATTTATTTCCAAAGGGTCAACGAGAACAGTATATAAACAGCGGATATAAAATAACTACCAGGAAAGATTGGGCAAAAAATCATTTTTTGGCAAAAATCGGTAAGTCTGAGCTACCAGCCAATGATAAAAAATTTCAGAGGCTTGAAAGGGAGATAGCTCAAATATAAAACCAACCAAAACCATTTCTTCCTTTTGAATTCCTCCCAACCCAGCAAATTGGTCCTACAACTGATATCACTGAAGAGGAAGAAAACGAAGGACATGGATATTCAAGCTGCCCGAGCTCTGCTCGGAGCGGAGTTTGGGTTAGATGTCCCGGTAATGTTCTTGATGATATAACACGATTAGAAGTTCTCATTGGAGGGAAACGAGCTGGAAAAACTCACCAGAAATATTTAATGAAGCTGCTGATATTTGTAGGCGATTATTTCAGGGTGGCATCATGGATATCAAAATATATCGAGATTTCATTGACGAGTTAGTTGATCACCATGGTGGTTACCACAGTGACTAATGTCACCGATGATAAATCATCGCTTAGAAAAAAAGGAATTAAATAAGAATGTTCATACACTACAACGACGATAAACCAACCGACGTCTATGTAGTAAACTCCCGATTTCCTGTTTGGCGCGCGTACTATGGTGATACCATTGCAGGACAATTTATAAAAATGATTCCAAAAGTAGCGCCGCTAGCAAAACAACTGTCAATGAAAGACATTGATGTTATGCATGATAAGGGGATTAGCGCTGTTGGTGATGCTGCCGGGAAAGCGTTTCAGCTGCAAAGGATAAACTAACACCGTTTGTTCGACAAGGACGTGAACGTCTAAAGGAACCAACAGCGTCTCCGTAACCGTTTACAGTGGAGATGCCTGCGAGTGTCAGTAAAATAATTAATAACGCAGTAGATCAGAAACTAGCGTCGTTGTTGACAGAGCCTTTAGGGACTAGTGACCAGGATAACATCACCGCAAATATGATAGCGGGAAGTGGATTAAAGAAAACACGACGACGATGATTTAAACCAACAGGTATATAATAAAATGTTCAAACGGTCACTTGATACAGTATTTGACATGGACGCCCCAGTACTTAAAGATGATTTTGTACGCGGTAATCAATTTTATTCCTATCACGCAGTATAACCAAATCTTCGATCAAGAATTGAACTTCAAGTCCAGGATACCAACAGATACTCTTTACCGTGTGAAGCGTTATTGAAGTAGAAGGTGAACTCGTAACAGATGTTGCAGCTAATACACCATACGCATATAATCACATTCTCCGAGTGGGTTTTGTCAATAATGGTATTATGACGCTATTTGAAAGCGCAAGATATCTCATCGATGAAAGAGAAATTTAATCTATTGAGAATAATGTCGACGTTGCCACAACAATAATCGGGTTAGCGAGATATTCAGATGATTATACAAGATCAGCGGGACCAGCAATGATGTTCGCGAGGATATTACTGATCACGCTAATCAATCACCGTATATTAAAATATGGACACCACAAGATACCGCAGCAGACCCACAACCAGCTGCTGCTTCTTATGTACACAAGAGTAAGACCAAGTGCTGCTTTTGATATTGTCGGAAGTGCTAATCTCGATTATAATCTAGGACATGCAACACGCATATCAATGCTAAAGGGGCGCGATTCCACTTCATCACCTATTGGATTCTGTAGAAATGTAAGAAACGTTATCTATGGAGCGAAGCATACAGTAACACTCGTGAGAAAGGGTGATGATAATGATGCAATTTGGCGTGGTAATGATGCTGATCCTGGTAATTTTGTTTTATCAAAACTATCACTGTGGATGCCAGTAATGACACCATCAATCGCAACAAAAGGACGATAATTATCATTTATGGATCAAGGATTATCATCATTGATAAGTTGGTTATCAATGTCTACAGATGCTCTAAATTCTAATATTAATGATATCTTTACTTGGCACCTAGCAGCGCGACAAGGTGTTTTAGCCCCGCGTCATATATTTGTTGCACTACAGGATAGAAGGCGATTAGGCGATCAAACACGTAGCCATATGATATTTGATCGCTTAGGCGTCAAAGAAGTATCACTAAGAATAAACGGACAACAAGAACCATCCGAGTATATACAACTTGATTACACAGAAAAACATATTGCACGTGTGTATCATCGTCTGCTATCATACATGGGACGCGATCAAAATGTTGATACCGGTCTACAAATATCACATTTGGATTTTAAGAGTTTGTATCCAATTCATTACTTTTCACTAGAACATCTTGATTTAACAGGACAAACTGTCGTTTATATACACTTTAGAGCTCGTATAGTCCTAGCTGGTGTTCCTTACAGAGCGGTTGCTCTCATTCTCAGTGATAAATCAATGCTACTCGAAGGTGTTGGTGGAGGAATAATAGTAACTGATGCACCAGTGGAAACATGTAACAATTACATTAATCTGTTATTGTATAATGTAGTATAGTCATATTAGTGTGACGTTAACTCTTGGTCAGATTCAAAAATTGCAATCAGAATCAGCTAAGCGATGTGGAACTACAATAACGCTGAAGCCCAATCATATTACCGGCGGAGCTAATAAATTGTCCTTAACATCTCGTCAGATAAAACATTTCAATGACGCGCTCAAAACACAAAAAGGCGTTCAGATTACTCTCTGCAGCTGCGATCAAAAACATGATAAAATCAGGTGGCATATTCCCGTTGTTAGCTGCGATTCCAGCGCTGATTGCAGCAGCGGCCCCAGCGGCAGCTCAAGCGGCCGCCCTTGGAGCTGTTAGTACCTCGGCAGGGATGGCACTAAAGAAAGCAACCGTGCGGGGATATAGAAAAGGGAACGGGTCCAAGACTACCAGGAACCCCGCACTCATAGTACAGCGGAAAGGGCCTGAGACTACGACAGGTTTACTAGTTCCAATGTCAAATTTTGATTTACTTAATTCTGCTAAAAAACTATCAATTAAAAACATCAGAGGGGGCTAAATGAAGCATCAGTTGCCGGCACAGCCAAAAAGCGTTAAAACCGGTATTATTAATCTCAACAACATCACCGGAACGGTACTCACTGGGTTGCATACGCGATTGATCCACGTGGGATTGTCTATTTTGACTCATACGGGCTAGCACCACCGAAAGAATTTAACAAATATATGCAACGATTAAACACTCCTCGTTGGTATTCCACGCTACCAACACAACAACTAAATGATCCACCAATATGCGGCAATGAAGTATTGAATGTCCTTTACGCTATTTCATGATCGAAGAAACCACCTCATCGTGTTGTGAATGAATATACTAGTAGTCGCTTTTGAGAGAGAGAAAGAGTTTTGCAATAAAATGATTGATATTTGGGGACGACCCTCCGTCGATGGTCTTGATGTAATCAAGGATGTAAAAAAACTCATCAAATATGAAATAGCTGAAATGTTCAACTTAGCAGCTGTTAATCCAAATGAAATAGTTGTATTTGGCAATCGCCAGTGCAAATTGAAAACGATTAATGTTTCCCTTGATGATAATTTAGTTAAAGGACTAGAAGCAGCAGAAAATGCTATCACGGTTTTTTTTTATCAGGGTAAACTCAAATGAGGTGTACTTGTTTCAACTATTGTGGATTCCCAACAAAAACTACAATCAGACTACAACGATCATATTACTGAATTCATCAGTGTACTGAATTACAAAAATCCATCGTAGACAACATTGATAAGCCCATGTTATAATTTTTTAGAAACCCACCAGTGACCACACCGAAGCTCACAACAATACAGGATTCTATGTTGGAGCTAACAACACTTCAATCAAAATATGAAGATCATGCAAAACAATTTTCAACGTTTCGTAAAAATCTCGGAGATAAATTTCTTGGATCCTCGCTTGATAAAATTGACATAAAACTTCCAGATGTGAAATAATCAATCGAAGATGTAAAAAACGTCATCGAGGCAATTAAAACGGATGCAGCGAGGATGATAACAGTCATTGAAAAAACAAAAATTCCTCATGATAGAACCAGAAACGTGGTATACACGATTCAACACGAATCATTTGCATGAACACCTTCAAACAACATTTTACATATTACTGCGGCCGTCAAAGGTATTTATCGATTAACACTAGTGACACCAACTCAGTTTAGTATATCATCTTTGAGTTCATCTGGGTCAACAATACAATATCATCAATAATAGACAAGGATATAACTGAACAGTTTACAAAAGAATCCATCGATAAGAATTTAGCTAGGGTTTCAGTAACATGGTACGTGAATTTCGTAGTGGATTTGAGTTAACACCTTAATTGAAATTGTAAACGATTTGAAAACAACAGGGAAACATCACAACAGTATCGCTATGATCAGGTCAGAGAATTTCGAACTAAACTCAAAACCCTAACTGAGGAGTATCAGATGAAAATAAAGACATATCAAAGAAGATTCACCGTATTTGACATTACAGTGTACTCGGTGAGTGGTGTAATTATAAGCGCTGGAATAATACTTGCATCGGTTACAGCGATTGATCCGGTTGTAGTTCCAATTTGCATTTTAGTTCCATACAATTGCAGGTGTATTAACAAGGAAAACAAAAGAAACATTTCGTCGTGTAGCCAGCGTAAACTGCATGACTATATAGTTAAATTTCATGTTGTATCAATCGCACACTCGCAATTATGCTCGATGATTTCTTCCTCGCTCGATGATACATTAATATCCGATAGCGAGTTTTCATCAATGGTAAGTATTTATGATTCCGCAATATCGAAATTAGTGCGCGATAATAATAATAATGACATCGCCGCAAGAGCTACTTCAACGGATAGCGGAGAACACAACACCGGTGAAAACAAGCATGATATCAATAACATCAACCAATCCTGAATTCAGTGTGAATTTCCCAACTCCGATACCAGTGAAGGAGATAGTGCTGGAAAAACTACGAGTATGTCACAGTTGGCCTAATATTAGGTCGGTAGAATTTGGTCGCCAACAACCAAATAAGAGTTTAGCATTTGCATATAAAATAAGGAAGACGGAACTCCAGACTGGAACGTTATTTCAATTCCTACTGGGTCATACCAAATTGAACAAATCAGTAACGAATTTCAATGCAGAATAAAATCGATTACTGAGCGAGAATCGAAAATCGCTATAACAGTTCATGAACCAACGCTATCATCTGCCATTGAGATTTTATCCCCGGGATACGTTGTAAATATTAATCAGAGCACAATCAGAACTGTACTGGGCTGGCCTGAACTATGACCTTCACGCAAACCCGTTAGTTTACCACCAAAACCTAAAAGATCCGATTATATCACAGACAGGATAAAACCCGATAACTCAATAAAAAGTTATAGTGAATATTCTAAGTTGAAGTTTTTTTAATGAAATGTTAGCAAATCGCGTTAAATACTACACAACTCGACAGAATAAAATCAATGAAAATTTTACAGCGATGGAAAATGACTTTTCGCTGTTGATAATATCCTTTCAATTTGGCACTCTCACCCGAGATGGATTTATCAGCGTCAAACAAACAGGAAACAAAATCATCAGTGACATGGAAACATTTCACTAACAAAATTCAAGAAATATTAAGCGACAGTAATCCTAAAACGAGAACAGAGTTTGCAACAAAGTATACAATTCGCATTGAAGATATTTCAACATTTTAGCTTCCAAAATATAACGTACCAGAACTAGAAAAAAACTGTAAGTGATACCATCGATGTTCGTTTGAAAAGAATACACGATGCATGGAAAAAACAACATCACTACAAACAAATATCCTGACGCATGATAATGACCCAGATG
The DNA here is from genome assembly GCA_029339505.1 of Unio delphinus. Lineage (NCBI taxonomy): Eukaryota > Metazoa > Mollusca > Bivalvia > Unionida > Unionidae > Unio > Unio delphinus. The sequence continues at coordinate 6,215,785 of JAQISU010000090.1, forward strand.
GAAGTGGTAGGCATATCGCTCATAATAATATTAACATATCCTTGGTGATCGCGTTGAATTTAGTGTGTGAACTTATTAAAGGAAGCTATCAAATAAATCTCGAGCGATCAAATCAAGCCCAACAGGGTTATATTTTATATTCATTTGCGCCAACAGCTCCTCCAAGGTTTCTAATAATTGAAGACCCAACTAGTACAGTCTTTATGAGATGTCATAATGATTCGTTAACAATAATTAACTTCAAAGTCACTGACCAGTCAGGAAATCTGATTGATATACGAGGCGAGATTTTGCAAATTAGTCTGTTTCTGAAATCGTAAAGGAAAATCGTTAACTACATAGAAGCAGCGGGGGGAGGGAGAAGAAGGGCGACAACCGCTTTGACGTCCTTTTTTAACGATTTCGAGAAAGCCTTGGATTGATGAATTGAAACCTTTTTTACGACCTCGGAGGTGGTCTTAGTTTGCCAAATCGACGCCTCTACAAAGTTGTCTGATTCGCCCTCTCTGCTGTTTGGCAAATAGACGCTTCTATTAAACATTTTCGAGGAAGCCTCAGTTTGCCGAATCGACACCTCTACAATGTTGTCAGATTCGCCCCCTCTGCTGCTTAAATTATCTCATCCATTAAAAATATTTCACTAATAATTAATAACTAAGTAGACTGCAATACAGTAGTAATGAACATTGCTCTAAATATGAAATGGTTAATTAAAATGGTATGGCAGCGCTTAATAGATTATAAATATGCAGGTGATTGGGTCAGTTTTGATGATGAAACAATTATGCAAACATTCGTGTCTTACATGCACACTAATGTTGATAATAAGAATGATATTATAGTTATATATATATATATATATATATATATATATATATATATATATATATATATATATATATATATATATATATATATATATATATATATATAAAGGCTATACTTTTCTATCGTCGATCTTACTGATGAAAAGAAAATATGAGATTTTGAATTAAAACCGTTTTATTCATTCAATGTTGATTAGATAATCATTTTTAATCAAATAATACGGTTAGAAAATAGTTGAACTGCATCAAGGGTATACAAAAGAAGTTTCTATATGTGCGTTCAATACACTATAAAAATGTCAAGGTCAATCTAGAAGGGTAAATCAAAAATACCGATCTGGCCGCGCTGTTTGTTTCCTTTTGTTAGGTGTTTAATGTGCTTCAATGTTGTTTTCATAAAGAATGGAGCAGCAGAGGGATATAACCCTACAACTTTTCCAGGCGTCGATTAGACAATCCGATGCTTCCTCTGAAATCGTAGAAAAGCCTCCATTTGCCAATCCTGTGGTTAACAATTTCATCGTAAAAAAGCGAACCAACAGACCTCAAGTCGTTGTCGCGCCCTATCTGCTGCTATTCGTTAACAATACAAATCTTAAGACGTTACAAACAGACTAATTTGTAGGACTTCGTTTCGTAGATAAATTAAATTTCCTGACTGGTCAGTGAGTTTAAAATTAATTCTCGTTAATGAATCATTATGACATCTCATATAGACTGGATTAATTTGGTCCTCAGTGATCGGAAATCCTGGAGGAGCTGTTGGAGCTAACGAATACAAAATATAACCCTGTTGAGCTTGATTTGATTGCGCGAGGTCTATTTGATAACTTCCTTCGATGGCGTTGCATACTAAATTTAGCGCGATCACCAAGGAAATATTCACATTGAGTGTCGCAATATGCCTTCCGCCTCCATCTTGGTCATTATTATGCTTGAGGATTGTTGGTTGTGGCATTTTTTCCATGCATCATGGATCATTGTGAAACCATTATCGATGGCATCATTGAGAGATGTTTTTAGTTCTGGGATATTATATCGGTGTAGTTTTTATGTGGGAATATCTTCTACGCGTATATGATATGTTTTTGAAAACTTCGTTCTCGTTTTAGGATTATTGTGGTTTAATACCACTTGAATAATTTGCAAATGATATGTTTCCATGTCATCGATGATCTTGTAACACGTTTCTACGACGCTGATAAATTCATCTCGGGTGAGAGTACCGGATTTAAGAGAGATAAATAACAGCGAAAAATCATTATTCATCGCTGTGAAATTTTCAATTACTTTATCTCGTCGAGTTTCATAATATCCGAGGCGATTTTATATTACCCCGGCGAAAAATTCCAATATGGTATAGTCTCAATAACTTTTTACTAGATTATCGGGTTTTATCTTGTCGGTAATATAATCAGACCTTTTTGGTTCAGGTGGCATGTTAACGGTTTCTTGTCGAGGGGGTATTTCCGGCCAACCCAGTACTGTCCTTATAGAACTCTGAGAGATATCTACGACATACCCTGGAGATAAAATCTCGATCGCAGATGATAAGGTCGGCTCATGGACGGTTATAGCAATTTTCGATTCTCGTCCAGTAATGGATTTTATTCTGCGTTGTAATTCATCATTAATTTGTTCAATATGGTAGGACCCAGATGGAAGAGAAACGATTTTCCAGTCTGAAGTTTCGTCTGGTTTATTCTTGCTCGCAAATACTAAACTATTATTCGGTTGTTGACCACCAAATGAGTTCGACCTAATATTAGGCCAACTATGATACACACATAACTTTGCTAGCGCTATCTCGTTCACAGGAATCAGAATAGCGAAATTTACACTAAATGCGGGATCCGTTGAGGTTATTGAGATCATATTGTTTTTAACCGGAGTTATGTTTTTCACTATCTGTTGAAGTAACTCTATCGCTGACATTATTATTATTATTAATATTATTATTATTATTATTATTATTATTGTCATTATTATTATTATTATTATTATTATTATTATTATTATTATTATTATTATTATTATTATTATTATCACGCTCTAATTTTAATATCGCAGTGTCATAAATTCTCACCATCGCGGAGAATTCACTGTCAGATATTTCTCTGTCATCGAGTGACGATGATATCATTAATGATAATTGAGAATACGCGTTTGATGCAACATTAAATTTAATTACATAATCCTGTAGTTTACTCTGACTACACGATGATAATGTTTTTGTTATTATTGATATTATTCCAGCAACCGTAGTTATCGAGGATATTAAAATTGGAACAACTATCGGAGCAATCATCGTCACAGATGATAGTATTACTCCAGATCCCGTAATTACACCGCCTACAGAATATACGCTTATATCAATAATATTAATTCTACTTCAGTATTTTTTTTATCTGATATTCGTCACTGAGCGATTTGAGTTTATTTTGGAGTTCTCTTACTGTATCATATCGATACTGTGATGATGAAATCAATGGCCTTGACGGAGTCAACGTCGTCATGTTATTTTGAATCCATGAGTGAATTTCATTCAGTTGCTTACTCAAATCCGAAACGAATTCCACATACCATGTTACTGAAACCCTAGCCAATTTATCATCAGTGGTTGTAATCGTGAATTGTTCAACTGTATCCTTGTCGATAATCGTTGATATTATTTTGTTGACCCGGAAGAACTCGATGATGAGATATTAGATTGAGCCGGTGTCAGTAGCGTTAATCGATAAATACCTTTCACGGTTGCGGGGATGTTTAATATGTTGTTTGCAGGTGTCCACGTAAATGATCCCCATTGAATCGTGTATACTGAGTTTATAATACTTTTTCTCCGTGCGGGATTTTTACTTTTTCAATCTTTTCTATCATTATCGGTATATCATCCTTGATGGCGTCGGTGATCGTTTTAATCTCTGCAACTGTATCGAGTTTTGTAATAATACCAGTTAGATCTGTTTTAATATCGCCGATTTTCACCTTTTTACCAAAAAATTCATCTACGGCGTCATCAGTCTTTTTTAAAATTTTACGCAGATTACCAAATTGAACTATATGAGCGTCATACTCGGATCTCAATTTTACCAAATTATCGATAGCTGTTTTTACTTGAATGATATGCATCTCGGGTTCTGCACGTATAACACCAAAGAATTTATTTATCGGGGCTTAGATATTGTCATTTATACTCTGTTGTAATTGACCAAAATTAATTAAATGATCGTTGCAATCTGATTGTAGTTTTTGTTGGGCATCCACAATGGTTGAAACAAGTACACCTGGTTTGAGTTTTCTCTGATCTGAAAATAACGCAATAGCGTTTTCCGTTACACCACGTCGTTTAACTAATATATCATCCAGGGAAATATTACTCGATTTCAATTTGCTCTGACAATCTTAAAATACAATTATTTCCCCGGGGTCAACATTTTCTAAGTTCAACATCTCAGATATTTCATCTTCGTTTTTTTTTTTACATCACCGGTTGCAGATATTTCTGCGGTGGGTTCAATCCGCGATTGAAGTATTGGTTGTATTGCATGATAAGAATAGAATTGTTTGTTGCGTACAGAATCATTCTTATGCACTGGAGCGTCCATATCAAACGATGGATCGGATACTCTTTTGAACATATTATTATATATCATAGGATCTAAATCGTAGATTTCATTATGATTTTCGTTGTTTTCGTATTGATTTTTTCAATCCGCTTCCTGCAATCAAATTTGCAATATTACTCTGTTGTGCTTCATATGCATCTGGAATTATCAAAAGTTCTAATTTCTGATCTACTGCGTTATTTATTATTTTGCTAATATTGGCAGGCATTACTGTTGTAGATGGTAGCGGTGTCGTCAATGCTGGTTTCCTTGGCCACCGAACTATTGACATTATTTTATCCTTCGCGAATGGAAACGCCTTTCCAGCAACATCCCATACAGCACTAATGCCCTTATCACGAATGGCGTCAATGACTTTCACTGATAATTGTTTTGCTAGCGGCGTTACCTTTGGAGCCATTCTTGCAAATAACCCCGCAATAGTATTGCCGAGACCATCACCATAATACTCTTTATAAACTGGAAATTGTGAGTTTACTACGTATACACTAGTTGGTTTATTGTGGTTGTAGTATCTGATCATCCTTATAAAAAAGTAGTAATTAAAATGATGGTGATTAGTCGATGCCTACTAGCTCGTCAATGAAATCTCGGTATACATCAATGCTCATAATGCCGCCTTGAAATAACCGTCTACAGATAGAAATTTATTATACTTAGGGTGTTCTGTTTTTGTGATTCCAGTTCTGCCATGTTTCACTATATATATATATTTTTTTGCCCAGGTGTCATTGATGTTTATAGATTTTTCAACCCCCTCTTTTAAATAGTTGTCTCATATTCTTTAGAAATTTTGTTTTAGTGAAATCAGCTAATTCAGAGTCTGTATTGATTCTTCTAATTATATTCAATGCTGCGATTGTAAATACATTTTCGGGTGAAAGGTCCTTTCTTGCAGTAGCGCCTTTTTGTTCAAGTGGTTCAGGTGGTGGGGGGGGATAACATCAATATCACCTAGTCGTTCAATTTCTTCTTGAAGTTGTCGTTCTTTTTTTAGCGGTTATTATATCACCAGGAAGTGTTTCCAAGGATTGTTTTGTTTGTTTAGATCGTTTTGCTATTTTTTCAAGCACAGGGATAATGGATTTTTCCTCTCGTTCCCCCTCCTCGGGAATATCTCCGTATATTGCTCGCTCAGTGGCTGTTTTTACATCTTTGACTGCTGTGGTTACTTCCTTGGTTGCTGTGGATACTTCCTTGGTTGATGTGGTTACTGGTTTAAACAGCCCTTCAGCACCAGTGGAAAAGTCCGTTTGTAACATCTGACGTTGTTGTAGTTTTTGTCTAACGGAATCTCGGAGTGGTATGAAATTCTCGACTGCTGCTAATCTCTCACGTGCTAATCTGGTAGATAATGCTTCATTAACCATTATAAAATAGTTTACGATTTAAATAGATGATTTTTTTGTCATTTTTTCACTAAAATGATTCTTAACAGAAAATCCTTGGTGACTCTGTCACTAAAAATGAACAATTTGACCAACAGTAGTTAAAAAAATAATAAATAAATTCTTTTGAATACAATTCTACAACTTCCTTGTTGTTACCTGTATACGGGAAGTTAAATAAATGCAAAGCGCCTTACAAATTACAATGAATGAGTGAGTAAGCGGCTTTGTGAATATACCTGTTCAAGTATGCATTCAATAGTTACAACTTTATCCGTTGGGTTATCGAAGGGAAATTTTCGTTTTAATGAATCATATTTCTTAGTTCTCTTACACGAGAGTTAATTATACGTCTGTCTTCATATTGTTTTCCTAATTCTGCTCCGACTTTCTCAACAAGAGTAAATAGCGGCACTAATTTACTGACCACACTACAGTCTGCAAGAGATATGCGGATATAATGTTGGATACACTTTATTAGCGCGCAACTCTTCGGTAGGACATATTTATTATTTAATAGGCCGTATTCAGTATCTTGAAAATCAGAGACTATCATATCAAAATTTAATTTATCAGATATTTTGATATCCTGATCTTTCAATTTAATAATTTCGTTAATTATATGATTGACATTTTCAGGAGATATTTTATATAATAAATTTATCACTAATATAGTTGTAAAAAAATGTATGAACCCGGTTCGTATCAAGGTGATTTATACCATCTTGAAACGCCCACGGATATTATGCGATTATATATGATGATGAACCCTGTTCGTATCAAGGTGATTTATACTATCTCGAAACGCTTAGAGATATTATGTGATGATTTTATTCCCATTTGGAACCCCTCAGGTGTTATTCACATTCGAGAGACCCCAAATGTTACATATAGGAACAGCACATCTCCGTAGAATCCCTCAAGTGTTATTCACTTCTGACCGAGCCCAGATGTATATCACGAAATATAGATCTCATGAGAGGCCGGGTCAATGGCGGATTAGACCCACCAAGAAGATATGTTTGGTGAATTAGACGTCACAATTACACACACACACACACACACACACATATATATATATATATATATATATATATATATACGCACATATGTACAATACAACTCCAATCGAGTGTTATGGCAGTTGTAGGTCTGACGTCACTTTTACATATATACATTTATATATTTATATATATATATATATATATATATATATATACATTTATATAAATTTATATATATATATATATATATATATATATATATATATATATATATATATATATATATATATATACATTTATATATATTTATATATATATATATATATATATATATATATATATATATATATATATATATATATATATATAAATATATATATATATATATATATATATATATATATATATATATATATATATATATATATATATATATATATATAATACAACTCCAATCGAGTGTTGTGGCACTTTTAGGTTATACGTCACATTTACATATATACATTTATACAATACAACTCCAATCAAGTGTTTTGGCAGTTGTATGTTATACGTCACATTACATATATACATCTATGCAAGTAGGAAGGTACAAGATAACAATAGATTATAGAATGACGTAGTATGTACAATGAATGAATATATACAATGAAATGAATAGACCCTTCTACGTTCAAACTGAAACCACCATACTCCCACAAAAATCACCCTGGGTTGAATGAAAAATCATTTACATCGTTATAACGGTGTGGTGGGTGGAGGTTTCATGATTTGAATTTCAAGGGGGGGAGGGTTTCGCGCCCCACCCACCAATTCTATGGAAAAAAAAACATCTTTCGGTGCCGTCATCAATAATGCCTGTTACGGTATTTGAACACGTAGCATCTTGGATTCTCGGAACGATATTCCAACGCTTTCACGATTAGGCAACCATTCTAATCTACACGTTTACGCTTTTGAATATAATATATACATACCAATAGTGATTATTGACAGCACTAAATACTAACAAAAATTCAAACTTTTGTAAAAATCAGTGGATTTAATCATTTCCTCACAAAAATATCTTATATATTTCCTCATAGTACATAGTATACATTATATTCTTGTTCAACGCGCCTACCTGTAGAAAACCGATTGAGAATCAGATAGCACAATGACACAGTTCAACGCGCCATACCTGTGGAAAAACCCATTAAGATCATGTGACAGAATCGATTGAAATATATAACTCTTTCATACACGCACGAGGTATCTCCCTTTGATGTTATATGTAATAGTACGAGATAGAGTTTCAGATATAATTGAATTTAATGTTGTTTTTGAAACGGTTTGAAATGGCAGACAGATATATCCTCTATGCAACAAATGGTATTAAGGATCTATGAATATCAAAATATCTACCGGCTTCATTCATAGATTGAAATATGTTCTCTTCGTTAGTTGCTATATTGAACGATTTGACAGGCCTGGCAGTTTTTTATTTTTTTTCCCAGTATCACTTCGTTTCGAATTTTCACTATGAGAAATTGCATGTAGATTATTCAAAAAAATTGTTCCTAGGATTGGAATCAATGTGATCAATAAGCAGACCGTCTTTGATCAATCCATTAAACACTCGTGTGCGATTTTGTGATTAAGATATTTCTGCTTCCCAGCACTAAACATCAAAAATCTCTGATTATTCGTAGTGCCAACTGGTTTTTTCATCTACGATTTCTGACAATACCGTCACGAGATGCTTCATATGTAGTGATCACTGGATGAAGTTGAAATTCTTGCTCCATTTAGATATAATATATTATTTGTCTAAATAATTATTTGGTTTAATTATTAATTAAAAATCTTTCAATGTAGTCTTGAGGTGTTCTTATGATTTTGTTGTTGATTTTGTCAGGGACCGAGTCAAGGACTTTGTCAGAGTCTTTGATGGAGTTCTTCATTCGTTTATAACAATAGCGCTCTGTATCTCTTAACACCACAACTCAGACATAACTGCGATTTACCACGCAAAGGTTTTGAATTTCCAAGCGTGACGCAAGCATTTAGATTCATATAATTTACATTACAACAGTTTTCATCGTGTTGTACGGTATGCTTCACGACTCATTTTGTTCTGCTGGACAGTTGCCGACTTGAAAAGGTGTTTTGCGTCGTGAATATCTGCCCATCGTTTGGTGAGCAAGTGCTGACTTATTGTATGCCGTGAATAAATCGCACCAGATTTCGTCGTCTAGTGGATACCACGATAGTAGAGCGATGCAATAAAACAAAACAACAATAAGATCTTCAGACAATAAGATATCGGGCGGTGGGAACACTAAATAAAATAATTCCTGAACATAACATTATTGTGCGGGCATCATTAACCAAGGCACATTTTGCATGCATTTACATTTTGTTCTGCTGGACAGTTTCCGACTTAAAAAGTTGTTTTGCGTCGTGAATATCTGCTCATCGTTTGGTGGGCTAGTGATGACTTATAGTATGCCGTGAATGAATCGCAACATATTTCGTCGTCTAGTGGATACTGCGGTAGTAGAGCGATGCAATAAAACAAAACAGCAATAAGATCTTCAGACAATAATATATCGGACGGTGGGAACACTTCATAAAATAATTCCTGAACTTAACATTATTGTGCGGGCATCATTAACCAAGGCACATTTTGTATGCATTTACATTAATTCAATATGGCGGCTAAGCACAAGCCGTTTGGCCCCTGAATTCTTACCCTATAAAGGCAAGATTTGCAGTAACTCGGAATGAAGTCAGTAAATACAGACTGACCCACTTACCTGGGCGAGATAGGGCTCAGCAGTTATGCTATCCAGCCAGCAAAAATTCATTCACAGCTCAAGTACAACCTGATGACTAAGCTCTTAGTGACTTCAACAGAACTAAAATGCCTTAAATAGGATATAGGTGTACCATGCAGGGAAATCACACAAATCTACATCAAAATCCTGATAAAGATTTGGTGGGTTATCTTATAAATGGTCTTTGCTATACGGAACTTTCTCATCAGCATACTTCTTTGTTCGTGTGTACAAATTTGATACCAGCGACATCACGACCCGATGAAGTAGATGTATTACGTGAGTACGAGCTCCCCAATAATAACCTCATAGGCCCTTTGGAACGTCCACCATTTCGTGTATTCCGGCGGAGTATAAGGAAAATATACAGACCTATAGTAGATATGTCAGCACCTCACAGTTCACTTGTACACGATGATAACAATGTCTTAATCAGCAAAGAGGTGTCTTGGCTATCCTATTTTAACATATATGATGATATTCACATTATGGTGCATATTGGATAGGGTGCTAAGATGTGTAAAATGGATATTACAGATGCATTCTAGCTAATTCCCATTTTCCCAACATAGTGACCATGGTATTGTGTCGAGTGGAGGAAACAATATAATTTCTACACCAAGTAAGTATTTGGTAGTAGAGGTAGTCCTAAGATTTTCAATACACTATCCAGAGCAGTATCGTGGAAAGCATAACATAATTATATGTAAAATATATGTTTTTCATGTACTGGATGATTTGATGTCCATTTATCAGCCTGAGTTTCACCTAAAAGAGCACTATCAGTAATCACATTGATTGTCACTATGTTAGCTATTCCAATTGCTTCCCAAAATACATTAGTACAGTCACCAGCCAAATACAAATTTAGAGTAATTCTAGATGCGGAAAATGGAATAAGGATATGGAGTGCATGCATATCACTGACTATTTCCATTGCTTCATATAATTATGATGTGAATTTCATGTTGAGAGGATCAAGGGCCTATTGATGATGGTGTTCTGGTTAGGCTTGAAACAGTGCATAATTGTACGTGCCTCTTGCGGGATATGCACGAGTAACCAGCGCTCCGCAGCAAGGTGGATTGTCTTAGACATTCAGATCCTCCATTTACTACAGATCGTATTAATCCACTTTGTAGATCAATGGCTTTGGAGGCTACTTTCTAGGCTATCCACAAAGCACATTCAATGTATACTAATTTTGGATAGCGAATTAAACTACAGCATCAAATACTCGGATCGAAGACCACCTTGTTAAAACGCTCGGCTGTTGGACTTATGATTCTTATTTACATGTTACTAAGACTGATGCCATTTAGCTAGCACAGCAGGCTATGTTGGGATCTACTACACATTCTTAGACTCAGTAACACCATAAATGCAATTTTAAAAACGCCAATATCTTCGAATAAATTCATTGAAGGAAGTATATGATATTTAATATATCCTAGTTCGTGTGTGTCAGTGTATCCTTTCAGAGGTGATCATTCAGACTAATTATTTCTGAGAAGGGAGTAAGCATGTTTTGTGTGTTTTATTAAGCGTGTAACTGCGCGTTGTTTTGTCTTCAATTTTATATCGCACTGCAAACATCAGATATTGTCGTGTTTCTTACCGGCAGTGTGTTCTATGTGTTATAAGGACCAATAGGTGCATTAGCAATGTTTACTAGTTTTCTTTGGTGTATCTAGTTGGTTTCTAGTTCAATAAGTGTAATGCAAGTGCAACGCAATCAGTTATATGCATCTGACTTAAGTATATAACTACATCCATTGTACGCTTTTCTGAGTAGTAGATTGTGTGACTGTGTAAACTTTATTTAAACATCAGCCGCAAACGGGGAACAATCTTTTAAAAATTGCAGTGCCGAACGTTCCTGTTATAGTTGTCTTACTTTCGTAATATATGCCTTTCTTACTGATTGTTTGATTCAGATAAATGGTTACAACTTCACAATAGATTTTTTTGACTTTAGTTTTGGTATCTCTTTAACGCTGTGTGCAGGTATCATTTATTTCACTGGTTCTTGAAGTATTATCAATTTTTCATGATTCACAATCGTATTATTCTTAGTATGGGAAATATTAATTTTTATATTCATAATTGCTTAATTTTTATTGTCATTTCCAACCATATCCGTGTTTGCCGGGCTCTCTGCTGCATATAACAGCAGTTTCACTCTCGGCATGCAGCGTCTTTTGGGAATAATCTACCTGTACTACTTGACATACAACCACACCAAGTTGTGGCGACTCTGTCTCGATATAGCGGTACATCTTTATTAACATTTATGTAAATCTCTCATACTGGCAAGCCCACCTCAAAACATCGGCAATTCTGCCTGAACATCAGTCATACTGGCACGTCTGCCTTATAGATTGCATGTCTGCCTTATAGAGAAGGCATGTAACCCATTTGTCCCTGACATCAGTTAGACTGGCAATTCCACCTCATAATTATTGCATGCTTCTATACCATCTTCCAACTACTAACCTCATGCAGCCATATTTAAAACACATGTTGGGAACAGGTGTAAACCTTTTTATTGCTGAATATTGCAAAAACGTCGTTGATTAATGAATTTTAGACTATTTCATATATGTTATGTTGATGCAGTAACATATACATGGCGAGGATGGAGTGTATAATGATACTTGTCACCTTAAATTCAGACGATTAATCAACATTGAGATTTTTTACAAGTGCAATGATTATGGTTCATAGCCTTACTTCTAAACATTTGCAGCATTTGAGCATTACATGATGGAGATGAAGTTGTCACCGCTTGCTGGGCTTAGAAAAAATGAATAATGTCAAAGTTAAAGCCTGGTTTCTACCCAACGAAGAAACACACATTAAATCTATAGCTTTCCTCACGATGCTCTGTGGAAGATTTCAAGAGGACACTTGTCAGCAAGTATGTGCAATTGCCACAATGTGTAATTTGTGTCAAGATGTACACCATTACAAAGATACATTCGTATCTCATGTCCCTTCTTTAGAAACCATTTGCAAAGGAGGATCACAACTTTTCACATCAATTTGGTTGAACATAACCAATTTGAAGGCTCATTAGTTACAAAGTAACATTGAGTATATGTATGTATATATATATATATATATATATATATATATATATATATATATATATATATATATATATATATAACTGAATTCAATAGCATTGTATAAGTATTTAATTAATATGTGTCTCGAATTGATTATTTATATAAACAATATACATAAGCAATATGATGTCGTAGCTTATATCTTTTCTTTAATGAATAATTTATATGGAAATGCATATGGAGTATGGATAATTACATATTAATACAAAATATTAGATAGCACTGGATCTTATATAAATATATATAAATATATAAATATATATATATATATATATATATATATATATATATATATATATATATATATATATATATATATTGATAAATATATACACCTTTATAAAGGAATATGTAATTATGCTTATTAATATGTTAGGTTATGTATAAATGCGATTTTTAAATAATTTTATGGAATGTTCAATATTTGATCAAAACCCAAGTTATATTATAATCCTAATCGAGTGCATACTTCTTCCAGCTCTACACAAAAGTATTGTTGAATGCTACAGCAACTATTACTACTACTACTAACGATAATAATAATAGTAATAGTAATGAAGCCATTGCATAGCCCCATATATTTAGAATCTCCAAGATCTTTACAGCATCTATAACTTTGGGAATGATGAATATTTGATTGTCAGAAGAGGAGCGTATCTTTCTTGCTGTCTGGTTACGTTTTATTGTGGCCAGATAAGTATGTTGTACCGGAAATGGTCAGTAAAATGTGGCATAGAAAACTTATTTTGTATTTGATTATGGATCAAATGGAGATGTAACCGACATGTTCTCAGCATCGTGTGCTCTGCTCGTGATACTCTGTCGATGATCGGAGCAGCAGTGTTTCTACCTTTGTTTAGTTTCTAGGGTAGATATCTCTACGAACCAGACATGATTGAGTCAAGTCTTGAATGTACTAACGATCACACAAGTAGTTTAGTTTCATGAACTGAAAGATACTTGCAAATAGCGCTGTTGCGTATTAACTCAAAATACTAAAATGCAGCCTTGAATATGTTCATGTTATGTTGCTGCAATACGAGTGGACTGTTCATGGTAACACCTAATTGTCGTAATGTTCTGTGAATTTAATGCTTGTGCTGCTTATTAATCATTTGAGGTACAGGATGTTAATTCGGAAATATATGTATTGTGATTAGAATATACTCAGTTTTGTCATCATTCATATGCCGCTTGATACCTCTCATTCATGATTTCACACCATAAATGTACGTCTTTACTCCTTCTATGGTAGTATAATTTTCAGTTGTGTGGTTAGACATGTATATTCGGGTGTCATCAGCGTACAATTTTTGTGACATTTGATGACCTATGCCACTTGAGAAAGGTTGAGTGTATTGAATGAAGACAACATGTAGAAGAAGATACCCCTGTCAAATACCTGACCATTGATCAACTAAGCATGTCTATGTTTTTTGCAGATACATGTTGTGTCTTGTTGGATTGGTAGGACTTTAACCACAGTAAGGCTGTATTATGAATGCCACATACATGCTAGAGACGGTGACGAAATATGCAATGCACGTTTGTGTAAATTATTGCAGACACATCAAAATGGATCTGGACTGTAATCTTTCAACAATTCAAAGCATAGAGAATGACATTAACTACATTGAGAATTGATGTTTCAGTACTTACTGCGGTAAATGTAATAAGTAGACTGTACATAGTTTGAATTCAGATGAGGTGCGATATGGGTTAGAATAAAGAGTAATGATATGAAAGGGAGATTTGAACCTGGGCGGTAAATCTTTAAATCATTATGGTCGAGTGGTGGGCTGTTTAACAAGAGGTATTAATAACATCAATTAGTAAAGTCAATATTGATTCTAAGTATTCAGACAGCAGTGATGATGAAATTGGATAAGTTCACATGCCTTTGGTGCCCAGTTCATCATGATTGTCCGTACTATATCAAAATAAACATGTTAAAATGCTGCTAAACGTTATCGCTGAAATTATGTATCGCAACTGTAGGAAGTCAACGAGTCAAATGCAATTGTGTTTGTTTTCAACTTGGCTCTGACAGTTTGTACCTTGTCACGAATGCTGGAGAAATTATAGTAGGAAAGGGTATAAATTGGCTACTTGACATTAGTATGTAGATTATCTGAAGAGCTCCTTGCAGCTTGAAATTTCCGTAATCTTAGTACTTCAGTGTAATAATTTGGCTCAATGGAATACGTTTGTGATGTTGTTCATATCGGCTTCATACATGTATTTATGAATAGTGAGGTTGATGGAAAGCCCATGCCTCTGCGTTCTCGGATGTCCCTATTTATGATACGGAGGCTTCTCTTCGTAGCACAGAAAGGTGGAGGGTTGGGGAATGAAACGTCTATATTGCAGAGAGGATCTGATAACATTTTGTATTGTTTCAAAGGTGGACCGCATACTATTTTCATAAATGTGAACATATGTATTAGAGTAGGTTGGTTATCTGATTATAGGGAAATCATTAATGTAATCTAAGTGTTAAGATGTGCATGGATTTCCAGGACAGTGAAAGTAAAGGTTAAAATATCCCAGTCCAATCAGCTTGCCACCAATTGAATTTCCATTTTCCAGGATATCCGGAAACTGCTTAACATGAGAGATTCATTCAGCATGCTTCTTCTACTGGAAAGGCGCCAGAGTCAGGAAGGAATATATTTGTTAAAAAATTACGATGGTGTAACATCAGCGATACTGAATGTTAAATACAAAATTTGAGATGATTGTTTAATATTATGAATGCATTGTTGGAAGTATGTGCTCTATACAGAAACGTAAATAGCCTATTGTTGCAAAAATTCGAACACACACTATACGATGCAATACGTGTTTGCTTTTAAAAAGCATTAATAAACATGTTAACAGTATAATTCGGAATTTTGAGAATCTGAACAAATAACGTACGTAGCGATTTTTACAATAAATCTCGTCAAATATTGAACAGTTTTTTCTCCGCATTATAAATGGCTCACTTAATCTACCTTAGCAACTTACACAAAGATATAAAACTCGACGAAAGGCAGAACTTTGATGCGTATAACAATATGGTATACCATTGTACACTTTGTGACTCGGGCGACGTAATGTATTAACATGCATTCATTGAGCTATTATAGCAGTAATAATCTTGAAATTTATATTGGAAATTCCAAGGTTTCAACGTATGTTGCAGCTAGTTGTGTTTAAACTGAAACAAATCTAATATTGTTTCGGAATTCCATTTATATTTAGGAACCACATTGAAAAAATGTACCATGCAGCTAGTTCAGTAAATTCGAAACTGTTTCGAGATAATCCAATGTAACATATGCAGTCATTTAATATTAATATTATATGAACACCTTTAAAACTTGTTTTCCTTCGTCCCTTTCTGGGTTTACCTAATGATTTTCTCCGGAACAATATGTATCTGTAAAATACACACATACGCTAATTGTTCTCAGGGATGATAGTTTTAATTTTTAACATGCAATTATTAACGTAATTGTAAACTCATCTCACACACATCATATACAATCGTGCGTCTGTACAAGCGTCAAGAATAATAAGTTTATTCTAATTGTTGTTTCAATTCGTATATTTGTCTTTATGAGATTGTTTTGAATCTTTACTATATCAGTGAATCTTACTGACAGTGCAGAACATTTGAAACGATTTGAAAACATGAGATTGTTTGAATCCCATGCCTAGTCTATACGTGAAACTATGTGAATATCTTAGTTTGTACTACTATTTGAAACTGAGGTTTCTTGAAGCTGTATATCAGAGAGATATATTATTGGTTTAATTTCAATATGTGAATGTTAATATAGAGTGATTGGATCAGATGTATATTGAGAGTTTCTGAAAATCATTGTATTTTACATCATACAATTTTCTTTACTAATTAAATTAATACATTTTTATCTTGAAAACATTGTTTGAGTCATTCATTTAGTCCAAAACCCACTCGGTGACAATTTTGCGACAGTTAGTTACCTTTTTAAAATTAGCAAATCTGTCAGATCTGACGATTCTAATAGTGAACAAATTCTGAATGAATAGTATGTATTTACTCTAACCTACTTTCGTTTTGTTGTTAGAAGCCGTCTTCGTTACCGAGGGTATGATTTTATAATTTCGCTTTGTAATATCATTCTTAGTCTTCTGATATGTGAATTATGTTTGCTTCGTTTCGCATTTCCGTGATAATTCAGCTCTTATCTATTATACTGCAGTAAACGCAGGTATGAACTTATTTAATTCGATATTATCCGATAACACTACGGGGAAAGCCAGCTAGATAAATTTCATAAATCTATATTCCGACTTCAGCGTATAGTTTCGTATTTCTACTATTGTATGCATTCAAAGAGAGCGAGGATTGTGTCACAATTTAGTTTAGCTGATAATTGTATGCCTTAACGTTTTAAATTTGTAATAGCGGAAATTATATCATTGATATTTTTGTCGTAGTTCATTATATATTTAATTACCTTTAAATAAAATTTTTACTAAAAGAAAACCCCAGTAGCATGATGAGCAGTTATCATTTACTGGGTCTCTTTTATTGACCTTTGTGTCTTTACTAGGGTCCTTGTTTCCTCTTTGTTGAGATTTGTCTTTAACTCTATGACCGTTTCGTATGGCCGACAATCTTTCTGTGTTCCCTATGGGTTTACCTCAGTGTGACATAAAGGCTTTTGCATCCACGCTCCTATTTATTATATTGGCGCTTATTCACATTCCTCCACTGAATTTTTTAAGGAAACGAAATGTTAGAATATTCAGAAGTCTGTTTACGCATTTCGAATTCATGCACACCTCCTCCAAGATGGAATCCCGTTGTGGTTGCATAGTCAAATTTAATCTATATGGCAATGTCACGTGTCAGAAGATAAAAAATCAATTTCGGAGAGTTATGTTATATTCTAATGATAACACCAGCAATGACAACGTCAACGATGATTTAAAGGGAAAGAAAAAAAAACTCACTAGTTATAAACAAAGCGAAAAAAAATATAGAATTTCAAATTGATGCTGAATTTATAATGACATTTAAACAACAGCAGAATAATCACTGTGCGAGATGTAATTTTGTAATGATATGGTGTTGGTCTAAAAATACAAATACACGCCAGTTTACCGTAGAAATTAAAGGTAGTAAACGTGGTCATTCACGTAAAAATGAAATGCTGACCTGTCTTGAATAGAAGACACGCAGAGGTGGTAGTTAAGTGTTCGCGGTGGTAATAGTGTGTCCTCGGGTATCACTTGCAACTGTTCACGTGTAACTCCACGCTGAGGAGCAGTTGAATCTCATAAATAAATTGCGGGTTTTCCAGTAAATAGTGTTATGTTAGATATTTCGTTTGATGTAACAGTCTAGACAGAATCAGAAGCTCTTCTACCTCATTTGAGCTCACCTGGTTCATATAAATATCTCACGGTGACATTACCAATCATTTTTCTTTTAAAGATCGTATCTAGTTCTGTTTTTGGAATGAAGTTTCAAAGAGCTTACAGCTAACTATGCATTGCACAATCAATATGATAAATAGACCTCGTGTGCAATTGGAACACACTCTTACACAACAACATCATTTTCGATAAAAGTGATTAATGTTATACAATGCAGTGAACTTCTTGGTAAGTATGTGATGTTACTCAAAATAAGCATGCGGTCATTTGCACCCTATGTTCGTGATCTACTTAAAAAACATTTAACATCAATACAGTGTACATACATACATACATACATACATACATACATACATACATACATACATACATACATACATACATACATACATACATACATATATAAATATTTTTTTTCCTTTTGTAAACGGGAGTAGCCTTTGGTGAATTGGTGAAAGGAAGGTGTCATAGGTCAACCGCTGGCTGTTTCAATCTTGCTTGCCATGTATTTAAAGCTATCTCTGAAGTATCATTGTCATTGCTAATAATTAAACTTAATAAGATACCGCAATCGTCGAAAATGAATAATTGCTGATCATGTCGTATCCTGTTAATCCGTTATTCTTTGAAGTTTGGACAGCTGTTGCTAAGCCTAAACACAAACGCTAGTTGATCAAATAATCAGTTGTTCCTTAAATTTATATTTGTTAGCTATTAATTGCGTATACAATATGTTATATAGTAGATACATTATTCTGATTTGAAATGTAAGGTTTGTAGAAAACAACATAAAAGTGCATTTGAACCATGTCTGCTAAAACAAGAACAACATTTCTGTAACATACTAAAACAATTCTGCAATGAGTACCATTTTTTATGACTATTAGTAAACTTAACAAAATCATCTAACTAAACACGAACTGAAGCTATATGCACGTATTGGCTCGTATCTTTTCCTAACAATTGGCTCTCTGCGTCTTAAATACCAGGGGGTACATGGCACTTCTATTATTCGTCTTTGATCTCATATGAAGACTATTTACTTCTATTTGTATTGAATACAGTATAGTCCATAAAATGTTAAAATTAAAATGTGCTACTTGACATAAGTTCATTTATGTTACTATTTTGAGATTATTTAAATACATGAAGACGCTGTTTAATGAGAACATTTTGCATATATGTGAATGTTATATGTAACTGCATGAGAATCATACACGACTCAAGCTTGATCCTGAATTTGAAATGAAGGCTGATTTTCAAAATCTTTGCAAAAGATCCAAAATTATTGTGTCATATTTATTGAGGAATCTTATCTGGGCGCAAAATGACAAGCAAGAAATTAGCCAATGTAGCATAGTTTCTTCGGGATCCATTCTCACACTGACGCAGTTGCGCATACGTGGAGTCATTGCCTGATAATAGATAAACTAAAATAATGCCATGAAATAATCTGTCTTATCTTTTCTAATTTCGCTTGGTATTCACACAAAAAACATTAGGAACCATCACCGATGGATTATACAGTCATATATAAATTGAAAATGCTTATATTATGGACTTTATGTTACCAGGATCAGAGACTAAAATGCGTAAATTATGCTCATATGGCTGATGTTTGTGATTCTTTAATTTATTTTGATGTCGTCTGATTTTTGCACTATTTTAGGCTTCGTAGGTACTTTTTTGCATGCTCGTAAAAAAGTTTATTACAATTTACATTGAAACATGTATAAAAGATTGTCGCTACAAATATGTATTTATTCCTAAATATTCATATAATATTAGCAAAATCTTGGGTAAACTTTTTTCTGATGGCTGTATATTTCGTCGCTGTTATTTCGTTTCCTCGATACCTCAACTATTATTTACAGAGAAGACATATACAACTGGTTAGAAAAATGGGTACACATAAAGAGTATAATGCTCACCTGGGAATAAACGGATCAGTTGAAGATACAATGATACAGATAAGCATACATCCATTTGGCATAAACAATATATTTGAAATAATTCAATTTGTATTTTGTATTTATGATTTTTATCAATACGACTGGTCACTTGAAGTTTTGGGCTCTTACTAATATTAACCCAATATTTTTAAAAACAAAAAGACTCATGACGTAAGATAGTATATATAAACTAAGACTTTGTTTATCTTACTGAATGAACATAAATGTTTCAGTTTCTGCTTCGATGGATTTAATGAAAGATGTCAATGCTAAAACGAACTGGTTACACATATCTGTTTTAGTTGTGTTGTTTAAGGCTCGTGATTATACCTAAACCATTTGATAAATGGGCATTTGACAGTTTGACGTAATAGGCAATGTAAGCCATTAAAGAAACCGTCACACAATATGTTGACAGTAAAAACATTCTAAAATGATGTTATTCAATGTCATCTCAAAGATTTAACTAATAGTTTGGATTACTAAATGTCTCTAGACAAGGCTTATCCTATGCTGATGGAATTTAACCCCATATTATATATTATACAACATAATGTATGTATATATAGACAGTTAAGTCAGACAGTAACACCTAACACTCTAGGCAGTCGTTGAGTTGAGAATGAAGAATACAATGTTTTTGTTTGCTCTCTGCCTCTATGCATGTTTTCCGAAAGGTATGTATACGTATAAGTTTAACGTATTGTAAAAGTATAAATGTATAAACATATATAGACATGCAAACAATTATATATATATATATATATATATATATATATATATATATATATATATATATATATATATATATATATATACATATATAATTGTCTACAACCTAATATGACTGTAAAATATCAGATAATCTAAAAAGTGTTTGACAATGTCAACACCTTTCGTCATTGTGACTCAATTGCTTTAGTTATTTTTTTTAAACAATATATATAATTGAATCATTATTTTTGTGGATGATAGAAGCAGGATTGTTTCTACAACTACTCGACTTTTTTACTCTTTCTCATGCAGTGATTTTGAGAGAACGGGAAGAACCAATGGAAAATCTAGAATTAGATAAGATAAAATAAAGAAGTGTGTTTTGGTGGAATTGATTGTGCAGGTATATTAGTTTTGTTTTGGATGAAAATGTATACTCTTTTTTTAATGACATGTTACTGCCGGTCATTTCAAACTAATGAAATCAAATATTTGCTTTCGTAATAGTTTTCGCAGAAAACACGTTACAAAAGCGATTACTGAAATTGATACGGAACCTCGTTTGAGGTAATTTATAGATGTATTATATATGTAATTATCTTGCTATGGTGTGAATGTAAATCTTCACTACAAGGTATGTACCTATTGATGCTATCTGATCAGTTTGCTATATATTTTCGTTTCGAATGAGAGTCACGTGTTTTATAGACATATTGCAAACATACACCATACGTTATCTTGATTATCAGTTTTCTTACAATTTTCATTAATATTTTTGCGTCGGATAAAACGTTATCACTGAGAGTTGAAAGGTTGTTTATGTTATATTTCTAAACGTTGTCATGTCCTTTTCATAGAAGCAACAACCGATGCAGAAACGGTTTGGCTGAGAGACGTGACTGCGCAATTACAGACCGATAAAGGAGGAGTCACTGGTCCTGACCTCCCTGACCAGTTGTCTTTTCATCTCAAACGCGGGACACAAAATCTGGTCTTAAACTTGAAGAGGAATTATCATATTGATCCAAATACTGACATATATATTATGCAGAAATTGAAAGACGGTCGATCCGTTCTGGAAAAGAAGCAAAATTCGGAAAAGGCGGTAAGTGTGTTCAGTGAAACAATCAATCTAATTCAGATATAGTAACCACTGTATACTTTATCGTATATTAAATATTAGTGAAATATTTGGTTTCTTGAAAGATTATAAATCTCATAAAAGAAACGTAATGATATAATGTTTATGATTGTGAGTTTCATAAACGCACATATTAAGTCTCTTATACACTTGTGGAACTAAACACTTTGAAAATTTCCAATGTCTGACAAAAACCTTGGATAGTCTAAGCTTGATTGTAAAATGCTACAATATCAATAAAAGTTCAAAT
Source organism: Unio delphinus (assembly GCA_029339505.1). Classification (NCBI taxonomy): domain Eukaryota; kingdom Metazoa; phylum Mollusca; class Bivalvia; order Unionida; family Unionidae; genus Unio; species Unio delphinus. The sequence continues at coordinate 6,238,055 of JAQISU010000090.1, forward strand.
TGGCGCATCGGTGGTGCTAACATACCAATACCATCACTTCAAATAACAGACTCATAATTAACGCTTTAAACGCCGGTCAAAAAAGTCCCTGATATAGACCATATCTAATATGCAGAACACAAATCCCATAATTCGATAAAACCTCAAGTGGTACTATGTACGGATCAAGTTTTAAAGATGACGTTTGCAAACATCAAATTGGAAAACAAAAGAAATGCTGAACATATATTTAAGGTAGGAAATATTTCTTCAGCGTTTTTAGATTTCTGCTGTAGATATTGAGAAAAACAAGACATAATTGAGTTGCAATAGTCCAGTCTTGAAAATACTAATGAGCACAAGTGTTTTAGTGGCATGCATTGAATGATATTGGCGAATGGAGCTGTTTCGTCTCAGCTCAAGATATGCAGCCTTGCAAATGTGAAAGTACTGTCTAGCTGAGAACCTAGCTTTCGTACTGACTGCCTGACTTTAACGTTGGTGTTACTGATATTTATTGTTTGAGATACAAGATGTGAATGAGAACATTTTGTGTTGTGATCAGAATGGCCTTAGTTTTATCATCATTCGTCTGCAGCTTGTTACATGTCATCCATGATTTCAAATCCGATATACACATCTCTATGTCCTAGACTTGTATATTTGGGTGTTATTAGTGTAAAGCAGTAATTCACTGCGTGATGATATAAAATATCAAGTTCACGAACATGCCCCTGTGAAACACCACACCATATATCAACTGAGCTGGAGTATATTCAATTTGCATATACAATTTATGTCTTGTTAACTAAAAAGAACACGAACCACATTAGGGGGTATTGTTAATGTCAAGTACATGTTGGGATTGGTGATGTAAATGAGCCTGGAATATGGTGTAAAATGTGTTGCAGAATAGAAACCGAGTGGGTTTTGGATTAAATGATTAACACAGACACAAAGTCTGAAATATAAAAATTTATGAAATGAAATAATAAAACTCATATATGGCGTATAAATATAAATATTATCACACGCTTTTAAGATACGATTGATCCAATACCTCTGCACATTCACATTGTGGAAATTAACCAAAAATATAAACTCAATATAGAATGCAGATTCATGAAACGTCTTGGACTGCAGATACATTTCAAATAATAGTATGCTCTGTAAGATAGATTCATATAACCTCAAGTATCGATTTCGATTAAGATTCAAATAATATAAAGATATTAAAACATGTTTCGAAAAATGGTATAAACTGTACGTACGATTCACATACTCTTCTGGAAGGCAACTAAATTCAAAATCATGTTATGCAAATGAAAATGAGCCCAATTTTAACAACAATGGGAGCAAGTATATATTTGTTGAACCTTGCACAGTCGTACGATTCCTAAACTGATGAACCGCACAAATTCACCGATTCCATGGGTTGGCCCATATCAAGATCTACCATATGTACTTTCGTACGTTTGAACACATACAGACAGCATACAACACCCTTGAATTGGCTTTGTCGTCTGCATTTGTTGCTTAACCATATGTACAGACATACGTATATACATACATCCGTATCGACAGCAGGCAGCACAAAATATTCTGGAAACTCCAAACAGCTCTAAACAGCTTAAAGCCACCCTACACATCTAAAGTCAACAGCAAAGAGCTCCAAACAGCTTCAGACAGATCTAGACAGATTTGTTTATCTCTTGTCAGCTCTAGGCATCTAGTCAGCTGTAATCAGCTCTAGTTAGCAACAATAAAACCGAACGGGTCATAATAATGGGTTTGTAAAAAATCTCTAGATATATGCTAATATATAAATTAAACTATAATAGCAAGTTGTAAAAGTTCACAACGTTTCAAATTTGTGTTGTAATAAATGCATCATTACACTACATGATATGACATTACACACTGAATACATAATTAAATTTAATAAGTACCCTTATGGCTGGAGAACACAGTAGAGTGCGTACACTCCTTGAAAATATCTGGTTTGGTCGTTTAACTAGTGTGTCAATTAGTAATTGATATCCCTCAAATCCATAGGAGAGTGTGGGATAGTCAGGGTAAAATAGCCTTGCATTTCATGATCTTAATGTCCCTCGTCGCAAGTAATTTGATGCGAGATACATATTAATACAGTCGCTTACCTGGAACAACACTTATTCATCCACGATAACGTTTTACGCATGTTCAACAAAAATTGTCAAGTAGTTATAAGCAATACACAAGTTATATTTTGCCTTATTCTGTGACAAAATGCTTCAGACGAGTCAAGTAGGGTGAGGACTGCAACCTAATGCTATCCAATGCAGAGAGCATGCCATTAAATACTTTCAAAAGAGTAGTTTCAGTGGTGTGGCAAAGGCGATAGGCGGACTGTACATAGCTGAAAAGACTGTGTTTAGTCAAATTATATACAATATGGATCAGAACAACCTTTTCTTGTATTTTTTTATATGAACGGGAGATTAGAAACATGGTGGCAGTTTTTTGAATCATTATGGTCGAGTTTTGGTCTCTCAGCAAAAGCTTTTTGATGGCAGCATTGAACAATTCAAGGAATTCCCCCAGCTGAAATAAATATGAATAACAACAGTTAGTGAAGGCAATACTGGGTATAAGCAATCAAGCAGCAGTGATTTTGTAACTGTATCAGGTTCACATGTCTCTAGTTTGGATCGTGAAGTTTTGGCGCCGCCTGTTTGGTGCCGGCTGGTTTGGCGTGACCGTTTTGGCGCTACGATGTTTTGGAGTGGGCCGTTTTGGCGCCGGCCGTTTTCTCACCAACAAGAGGATTAACATTAAACAAATACACACTATGCTTAAGATAATTAGAGGCCATGTAGCATTTACAAAAGAATTAGGAAATATCAATATAAGCTGGACGCTAAAGATAATTGACTCTATTTGTATATTGTTCTGTGAGTCATGACCACGTAAGGATCAACAATTCAACCTTTTGATGTCTCTCGTGTTATTCATATTTGAAAAGGAAAACTAGGATAAGGTAAAAGAAGTCCACGCAAAGGATTAACGATTTAGCTATTTAGGTTAAACCAAACATCTATATAGTTGTTTGTTTATATAAGTTTGCTGTCGAATATATTAACGTAAAAGATTTTTTTGTGGAAATGAGCGTTATGAAATCGAAACGTGCTCAAGAAAAGTACGTGAACGATTGATATGAGTACGTTTTTGATAAATACAGTGCACACATGCTTAAAACGTTTTGGCTATGCGAGTTGAGAAACGAATGTAAAGTACGTCTTCACACTGTAACAGAATTGTTACCGAGAGGAGGGTAGATTAAATGAACAATACAAATGCAATTTGTGAAAGAAAATATAAATTTATGTAATAAATTATAAATGAAAAAAATACAGATGTAACAACACAATAATACATGCACTCAACCCACAATTACACTCACAACCATTCACAATACATGAACAAGTTAAATATTAATACAAAAGGAATCTCAGATGTAAAGGGATCTCTTGGACTATACACAGATCCAAGGATCCTTTACGAAAGTTAAATTAATGCAAGTATAAATTACGAAAAATGAACAGAAACGACAAACTATACTATCGCACGATGGATTGCGATAACTAGCACGACCATATACTTGTATTCAATCAAGTTGCTAGCTTTTATTGATATCTATGCGATTACTTGAAATATTATTGTGATCTGACATAAGCATTTAAGTACAACAATGTATTAAATTGTATTACAATTTCAATACACATATGTGTCTCGACCCCGTATAACCGCACGATTCAGCAACAGTTGAATCGTCTCCCAGCTTCCCCGAAAACCTAGGGTTGACCAATACTATTATCGGACGTTTCCCTTCACGGATCCACCACAGTTATACGTTCAGACAACATACAACATCTACCAGAACCAACGGTTCCTCACTACCCTAGATGTCGACCCGGATGTTTTACAACTCTGACAGCTCCGACACTCGGACTTCTAGCTTTCCGGATATTTACACGTTACACAGATGTTGACGAACAGACAGTTCGACACACAGACAGATACTTCAATTCCGTTTGAACAAATTAACGGCACAATCACATTCAGATATTTATACAGAGATGTTCCGGAACAAATAATAGATGTCCCACAACAAATCAGACGATATCAAAGACGTTTATCAAAATATGGTATCAGATGTGTTAACAGCTACGGTATCAGAAACATTGACATATACGGTATCAGCGATTGTCAGATCTATGGTAACAGCGATTGTCAGCTACAGTATCAGAAACACGGTAACAGCTACAATAAACAAAACCAGACTAATAATAGTTGTCTCAAAAATAATCTAAGCCGTAGATTACGATATTGCATTTAAAGTCTAATAGTGACTAGTAATTCCAAATATTCCACGTTTAATTGCAATAAAAGCATCATTATACGAAATGATAATCTGAATAAAATTCACAATAAAACGAAAGTGTAAATTTTACACTCACCCCTTTGGCTGGAGATTGCAAGACGAGCTTATCTTTTTTTTTTTTTTGGGGGGGTGGGCACCAGACAGATGCCCCCTCCCCCTATTGAAAAAAACTAGAAAGGTTTCATGTAGGTGTGTGTTCCCCCCGATATGTAGTTATGTGTTTTTTATAATTTCCATTTAAATTATCCTAACCTTAATTTTTCCCATCAGGATTATATGATAATAGGAGGATATTTTGTCCTTAGTGTTATCTATGACAATTTGACCCGAACCTCAGGGTCCATCATAGGTGTCCGTCTTATTTCATAAAGTTAACCTTGGCTAGGGGTTTCCTAAATCCTGTGTCTGCTATTTGTGTTGTGCTATATGTATGATGCTATATATTCATATGAATATTGTATATTTGATAGGATAGCCGTTCTTGTCAATTGTCCCAGTTTTTTTCTAACCATATAAATACCTCTAAAAAACGGTATTTATTTCAGTATATACTTTATTTCCATTTAATTCATATATGTTCAATAATTTAGAATTTAGTACAAACCATGGTGTCTTAAAATGAAACACCCTATTGTTTTACTGTTTGTTCTATGATGTTCCATGTTTTTAATTTCCTTATTTATACACTAGATTACTTGGATCGAAATGGGATTCGTGCAATTTTTTTATTATTATTCGCACTTCACCCTTCTCGATCTATTTTGTAATCTTTATTTATTTATAATTAAGCCTTTATTCCATTCCAAAAATGTTTATATTCCCTTAAAACGGGCTTTCTGTGTAGATTCACGATCTCCACAGAGTAAAATTATATACTAGCCAGTGATTTCATATGATAGCATGCTTCCCTTAAGAACAAACAAATCTTAGCTATATAATCTATCTAGTCCGTGTATTGTTGTAATGTAAATGTCCCGAGGTGAGCTTTGTTCCAAACTCTTTCACGGGCCTGTCCACTTCGCGTAGCGCCATGTGATATAGCCCCATGCTCTCATTGCTTGTACTTATCTCTACCTGAGTTCCCTGTTCCCTCCTTATCTAAAATTTTCCCCATAAGTCCTTATCGGTCCACATGCTATCATAATCTTGATAATAAAATCTATAATTTGTGTTAAAATATCATTGGTCAATATACCATCTAAATATAATAATTGTTTATCTTCATATGTCTGATTAATTCTAATATTCGTTATAATTTGGTTTCTATCAGTTTGAGTCTTGGAACATTCAAGTATAACATGTCTCTTATTAAATGAAAACCCTTTGCACAGTGGACATTTGGGCGATACTTCGATCATATGCCGTCTCACTGCCATTTCCCCTGTCAACCATGCATCATGCATGTATTTGAACAGTGAACTTTTTTTCCTAATTGATTTAAAATTGGTCCAGTTCCCCCATGCCCTATCCCATTGAATAGTTATGTATTTATGTTCAATCCTATTTTTTTCCTTATTTATTGTTTCTTGTGTTAGCCACTTGTATGTATATTGTGTATCGGTATCCCGAAATTCCTTAGCATCCCTATATTTGAATAATAAATCTTTTATGTATCTTAATTTTCTTGGCACTTCTACAGTTTTAATTAATCTATTGTTCCTACATATGTCATTTCTCTGCTTCATAGAGAACCCAAAGTAATATATATAAAGCCCTTGTCAAGCTATTTTGGGCTCTTCTTTGATTTCCTTAAATCTGTTCAAAATGTTGGTGTATTTAATTAGGATAGGATGAGGGAGACCTAAACCACCCCTCATCCCTCCCTTATATAAAGTATTTTTGTTTGTATGGTGTATTTTATAACCCCATAAGTATTTAATAATATCGTTATCTATATTTTTTAGTGTAGTATCTTTAATGTCTACTGTTTTCAATTTATAATTAAAGTGCACATACATATAGTTTTTTCCTATTTGTGCTCGTTTCAATAAGCATAGTGGCAAAGGTGCCCTGGTTGCCACATTTTTTTGAATTTGTTCTTTTATATCTTTCAAGTTCTCTATCATTTCATCCTTTCCAAAATGTATTCCTAAAGTTTTTATATTATCTTTAATAAGAGGAGCAGGTAGATCATGTATCTTACCCCTCCAGTTTCCTGTTAGTAAAATTTCAGTCTTTTCAGGATTTATCTTAGAACCTGAGACTTTTCCAAATTTTTCAAATTCCTTTATTAGTTCATTATAGTATTTTTTTTCTTGTATAAAGTTAGTGCAATCATCAGCATGTTGTAACATCTTAACTTCGTCTCTAATGTTAGGAACTTTAATCCCGACAATGTTTGGGTTATTTCTAACTTTGGTACTTAGAATTTATATTGCCATTACATATAATAACATCGATAGTGGGCAACCCTGCCTCACTGATCTGTGAATTTCAAATTTGTCCGTTTTTGCTCCGTTAACCTGTACAATCGAGTTTATATCATTATACAGGATTTTAGTCCAATTTTGGAAATTTTCTCCAAATCCAAATTTTTCTAGTGTCTTATAAATATAGTTTTGTTCAAGTCGATCAAAGGCTTTCTCTTGATCAATTAGTACCATAGCACTATTATTACCATTTGTATTTATATAATCAATAATAGTCCTAATGTTTAAAATGTTATTCTGTATGTTTCTCCCTTTCGGTCCACTAGTTTGATTTATATTAATAATTGGGTCTAGACACTTTTTGACCCTTTCGTTAAAATTTTACTGATAATTTTATAATCTACATTAAGGAGTGAGATGGGTCTCCAATTTTTAATTTCTCTCCTATTTCCTTTCCCCTTATATATTATTGTTATCATACCCTCCCTCACTGTGTTTGACATTTTGCTATTCTTAAGTGCAATATTGTTGTATAACCATTCTAGAATTGGCGACAATTCCTTACAGAATTTTTTATAGAATTCTGCAGAAAGTCCATCTCTCCCTGGTGATTTATTTTTGCCTAATTTCCCTATTGTCTCAACTATTTCGTCTTGTGATATAAATTCCTCACATTTGTCTCTATGTTCTGAGGTAATTTTTCCACAATTTGTCTCTCGTAAGTAAGTTTCTATATCTTCGTCCGCTATTCTCTGTGAAGTATATAGGTCCTTATAGTAATTGTGTATATATTCTAATATTTGAGTTTTGTCGTCTAGTATTTCCATTCCCGTATTTAATTTCTCTAAAATTTTCCCTCCCCCCCTTCTTAATTCCTCCCTTTTATAAAGACCCTCTGCATTTTCATATAATTCTGTAAATAACACAGCATTTATTCCCCTCCCTTTATAAAATTCTTTCTTTAATTTTTCAAATCTTAGTACTAACGTTTTTTTTGTGTCCTGTATTGTTGTTGTCTTTATTAAATTTTCAAAGGCTTCTACTTCTAATTTATACTTCCTAATCCTGAATTTTGAATGTTTAATAGCTATTTTTTTAAATTTAACTTCTAAATTATCCCATTTTTCTATAATATGTATGTTCCCTATATTTTTAAAAACTTCTATTTCCTTAGTAATTTCATCTATAAATTCTTTTGTATTTAATATTTGATTATTTAATTTCTATGATCCCCGACCTCATTTAGTTCTTTTAAATATCCCTACTTCTAAGAAAATTAATTTATGGTCCGAAACTTGGTAATCTAAAATCCCTGATTTAATGTACTTATTTGTGCCAAAACATGTACCCAAAAATTTATCTAATCTACTTGATGTATACCCTCTTGTAAAAGTATATCCCACCCTTAGTAAATTTAACCGTCTATATATGTCAACCAAATCTAATGAATCCATAATAAGTCTCATTGTGTTCCTAATCTATAAGTCACCTTTTCCTAATTTCCCTATCGTTCTGTCTATTCCGTCCTCAATCCAATTAAAGTCCCCACCAATAATCAAATTTTCCTCAATATAGTTGTCTAAGTACTCCTTTAACTGTGTTGCAAAGGCATTTTTCATATTACACACTGGCATGTATATATTAATAAAATTACACTTCTCTATTTTTAAATGAATTAATTTCCCCTTAAAAAATAAACCCTCCTCTATCTTTTCCCATTTAATCCCTACTCTATTTTTTACAATAACGGCTACCCCTCCCCATTTATCTTTCCAATCATGATCATTTTTTATTACAATACAATCCAGTTTTCGTTCAAGTTGTTCTTTGTGTTCATCAGTTAGTCCATTGTGTGTCTCTTGAAGAAAAAGTAAGTCAAAGTCTCCTATTGTTAGTAACTTGTTAACCTTTTCTTGGTTTAAACCATTAATATTTATAGACTTTAAAAGGAAGTTTTGTTCTTCCATTTTTAGTCCATCTCCAGGTGGCCGCTAATTTTTAAATGGATATAATTTATTTATCTAATGTTAATAATTAGTACCTATACTTTCCCCGCTTTGAGGGGAACCTGGATGTATGTTCTCCAATGTATTTCCTGATTCACTTAGCAGTATGTCGAAATCACTGGTTAGATTAGACGAAAACAGTGTATCATTAGATTGTTCATTTCCAGAGTCAGTATCAATTGATGTAATCAAAGTGTCCATATTTCCATTGAATGTTTCCTCCACATTTACATCCAACTGAGACTCTTCTTAAACTACTGGTGTTTGATTTTCAGATTTATGTCCATCATTTTCTTTAGTTGTTTCCACCACTATCACACTATCAAGAGAAGAAGAAAGAAGTTCCTTCTCATACTTCTCTTTGCAAAGAGGAAATTCCTCATCAGAGGATGATACATTTTCTGCTTTCCTCTTTTTTTGTTTGGGCTGGCATTTTTTTGAGCTAATTTTAATTGGAGTGGATGTTACTCTTCTTGGTTTCAGTCCTTTTCCTCTCGGAGAAGACCTCTCACCCTCTTCTTGCGGTAAAATAGCAAAAGGATTTGAATGCGTAAACGCTGGGAAATTTATTTGACTAGGTCTAGACGCATGTACCACTTTTGCCCATGTATTGGGATTGCTATCTTTAGGAGTTTGAGGCAAAGGTACATTTGCTATTAATGGCTCTTGTCTGACCACTTCTGTACCACATTCCCAAGGCCCATGGCCAACTTGTCCACATTTGGAGCATTTTCTGTCCCTTTCACAATTTCTGTACCACGTGCGGAGTTTAAACCCTAGCACATAAAAATAGGGTGGAATTTTCTTTTCTTGTCCCTCTTCTACTTTAACTATACGGACTGCTGATGTTACTCCGTCATATCCCCAATAGTCCGCATATTTTGTTCCCTTAACGCTAACCCCAAACCTATCTTTTAATTTTAATTCAATTTCCTTGGTATCGATGTAGAAAGGGAGCCCATGGAAATGTACATCCATCATTTTAGGCCCCAAGTCTCTTTCTATCGGTGGTGCATCATGGACATGCATCATTATGTTGTTTACCATGAAATGCTCTACATTAAGGACTGGGGTTTCCTTATCTCTGGGGTATAACATAAACCTTTTCGGTCCCGCATTTTGCAAACAAACAATCTTTCTCATATCTACCCCTATTGCTTTTAGCGTAGCAAGAATTTCAAGCTGTTTAGGTGTGTCATCTGATCCTGATATGAGAATCTGACAACCTTTTGGATGATGTGCTGTAAGCACATTGTTATCCACTGTACACTTATAATATAAGTGCAGTCTTGACCTCAATCCTCTATCCCTATAATGAGTTTCTTGCTCTTGGTTTGACATTTTGACACTATGAACAAAATAGCTACTATATAAGAAAAATGACAAAAAGAACAATTGAAAAGTGCAGTGAAAATAAAACGAAAAAAAGTGAGTATAAAGAAAAAACGTAGCCCTTTGTAGATAGCGAAAATATATCCCAAATATCCACACAAATTATTCCACAGATCAACTGTAATCACACTTATCTATCTTATCGAGCTTATCTTTTTTTTTGGGGGGGGGGCACCAGACAGATGCCCCCTCCCAGCTTTTGAAAAAACTAAAAAAAAGTTTTATGTATGTGTGTGTTCCCCCCCGATATGTAGTTTTGTGTTTTTTATGAAATTTCATTTAATTTAAACTAACCTTAATTCTTTTCCCATCGGGATTATATGATAATAGGAGGATATTTTGTTCCTTAGTGTTATTCTATGACATTTTCACCCAAACCCAAAGGTCCATCTTGGGTGTCTGTCTCAATTTCTCAAAGTTAAACCCTGGCTAGGGGTTTCCTACATCCTGTGTATGCTATTTGTGTTGTGCTATATGTGTGTTGCTATATGTATTCATATGAATACTGTATATTTTGTAAGGATAGCCATTCTTGTCAAATTTCCCAGTTTTCTAAACATATAAATACCTCTAAACGGTATTTATTTTAGTGTATGTTTAAATTCCATTTAATTATATGTTTTAATAATTTTTGAATTTAGTACAAAACATGGTGTCTTAAATTTATTTTAAATTGGTTGAAACCAACCTATTGTTTTAATGTTTGTTCTATTATGTTCCATATTTTGTAATTTCCTCATTTATATAATAGATCACTTGGATCGAAATGGGATTCGTACAATTTTTTTATTATTTTTTGCACTTCACCCTTCTCGATCTTTGTTTGTGATCTTTATTTATTTATCATTAATTCCATATTCCGTTCCAAAAGATTATGTTATATTTCCCTCTAAACGGGCTTTCTGTGTAGATTTTCACAATCTCCACAGAGTAAAAACATTTTATAACCAGTGATTTTGTATGATAGCATGCTTCGCTTTAGAAAAAAACAAATCTTAACTATATAGCCTATCTAATCCGTGAGTTGTTTTGTAATGTATATGTCTCTAGGTGAGCTTTATTCCAAACTCTTTCACGGGCCTGTCCACTTCGCGTAGCGCCATGTGATATAGCCCCGTGCTCTCATTGCTCGTACTTTTCTCCTCTGAGTTCCCTGTTCCCTCCCTATCTAAAATTTTCCCCATAATTTTGTATTGGTCCGCATGCTATCATATTCTTAATAATAAAGGATGTTATTTCTTCTAGAAGTTTTTTGTAAATTTTCCATCTAAATATAACATTTGTATGTTGTCATATAATTGTTCTTTTGTGATATTAATGACAACTTTATTTCGATCATTTTGATTAAAGAGACATTCTGTTATAACATGTTTTTTGGTAAAAAGGAAATTTTTGCATAGTGGACACTTTGGCGACACTGCGATCATACGCCATCGCACTGCTATTTCCCCTGTCAACCATGCATCATGCATGTATTTGAACAAGGTACTTTTGATTTTAATAGATCTAATTTTGACCCAGTTCTCCCATGCCCTATCCCATTGAATATTTATGTGTTTTTGTTCTATCTTATTTTTTTCCTTATTTTTTGTTTTTTGTGCTAGCCATCTGTATGTGCATTTTGTATTAGTGTCCCAAAATTCCTTTACATCCCTATATTTGAATAATAAGTCTTTTATTGATCTTAATTTTCTTGGCACTTCTAAGGTTTTTACTAATTTATTGTTCCTATATATATCGTTTCTCTGCTTCATAGAGAAACCAAAATAGTATATATAGAGCCCTTGCCAAGCTATTTTTGGCTGCTCTTTAATCTCCTTAAATCTGTTTAAAATGTTAGTGTATTTAATTAGGGTGGGGTGGGGAGACCTAAACCTCCTCTCATCCCTTCCCTATATAGAGTATTTTTGTTTGTGTAGTGTATTTTGAAGGCCCATAAATATTTAATAATATCGTTATCTATCTTATTTAGTGTATCATTTTTGATGTCTACTGTTTTTAATTTGTAATTTAAGTGCACATATATGTAATTCTTGGCAACTTGTGCTCGTTCCATTAAGCATATTGGCAGTGGTGCCCAGATTGCCAAATTTTTCTTAATATTTTCTTTTATTTCATTCAGATTGTTTTTCATTTCATCCTTTCCAAAATTTATTCCTAATGTTTTCATATTGTCTTTAATAAGAAGAGCAGGCAGACCATGTTTCTTATCTCTCCAGTTTCCTATTAATAAGATTTCAGTTTTTTCAGGGTTTATCTTAGACCCTGAAACTTTCCCAAATTTGTCAAATTCCTTTATTAGTTCATTATAGGATTTTCCATCTTGGATAAAGTTTGTGCAATCATCAGCATGTTGTAGCATCTTAACTTCTTCTTTGATGTTTGGAACTTTGATCCCTACAATATTTGGGTTGTTCCTAACTTTGGTACTTAGAATTTCTATTGCTATTACGTATAATAGCATAGATAGCGGGCATCCTTGCCTCACTGATCTTTGAATTTCAAATTTTTCCGTCTTTGCTCCATTTACCTGTACAATCGAGTTTATATCATTGTACAGAATTTTGGTCCAATTTTGGAAATTTTCTCCAAATCCAAATTTTTCTAGTGTCTTATAAATATAGTTTTGTTCAAGTCGATCAAAGGCTTTTTCTTGATCAATTAGTACCATAGCACTAGTAGTACCATTTATATTCATATGATAAATTATAGTTTTAATGTTTAAAATGTTATTTTGTATATCTCTTACTTTTGGCCCACTTGTTTGATTTATATTTATAATTGGGTCAAGACACTTTTTGACCCTTTCCGTTAAGATTTTACTAACAATTTTATAATCAACATTAAGGAGTGAGATGGGTCTCCAGTTTTTTATTTCACCCCTATTTCCCTTTCCCTTATATATTATTGTTATCATACCCTATCTCATTGTGTTAGACATTTTACTATTTCTGAGTGCAAGATTGTTGCATAACCATTCTAAGATTGGCGACAACTCCTTGCAGAATTTTTGGTAGAATTCCGCAGAAAGTCCATCTCTCCCTGGTGATTTATTTTTACCTAATTTCCCTATTGTCTCTACTATTTCGTCTTGTGATATAAATTCCTCACATTTGTTTCTATGTTCTGAGGTAATTTTCTCACAATTTGTCTCTCGTAAGTATGTTTCTATATCTTCGTCCGCTATTCTCTGTGAAGTATATAGGTCCTTTTAGTAATTTCGTATGTATTCCAGTATTTGAGTTTTGTCTTGTAGTATTTCCCTTCCCGTATTTAATCTCTCTAATGTTTTCCTTTCCCCCCTTCTTAATTCTTCCCTTTTATATAATCCCTCTGCATTTTCATATAGGTCTGTAAATATACCTGCTTTTATTTCCCTCCCTTAATAATAATCTTTTTTTAATTTTTCTAATCTCAATACTAATGTTTCTTTTGTGTTCTGTGTTGTTGTTGTTTTTATTAAATTTTCAATAGCTTCTATTTCTAATTTAAAGTTCCTAACTCTTAATTTTGAATGATGTATTGCTATTTGTTTAAATTTAACTTTTAAATTGTCCCATTCTTCTATAATGTTAGTATTTCCTATATTTTTGAAATCTTCTATTTCCCTTTTTATTTCTTCTATAAATTCCCTTGTATTTAATATTTTGGTATTTAACTTCCATGATCCGCGACCCCATTTAGTTCTTTTAGATATCCCTACTTCTAAAAAAATTAATTTATGGTCCGAAACTTGATAATCTAATATTCCTGATTTTATATATTTGTTTGTGCCAAAAAAGTACCCCAAAATTTATCTAATCTACTTGCTGTATTTCCTCGTGTATAAGTGTATTCCACCCTTAGTAAATTTAAACGTCGATATATGTCAACCAAATCTAATGATTCCATGATAAGTTTCATTCTGTCCCTAATGTCTAAATCTTTATTTGTTAATGTTTTTGTCGTTCTGTCTATTTCGTCCTCAATACAGTTAAAGTCCCCACCTATTTTCAAATTTTCCCCAATATAGTTATCTAAGTACTCCTTCAATTGTGTTGCAAAGGACCGTTTCATATTAGCAGAGGCTGGCATATATATATTTAAAAAATTACAATTCTCTATTTTTAAATGAATTAATCTACCTTTAAAAAAATTCCCTTCCTCTATTCTTTCCCATTTGATTCCCGCTTTTTTTTTGACCATAATTGCTTATAATACAATCCAGCTTTCTTTCCAGTTGTTCCTTGAGTTCGTCTGTTAGTCCATTATGTGTCTCTTGAATAAACAGTAAATCAAATTCTCCTATTTGTAGTGGCTTATTAACTTTTTCTTGATTAAATCCGTTAACATTTAAAGACAATAAACGGAAGTTAGGTTCTTCCATTTCTGGTTTGTCTCCAGGTGGCCGCCAATGTTAGTGGTTATAATTTAGTGGCTATTGTTTTTATTTAAGTGCTTGTATCTTCCCTTTTTTGAGGGGAACCTGGGTCATTGTTCTCTGATTGAGTGTCACTTATGGGAATATCAAAATCACTGGTTATATTTGAGTAAAGGGTGTCATTGTATTTCTCGTTTTCAATTTCGTTATCAATAGTTGAGTTGAGGGTATCCATGTTGCATCTGTTTTCATTTTTTTGAGTGGAATCCACGTTGGAATCCACATTTTCCTCTAGTTGTCTCTCACGTTCCCCAGATTCCATTATTTGATTTTCTGTTTCATTTCCCTTAGGTACTATTTCTATTGCCTGAGAGGGAAGTATGTCTCCAATTTCCACGGAAGAAGGGAGTGCTTTGTCCAATTCCTCTGAGGAAGAAGACAAACTTTCGGCTTTCCTTTTCTTGTTTTGTTTCTTTTTTTGGTTTTTAATTGGTGTTGAGGTTCTTGGTATGGGTTCATTACTTTCAGACATGGATTTTCCAACATCTTCACCTATCAGAGTTTCAAAAGGGTTAGCATGTGAAAATGTTGGAATGCTAATCTTGGTCCTAGTCTCTTTCTTATTTCCCACCTGAACCCATCCTATATTGGGGTTTTTGTTGAATTGTGGTTCATTTTGTACCACGTTAGCATATGTGGGCCCCTGGTTTCCCATCTCTTTTTTACAATCTCAGGGCCCATGGCCTTTTTCACCGCATTTACTGCACTTACGTTCCTTTTCACAATCCCTATACCACGTCCTAATTCTGAAACCAAGGACATAGAATAAGGGAGGTATCTTTGCCTCTTGACCCTTCTCAACTCTGATTATCCTTACCGCGGATGTGATCCCAGTAAAACCCCACGAGTCGGCTAGTTTGTGCCCTTTGCTTTCAACGTTGAAACGCTGAAACATTTTAGTTTCTAGTTCCAACGTGTCAATGTAAAAAGGCAACCCATGGAAATGAATTTCTATCATTTTAGGACCCATTTCTCTCTCTATAGGTGGGGCTTCATGTACGAACATCTTTATACCCTTCACCATAAATGATTCACAATCTAGGATTGGTGTATCCTTCTCTTTTGGGTATAGCATGAACCTCTTCGGTCCTGCGTTCTGGAGTGCTATAATTTTGGACATATCTACAGACATGGCCTTGAGGGCTGCTAAGATCTCCCTCTGTTTTGGAGTTTCATCAGCACTAGATATTAATAACTGGCAACCCTTGGGATGATGTGCTGATAGCACATTGTCCTCCACGGTACACTTGTAATACAAGTGTAATCTAGATCTACTACCTCTAGGAAAATTTGGTCTATTTTCCTCATTTTGCTCCATTTTACTTGGATATCCAAGTGAACAATGTTTAAATGAAAAATGCTAAGTAAAGTAAAAGAGAAAAAGGATAAAAAAGTGCAGTGAAAAATGTAACAATATAAATGTGCTGTAAGAAAAACTATAAACCTTGGAGATAATGAATTGGGAATAATCCAAAATAATCCAATTTGTACTACAAACGAGCTTATCTATCCTTCGATTAGATATTTTGGTTCCCGTAATTATTGTGAGAAATATCTCGCCTTATATACTCTCTATAGGTGAACATAAATCACATCGAGCTTGCCGTGCACCACGTGAAACGAGTATTTCGGATTTCATGTAAATAACAAACTGGCACATGCAAATCGTTACACGCCACTTACCTTGGAGAAAACCACTTAATCACCCCAGGTAATTCGTGTACGACGAAATCAAGAAAATGGTGAGTTTCGTTTGCAATTCAAGAAGAACAAAAATCAGTTCAATTTTCGCCTAATTCTGTGACACACACAGCCTCAGATGAAGGCCAATTTTTTTACTGGTGAATGAATATAATCATGGGAGTGATGTTGCAAAAGCAGCAGTGGACAGTATTGTGAATCATATGAGGAGAAAGGCATCCGTCTTCAGACCTTTTAACTAGGTTGCTGTTTGAGTACAATGTACAAATTAAGAACTTTTCACTTTTATGTTTCCTTATAGATTTAGTAAACGTTATTTTAATAAAACACAGGCTGATCATTGGAATAATTTTACTTTCCATAACTTCATATTTCACTGACACATTACATCGCTTTGATCGCTGAGTTATTCAATGTTCTCCTTACTTGCTCCACAAAGTAAGGTTACCTCTCGACAAGAGTAGTAATTGCTCGGCGCCAACACCGGCCAGTGCCAAAATTGCCGGCGCCAAACGGGTCGCGGCAAAACAGCCTGATTCGCTTCGGTTCACCCTTCATCTAAATCCACATCGACATGTTCCAATGCTCCTAATGGTTGTCGCTGAAATTCTGTATCCTAACTGTATCGTGACGACGAGTCAATTATATTGTTAAGCGTATCACTAATGGTGTATACTTTGTAACGGAAGAAATTTGCAAATAGGTCCGGAAGGTCCAATGGGTAGAGGATAGTTGGGAGTCGTGTACATTTGTTCCTTGACGTTTGTTTGTAAGTTATCTCGAAGATCTTTATGTAGATGGAACTCTCAGTGATCTTATTACTGTACTGGGAGAATGTTGCTACATTGACCATGTTTAAGACGTTTTTCTTACCGACTTCATATATTTGTTTATGAAACATGAGTCTGGTGGAATGCCAAAGACGCTTTACGGTGGTGTCTATTAGCAGTGCGAAGCTAGTCCCTAACACTTCTATACCGAGAAGAACTCTTTGTAATTGATACTTTGCACTTGGTGGCTGGGGCATGTTTTTCAATCAATGAACGCAGGCAGTTACTGATTTGTCCTGCTGAATGAAGTTAGACAATTGTTAGGTTTTCTTGGATGTCGTGCAATTCTTTGGATCAGTATCATTATTGAAGTTTCTCGTAGTAGCATATAAAGGTGGATGGTTAGTGGCTGATACGTCGAGATGGCATATAATGCAGAGCGCATATGATGCAAGTTTTTGTGATTCAAGGGTGAATTGCAGAATATTATCATCAGACCTCTTACAAATCTAGTCTAAAATGTGACCAAGTTTATGGGTGCGATGGTTAATGACACTTTAAGGTTGAAAACATAAATGTAATATGTTTGGTTTGACGTGTTTGAGTTTCAAAGACAGTAAAATAGAAAGTTGAAATGTCCAAGAATACATTTGTTGCCACCTATCGAATTTCAGTACTCTGGACGATTGGAAACTGCTTCAAAAAAGCAATTCAGTCATATTTTATTATATCAAGAGGAGTGTGGTAGAGTCTGAAAAAATGGACTGATCCTTGATCCATTTTTATCCATATTTAGTTGCATTCGCTATCAGATTTAATTTCATCTTATGTTGAACCCATAATTTCTGTTTTCTCACTGTCGCATATAATACAATCTTAATTTGTTCTCTAATGTCTGGCTATTCTTTTAAAGAAATACAGGAACTTCGGCGTGTTTTTTTACACATTCTTGGATTAATTGTATAACGCACATCGTCTTTCTATTTCCATGTTAGATTTTCTTTGTTCTATATATATATATATATATATATATAAATATATATATATATATATATATATATATATATATATATATATATATATATATATATATATATATATATACCAATTTCCAAGTAAAGAGTTTAAAAACTACATACAGTTTAATACCATGTTCACTCTATACCTAAATATGAATCTAAACCTTAGCTGCTTTCTTTGAAAACTAGGATATGGCATACTACCAAGACATGGAAAATGGAGCGTTCATGACTGCCAGATGTGTCAAAAGATCTTGTGGGCAGTGTGACATAATCATCGTAAGTATACTAATGCATTATCAAGTATTCAAGGTACCGATTGCATTCAATTATCAATTAGTAAATCTACCGATTGCATTCAGCACAATTATGTTTGCTGTCATGAGGTCATATGTAAATAATAAGTGTGGTAAAAGTAGCAACGTATTTAGCAGAGGACGGTCAATATAATGAAATCCAAGGTTGAACAACGTCACGTAAAGAGACAAAGCGTAGTACAGTCACTATACGTAATCCGACTGTATCGAGACCACTCCATGGTTTAAAGAAACTAGAAATTTGGAATCATACTAAGTTGCAATAAGGCAGTATAGTCCCGGAAAATATAACAAGGCAACACATTTGTGGAATATTGATCAGATGTGCATTATAGATGACTAAATTGAGATATTGTTGCCTTAGTACACTCTTACTGTTGCCTTTATATCAAATTCCCGGTAACTGTTGGTCATATATTGTTATTTTTATCTGAATCATGAGATGCATCCGATTTTTGCGACATCATCCAAATGGATTAAATTGTGCTGCTTAATTTAAGATGACCCAAATGTCGAATACAAACTATATATATATATATATATATATATATATATATATATATATATATATATATACATATCCAGGGATAGTGATTAATTTATCCAATGCAAAATATATGAATAAAATTGTCAGATATATAACGTCTGTATTCTCCAATGCAACATGTATGAATACAATTGTTTTCAGATCTTCACCGATTGCTATTAAGGTTGAATAACTTTTTCATTTAGTCTCACGTTTTTAAGACTTCTACATAAGATCGAAGGATTAAACAACCCAAGTGTCAGATATATATTTATATTTCGATTTTGATTTGCACAACTTAAATCGGTGTGTTTATCAGCTTTGTCGTAAAATTCACGGTTCACAAATTATTTGACAAACAAAGAAATGAGCCAGTACAATAGGTTAGTTGTTGTCATCTGTGGTTATACATGCCCAAGGATGCAACTTGCAGCACACCGCCGAAGTAGAGTGTTTCAGCATTGGGTTTGTGTGTGTTTAACATATTCGTTAGCGAGACTTGCACAAAACCATTGTCTTCTTGCGTCCGGATAAGGCAATTTGTAAGCTTGAAAAAGCTAGATTATACAGGTAATATACTACTTTAGAGTGCAAACGTTTTGGTAGTCATTCACCCTGAGTGTGTACCTCACGTGTATTTAATGTTTTCTTCTGCATCTAAATATTTTGCACACTAGAAGTTAGTATTTTTGTCTTCAGTGTGAATAATGAGCATCTCTCCAACGAACCCCAGATTAAATGTTTTCGTTTTGTACTCTGTTGTATTCCTAAGATTGCTGAGATTGTTCTCACAATGATTTATTACTTTTTTTGTTTGTGATACTGGGATGTAGCCAAATAATCCATTGTGCAACAGGGGAATGCACAAACTCCACGAGTATTGCTGCGCGCATACAAAAAAAAATAACTAGAGATTATTGTCACTTTTATTTCGTTGAAATCAACAATGATTGAGATGGAATTTGATATAAAGAAATTATTATCTCCGAAATAAGCATGTAATTCGTGAGGAGGATACACTATTTATCATGTCTTGCAATTGGTTAGGCATAGTCATAATTATCTAGTCTAGTATATGAAGCGTAAACCATATCAGAAATAAAAGGAGTAATATACGGTGGCTAAGTTGAAGGCTAGTTTCGTAACACAACCCAAGTTCCTTTTTAAACAGTGGACTCGCTTAATGATTTGTTGTGGATAAGAATGAAAACACACAAACATCGCCCATAATGTGGAATATATGAAAACGTTTGAGTTAAACGTTTTACGCTGGTCTGCAAGATAGAAGCTGTGCCACGAAACAAACATTATCTCATACATTGTTTATGGTTCATGAAGCAATACTGCAAAAAAGATGCGCGATTTCCGATTGACGATATCACCAACGAAGACATACCTTATCGGTCACGAGCATTTAGTGATTATATTGCTAACCTCAGAATAATCGATTATTTCACAAAAAAAGAAATATCGAACTATGTCTGACAGAATTTAATTTTTCAGAATTTTCATGTGCAGCATTATAGTTTTCGACATATAAATGTAGAAAAATAATGGCAGCTATGGCAAAAAGCTTCCATTTTAGCAAACCCATGTGATTTCTTCTGAAGCAGTGTTATTCTCATAGGAACAAACTTTACGCGATAATGATATTTCCTTCATTATTAGCTTGCAAGCATGAAAATGACATCATTATTAGCTCGTAATAGCAATACCATTGCAATATGAAATCCTGGCAAATTTTGGGCCTTAATGATGCACAATATTAGTGTGAATATATTCATTGTATGAATCTTCACATGTTCGACTAGGCAAGAGATGACTGGTTCATTTATAAAAGTGACGGAATAGAGACATCGTGAAATTAATATGAATAAGTAAATGCTTCGATAGCTTTGTCAGTCTACAATTACTCAATTGCTCACATATGAATATAATAGCTTTATAATGGAAATGTAACACAAAAATATGAAGCATGCACAAAATGTGTGATTAAAGTATGTGACATGCAGGTTATTTTTCTAGTGAACTTGATATACTTAGTTTCAACTGTTTTAATTCTTTTACACAAGTGTATAAGGCATATATATCCTTTAGTTTTAAATAGTTTCAATCGTTCAGTCATATATACTCTGCCTACCTTTATTATTTCAAGTAAAAGTATAATATCGTATTTTTTGCTTGAACTGATGTCAGGAGCTTCGACGTGAAGCAAACGTCCAGTACAGCTGTAATAGTTATTTTGAATGTTAATGTTAAAGTGCTTTTTGCATGATTGCATAAAGAATCTTTATCAGTCAAAGGCAATGGTTTCATCGTGTTTTGGGTACGTATATATAAAGCTTAAATAAATTTAACACTATACGTTCGCGATTTGAGATCCAACAAATAATATGCGTTGCACATATTTTAATTGCTTTTTTATCTCTGTGTTTTTATCTGAAAACAACTTATTAACTTTAATTTAACTATCATTATCAGCTCTTTTATCTATTGATACATGATTTTTTAATATAAAAAGAACACTATGATAATGTATTCATTTAAAGTTAAACAAGCACAACTACTATTGTCGAAATAAATTACAAAACCCATTCCGCCAGTGGATGCAACATGACCATGGAAGCCAAACTGGACTGATACTTTTCAAGAACGCATACAAAGACACACTTAACAATTATAACACATACACACACATGTACACCCAGACACATATGTCCCTCTATCTTTATGTATTTCTATCTCTTTATATATATATTTATATCTCTATTGATATCCATACATGTATCTCTCTCTCTCTCTCTCTCTCTCTCTCTCTCTCTCTCTCTCTCTCTCTCTCTCCTTCTCTCTCTCTCTTTCTCTCTCTAGATATATATATATATATATATATATATATATATATATATATATATATATATATCCTTATTAACCAGAATGGTAACATTCGATTGGGAGACAGAAATTACAATTTGCGGCCGTCGGAGGTGGACATTATACAAAAAAACGTCTTAGAAATAATGGGTCTTTGTGGCAAACGATATATTCTTCAGGATCAAGAGAACAACCAAAGTGGAATGTCAGTGGAAAATAACGGTTGGCGATAATTTCCTTTATTTAAATAATTATAAATGCGGGACGAAAATTTGTCTTCTTAGTGTTTAAGCAGCAGAGCGAGAAATGCAATACACCAGACCATTGACATAATAAAATATCATTTACAGTTTTTTAGTTATTTGATTGTATGCGACATTGCTTGTTTGCCATTATATCGAATGACATTGTATTAATACTGCTATATCAATTATGGTTGAATGCCAGATTTCCTTCCTTAAATTAAAGGGAAATCAAGGTCGCAAGAAAGTGATAAAAACAATGAAAACTTTTGTTTTGGTCATAGAAGGTATCAACTAGGAGCATATTATATTGCTTATTGTTATGAACAATGCTTGCCAGGTGCTACCTGAAAAAATGCAAATTTCAGAATAAAGTAATGTCCTCAGTATGATAATGAAGGTCTATAAATGCAGAACAAACAAACGTAATCGAGAAAAATGTACAAGAGAAATACATAGATGTTCTACGACGTATCTCATATGGACAAGTCAAGACTTATATAAAATCTTTAGGTATGTTTTCAACCCGAAAAATATATTATGTCCGTTGTACATTTGTAGTTAATACATGTTTAAAAAGCCTGTACCATTTTATGAATTGCAATATCATTTCTCATAGACACATACCCAGTACAAAAACAATTTTGGAAAGAAAATATGATACAGGATGTTATAACCCTTTCTTTATAACGCAATTGATGCAAAGTAAATGTGACTTTCTTTTACAAATATTAGTCAAAGATAAAACTCGCAACAGGAACAGTTACTATGTCGAGGTTGTTGCAGCGTCAGATTCAAGTGTATGGGATTTGTATGTGGATAATCTATCTATCTATCTATCTATCTATCTATCTATCTATCTATCTATCTATCTATCTATCTATCTATCTCTCTCTCCTATCGTTCTGTCTATCTATCTATCTATCTATCTATCTATCTATCTATCTATCTATCTATCTATCTATCTATATATCTATCTATCTATCTATCTATCTATCTATCTATCTATCTATCTATCTATCTATCTATCTATCTATCTATCTATCTATTTTTCTATCTATCTATCTATCTATCTATCTATCTATCTATCTATCTATCTATCTATCTATCCATCCATCCATCCATCCATCCATCCATCCACCCACCCACCCACCCACCCATCCATCCATCCATCCATCCATCCATCCATCCATCCATCTCTCTCTCTCTCTCTCTCTATCTATCTATCTATCTATCTATCTATATATATATATATATATATGTGTGTGTGTGTATATTTGTGTGTGTGTGTTTCGATCTCCATCATCAGATAACATTTGAGAGCGTATGATCTTTATCGAATTTCTACTGCTGAAAACGTAAAAAGTTCAGAATTGGATACGAGTCTGAGATTCAGATCACTTGCATTTATAGAGTAAGACCACCCACTACTTTTACTTATTCCAGAAAATGAAATCGATTATATGTTTATATACAATCTCTACTTGCAGCTTTTACGCAATAGCAGGTACCGCGGAACCACAAATAAGAGTAGACGAAACCCATAGACGTATAAGAGAATATTTATTACACATAGTCAACGGTGTAAGTATTGTATAACTAACCACCATACTCTTAATTTACGATTGTTTTTGTTATTAAAACAAAACGTTTCTTGATTATGGAACGATGCATGAGCAAGCTGGACCTATACTATTACATTTGTTTAACCTGCACTAGAAATACATTTTAGTTAGCTGCTTGAATTGGGATTAATTTGTCTTAAGAGCGTGATCCCAAAGTAATTTTAGTTCAGGTTTTATTAATTGCACTCTAATGAAATTACACTAAATTGGCTCATATGTAAACACGTACTTTTGGAACATTAAATCTAATTCTTCGTTATGATAAGTTATAATCCTAAACAAACTCTGATATGCAAGTAGTCTATTTAATGAACACATTTCCCTGTATAATATTAATTAGGTTTATAGAATAATTACTATATCGTCTTTAAAAATAAAAAGTAAAATAAAAAGCACTTAGTTTACTGAAACTTAGATATTTTATTTTTCCTTATCCTTTTGAAACATAAAAAAAACTGATGCTTGTTGTATTTTCTCTACAAATGATACTATGAACTTGCATCTCTAAGAAAGATTTTGAAACAACACGTCATTTTGGTGTATATTTTCACGGCAGTATTGATTATTATCTTTGTAAAAACATTTGCATATTTTCATTAGGCGGACGTGCTATACAAAGGAATAGAAGATCCTAGTATATCAATTGATGTCAGCATTCGCGCGTTTATAACATTGTCGGTAAGATTAAATTTTCTTTCATGTTTGTCTATGTGTTTCACTCCTAAAATGCGTGTTATGAGGGCAAAACATGTAATGTTATTAAGTCTGTCATTGCATTAATTGTTAACATAATTGTTTAAAACTGCTTTATACTACTCAAGATATGAACTGTGTATACTATATAAAGTAACCATACTCGATTCATACTCTTCACATTCCCTCTTATATGATTAAAATATAAATGTGTATACTATATAAAGTAACCATACTCGATTTATACTCTTAACATTCCCTCTTATATGATTAAAATATAACTGTGTATACTATATAAAGTAACCATACTCGATTCATACTCTTCACATTCCCTCTTATATGAGTAAAATATAACTGTGTATACTATATAAAGTAATCATACTCGATTCATACTCTTCACATTCCCTCTTATATGATTAAAATATAACTGTGTATACTATATAAAGTAACCATACTCGATTCATACTCTTCACATTCCCTCTTATATAATTAAAATATAACTGTGTATACTATATAAAGTAATCATACTCGATTCATACTCTTCACATTCCCTCTTCTGCAATTAAAATGTATGACTTAAAAAGGAACTGTAAAAAGTGTATGAAATGTTAAGGGTATGCGCATGTTAAGTTACTATTAAAGAAAACCGAATATTTACCGGAAAAATGGCTAATGAATAAATGAATGAACTAAATATTAATAGTTCCCTCGTGTGTGAAAGTATAATATTACTTATTATTATTTACCAGAAAAATGGCTAATGTAATATTGGCTGAATAAATGAATGAATTAAATAGTAATAATTCCAATTTTTATGCATTAAACGAATTTCCTGTAATATGATTGGATGTAAACGGTCACGTGATGTTGATCAGGAATTGTTTACACTTCGATAAATTCTGGAACTACTTTCGGTTTTGAAATATAAATAAACATTGCAGACACGTTATTGTGAAACGATTTTGTCATCTGTAAAATATATAATTCTGCAAATAAATATAACTTTTACACTTTTTATACTTTTTCCAATATTCTTTGATTCAAATGCATAGTTTACTACACAATTTAGCATTCGCCTGCTACAACGTAACTGTGACAGTAGTCACATTTCATTTCTCACTAGATCACCGAGTGGGTCTTGTTAAGTATTAACGCTGCTGAGAATGACATAAAATGTTACTCTTGTATAGAATGTATTTCATTGTTACCTTTATATAGTAAGTGATAGCATCATCTTGTTCATATTTCCATACAAATCGGAAGTATTCACTGAAAAAATCCATAATGATTTCAGGTTTGATTGAAATTAGCACACTTGTTGAGTCGGTATCAGTTGTTATTATGTAAGGTCATGGTCATCTGACGTAACAGATGGGACTGACTAAAATTGAACAAGAAAGTTGTCAGTAAACAAAATGTGTTAAAAACCACTGTAACCATTGCCTATAATGTAAAAGATGAAGTTTATGAATAAACGTAACTGTGGCTGTAGTCAATTTCTTCGTTTGATTCTGTAAGGTTATGTATTACGGGGCGGTGTGAAACGCCGAATGAAAGGTAACTACGCGCTACGTAAATTCGAATGCATTATTGATGGAATAAGTTAATTTTTTTTGACGATAGAAATGATAAAATTGGAATTAAAAGCATTAAATGATCATGGTTGGGTATTTATTGATGTGTAAACTTTACCTAATCACTCACAAAGTTAACATAAAGTCCTTTGGACTTTATTTACTTTGTGAGTGATTAGGTAAAATTTACACATCAATAAATACCCAACCATGATCATTTAATCCTATAATATATTATCTATAAACGAGGCCAATGAGGTACTTGTAAATTAGCTGTAGTACCAAAACACCCAAGTATATATATATATATATATATATATATATATATATATATATATATATATATATATATATATACATACATACAGATGTTTCAAATGGGGATCTAATAGCAAAGTCAATTTGTATATATTGTACATGGTATTGATCATTACCTTTTGTGGCCCTTGTACGTCATTGTGGTATAACATATCGGTGGGAGTGGGAGTTAATATATAATTATATAAACCTATTTTCCTACATCAAGCTCTAATATTTTCCTTTTGTACCTCTCATTACATATTACATTCTGTGTTTAATGTATTTATACTTACTTGAACCATACCAACAGCGACACCTTTAAAATGGATAAGAAGTGGATGATCCTTGACTTATTTTACCGGTGGCTTAAAAAAAATACAGAATAACCTATCTGCTCACACTAAAAAATTATCGTTATGTAACTTTTAACCGTTCATGTGTATAGCTTTTATCAAATACATAACTAACTCGTGATATCTACTAGATCGTTTTCATATCATTTTTGAATATTTCTACTAGTCTAATATATAGATAAATGTTGTATTTGTTTGTGTTCTCTTTCTTTTGTTCATAGTTAGAGGGCGATTTTCCACACCTTACTTCTAAGGTGCACCGTACTGTAAACGGAACGAAGATTGACGGAGATAAATATTTACATGATCTTTCAGTCTATGACACTTCCGTTGCACAACATTATCTACCGCGCTTCGACCAACTCATTCTCTTCACGAGGTACGAGTATTTACGCAACCTATATCCAAACATGGGCAGGTTATATATATAAAAAACATGTATATATATATATATATATATATATATATATATATATATATATATATATATATATATATATATATATATATATATATATGAATAGCGTCTATTGTATATTGTCCATGCCGTGCGGTTAGTATATTTTGAAAGAAGAAGTACCCATGAAAACCTGAGAAAAAAATTCCCCTTACACGGTAAAACACTTCTAGGTTTTCTTGCGTACTTACATTGGTTGAGTTGAAACTTAAAAGAAAAACAGAATGATAGTGCAATTTACAATTGCGATGTACCTACTGATCACAACATTGTTAGCACACATTACTTATTTTATTCAATTTCTATCTAAAATGCAGAAACAACAAGATCTTAAAATTTAGTTTTAGTTAGTTTATGTTCTGAGTATTTTGACCAATATTTTCTCTTCCTAATACCTGTAAAATCTTTTTTTTATATCGATTTTATAGACTCCACCCATATATCTGCCTTCAACACATTGATACGGCATCATCAGTTACGTTAAACAACATCTGTGGTTTGAATGTTTGTATACATTTCAAAGGTAGTATCCTTGTAATTGAAGGATCCGTGGACAGTGCTTCGTAAATTCGATTGTACTTGTTCTTTATATTTATTTAACAACAGGTTGAAACCTCGTTTGTGAAAGTAACAGGTTTTGCGACTTTTACATAAGGTTGTCAATACTGTTTAACGTCCCACCAAGGAAAGGTCAGAGGCATTTCTGTAATTTTAACATTTTAACAAGTCAAACGATACAATCGGTTTTCTTTCAACATTAGTTTTAAACTTGGTTAGTGTGAAGTTGTGATAGAGAGATGCAAAGATCCGTGCCCATAAATTAATGAATACATAAATTGTGAAATTCAAATAACAACGATTTAATATACGTCAATAACAGTCACCGCTCAGATCAAATTCAACCAAAACCCTATCAATCGACCAAGTAACGGCTTATGTTATCCTTTTAATTCTTTTGTGACATTTGCCACCAGTACTGAATTCCTACTCATCAATATGCTTATGCATTATCTTTTCTTTGTCTCCCTCTGTTTTTTCATCAAACTGCTCCCTCCATTCTTCTTTCTCTTTAGTCTACCTCAGGTCCTTAAAAGCTTCTAAAGTATACATACAAGGACATTTGCAAATGATATTCACTTATCAATGTAAACTCACACTAACATTAATATCATCAGATATGCCATTACCGTCTTTTGTCACGCATTCGTGTCCATCGAAATTCACATTCTCCCTGCTAAGTGTATGCCGTATATATATATATATATATATATATATATATATATATATATATATATATATATATATATATATATATATATTTTTTTTTTCTCAATCTTATCATGCAAACAAATATCAGATACTCAGACTCATTTATGTGCATTGCACGTTTACAATATATACACATATATGCTCATATCCATGCGCTGATATATCTTTAAAACTGATACTCCTACAAACTATACACATATAGGCAAATCTCTTTAACTAATGTTGGACACCTCAACAAATATACAACGTTCATAATTCAATTCCTCACTTGCAAATATGTAATATCAAGTAAATAAATGCATGAGGTTACTATGATTTAACCCAATAGCGAATTATAATAATACTTCTTTACATAGCACTGCTCATATCTCAAACTATACTTGTGTATCAAACACTAAAAATGAATCAAACTGCAACTGGTAATTCTACGTACTAAAGTATATATAATACTATGATTAAAGTACACTTATATTGCAGTAATATTTTGCAACAATAGAGCAAATAGTCTCTGACGTGTATTTAACCTCCTTGTAATTGCCGGAATAACAATTTTCCCATCATTTTAATATTTTAGGATGCTGACATTTAATTATCAAGATCATATATTTAAACTTAAGATTCTAATTCTTAACCACGCGTTGCTCAATTTCGATCGTAGATCGGTTCATAATGATCAGACACTGCCCCTCCCAACAGTCTAACAATGATGCGTTACAAGCCGCTTTGAGACTCCCTTTTTCCGAACAACAAATTCCCCACTTACCTGTTAACAATGTCACATAACTGGCTTTGGAAAAAAAAAGCGTACGTCCTAGTTTTATGGCTACGTCAGTTAACTAAATGGACACCATCTCACATTTTGATTGCTCTAAATTGTAGCCTCGTCGCCTAACATACACATGTTGAAATCTGGTTAATTATTCAACTTGACAGTTAGTCTTCATTTATTGTTATATGAACAATTGAAGGAATAAGGTGTCAAATCCAAGATGAACAAGAATAATAATTGTTAAATTCAAAAAGAAGTGATAGAAATAGAAATTCAGTAAATGAAAGAGGAGTATCACATGCAACTGCTTGGTGAGAGGGGAATACAAACTAGAATGCAAGGAGAGGAAAAGTAGTGACAAAAGAAAATACTAAAAACAGGACAAACATAGGACATATACACCCTTATATAAAACATAAAGAATTGTCAAACAAATGTAGATGCAGAAAGAAGAAACAGAAACGCAAGATTCAAATAATTAGTTCTGGCAGACTGAAAATTATCTGAACCCTTTAGCACACAATTCCTGGCCTTAATGTTACCAGTAAATAAGATAGTACCTGTGTTGTCATGACATTGAAGTAAAAAATGTATTCCTCATTTTGAATAAAAGCAGTCGAAATCTTAATTTGGCCAAGCAGGTTTATACCTGAGTGATATCGACAACATTTTGTGAATCGCATAAGGGGATATGACATGTACATGTCGAATTGTCAAGGGTTATAGCTCAGCGAATTAGGTCTATAAAGATTACATAAACCTCAGATACATGATATTAATTGTACAAGTTTATGAACTGAATCTATAGTAAACGAATGTTAAAGAGCTATCTTGAGTTTCAAAATATGAAACTTTGGAAAATGCTGTACCGAATGTTGTTATATATTCATTGATTCATACAATGCATTTAACAACATATAATTTTCTCTGCAATGCTATGATATGATATTCCTCAACATGTGGTACAGGTACACACATATCTCAAACTGGATAAAGAAATATATCACAAAAGTGATTTTAAATATCGTTCTAGCTTTGTTAACTGTAAACAATGGTGTGTGTTATTTAAGTCACGTTAAACATTAAGCAGTACATGAAGACAAAGGATCATAGTGCTAACATTTCAATGTAACTGTGGTATTGAAATGTTTTCTTTATTAAGGTTATTTTCAATTAATACAGGTTTCTAATTAATTATCAGAATAAAGACAGAAATATTCCGAAAGGTCATATATGAGAGAGAGCAAGGTCAACGCTTGGAATTGAATGGTTACACAAATCATAGTCTGATCCTAATTGGAGCACTATTATCACACTTATTGTTGAATCCGCTACAACTTCCGCTATGCAAATATATAGGAGCTTCACATAATATAACCCTTTGTTATCAATTACATTACGTTTGTAAATGGCACAATATCAGGCTTATCTCACGTGTGGTAGGTATTTCAAGTTTGGATTCCTTGCCATAAAGCTTGTGAGAATTGCCAACATATTTATTCTACCTACCACGGTTATCATTATGATTTGGAGTTAGGAATGGGTGGAAGATTAGAATGGTACAGAGACCCATTGGCGAAAACTCTAAACTTCATAACTTTATAGCAATGAACTTGTCTTTTAATGGAAAATATATCGGTAATAAATCATTTGAATATACTCTTTTGGCTATTTCTACAATTTTCATTTTTATCCTTAGGCATGCGTTTTATTCCTATAACGATGCTGATACTGATGATAACGGTACGTTCTATCCAGCCGCCCCCTCTCTCTTTCTCTCTTTCACTTTCTTTCTCTCTCTCTCTCTCTCTCCTATCTCTCTCTCTCTCTCTCTCTCTTTCTCTCTCTCTCTCTGTTTTTCTGTCTCTGTCTCCATGTGTCTCTGTATTTGTCTCTTTGTATATATCGTTGTCTCTCAATTTGTCTGTATATATGTATTCTCTCTCTGTCTCTCTATCTCTCCCTTGCAAAGAAACATCTATGCCATTCAATTGTTATATATGCTTGATGAAGTACAGAGGCCGATTTTGTTTTTATTTTAGTTTAACTGTATATTATTAGGTGATGGCTGGCACATTTAATGTGGTACCAAATTAATTAGGTTTTATAGGCCTGTTAAGATTCACATCTACATTATCCCTCATCTCATCATTTGAATGGTTTGAAAGTGTCCGTTGATATACAAACAAAATAGTATTACCCAAAGTGAGATCGTGGTAAATTGACCAGGAAATTGAATTGAATCTTAATTCCGTAATTGTTTAACAGATAAATGAAAGAAATACACGACTCGAATCATCATATTCTTAGTTACAGGAGTAAGGCCGTTTTCCGTTTGTCATTATTTCGTTATTCAATACTTCAAAATATTTCACCATGTTCCGTAGTGGTAAATAACACACCAAACTGCAAATTCTGACGAATATTTCAATGAATTAATATTAGCAATATGTATGTAGTATTAGTAGTTAATACAACATATTGATCATATTAATTAATTAAAATATTGGTCAGAGTCTGCAGTTTGGTGTGCAATTAACTACTGCATCAACAAACAGCCGTACAATCTTTAACGTCGATTAAATGATAATATTACCGTTTTCGACACGGGACCAAATCATCTGTTTTATATAGGTGTTATAGTTGCGTTTGATCACATAAAAAAGAACATTTTCTTACCAGGTTTTATCAGGTGTTTCTTACGATAATTAAATTAAGTTGTTTCCCAAGAATGGTTTACATTACATTCAATGGTGTTTTGACATATTCGAGTAGTAAGAGCAGTTACATGGGGTATATTGCGATAAATGATCATAATATATCCTTCGATGTGTATATAAAACGAAAACTGAGTAGTCACATTCATTTTTTTGGGATTCTTATTATATAGATTAAAATCAGTCTACGTATGTGTTTAGATAATTATGAAGGATACATTTCTTATGATTATTCATTGCAATTGAAAGCTGCATTATGGATTATAAATTATTGTGATTTATTCGAATTAATTCTGGATCAGGCTATTGTGATACTTTCGTTTGAAAATATAAAATTCATTTGTAGCGCTCGATTTATATTGACTCTAAAACATTTAAAATTATTTGGGATTTATTTCATAATATTGTAAGTTACTCTTCAATTTTCATTTGTGAATTTGATGAAGAAATTATGTGCCAAGATTTGGCAGCAATATCTAGTTTATATCGTGCCAAGGGATGCAATTTAAAAGCAAAGGAATCTCTCTTGGTTTCCTCACTCGATATACTGGATGTTCAAAAACATTGAATAGGAAAGATTTTAGTCCTAACCCTCTGTTGTATCTGTTGCATTTCACGCAACTGACCACGTTATATTACGTCACCGTCACTAACTTGTATTGGGCAATTACAATACAGTCTTACTGTGCTTCCAATCCTACTTGGTGAACAAGACACATATTTTATCTGCAAAAGGAATACAATACAGTCCATTTGATGGAATGTATTGTGTTGCACATTGGCATATTCTCGCACTTTGTTACATTCATTTTATACACAGATGCTTTCCTGGGCCATAGATCATTACCAAGTCTGTCACCAATTGTACTCTGATGAGGCTCAAATACACAATTTGAGGCCCCCAAATGAAGTTGATGATCCCATCCAAGGAGTAGAGAGTTATCTTTCTTATGTGAAATCATGGATGACATGTAACATGCTGCAGATGAATCATAACACATTTGAGACCATTCTGAGCACGACCCAAATACTGTTTAATTTACATCCTCTACATCTAGCAATACATATCATCAAGACCACCATGAACAATCCGTATGAAACTGATGGTTTACTCTGGATAGTACTCTCATTTCACTAACATGTCATGAATATATGCACGGTTGCATATCATGAGGTATGGTACATCAGGTCTATCCGCAAATATATTTATGTTGATGCCCCAAAAGCACTTTAGTGCTCATAAGTATTGCGAGACCGGAATATTGTTACTCAGTTCTGTCTGGTTCGCCGCAATATCTACTCAAAAACCTTTGAAATGCTCAAACCACAGATGATCATATCAATCTCAGAGTACCACGATCAGAACCAATCTTCCCGCTGATTTGAACACTACACTTGCTAACCATTTGATTCAGAATGATACACACCATTTGTTTTCTGTGCAAATTTTCACAGACGGATTCCAGTCCAACAATCCTAAATGGTCTCATCCATGTGTACCTACCAACACGATACTCACGCTCATCTTCTGGCAATCGTATGCTCATTTTTTCCCATATGAAAATGAAGTCATGTGGGCAACGTTTTATCGCATACCAGAATCCAGCAACGTGGAACGAATTTTCGATTGAGAAAAGACACCAAGAAACAGTGATGTTTTCAATAGTGCTCTTTAAATCCACCATTTCAAAATGAAATTAAAACGTAAAGAACTAATTTACTTTCTCAACTTTGTGATGTGTAGCAGTTTGCTTTGTTTTTTTAATTTGATGGTTTTTTTAAAATATTTTTTGCAGTCAAATTGTTATTTATGTTGTAAAGTGCATGGCGATTCGATAGATGGGCTCTATTTAATTTCCTCAGTATTATAACCCACAGCATGCGTATAAAAATACAGTTCTTTACTAGTTACTCACCAAATTGTATATTAATCATGTGAACTTTACCTTGTGTGATGGATGGTGTTTTACGTCATCTCATAAGATACGCTTGATTGCATTGTGCTGATAGCTCAGTATGGTGCACATTGAGAAAATGATGATTACATAAGATTGTTTTTGACCTTGTGCTTCTAACGTGATATCGTTTTTGCGCCTAATTTTAGTATTTCCAAAATATATTTATTTTAAGGACTATTTTTAGCTTATCGTCAGATACCCATATGTGTGTATTAGTTTAATTTAAATAATTGAACCAAATTATAACTAGTTTGAAATAGGAATATTATTCTTTATAACCGTAATCATCATATCTAGTGATTGTTTTTTTCCGTTCAGGTCGTTCCATGAATTCCGGTGTATGTCACCCTGGTCGAAGAACTCAAATAGTCCGTGTATCCGATTTTTTTTCGACCATCAGGAGTACAGCACACGGATTGGGACACTCGTAAGTAGAACCCTGGTGTCCTTTTTTATATCCCACGGTTGCATCCACTTGTTTTAAATGCTTACGATGTCTGCAGTGTGAGTTTATAGTGAAGTCTACCAATGAAGCATCATGATGAAGACAAAGGTTTGATGTGCTGAGGAAGTTGACAAGAGTCATTCACGTTACAAGCTAACAGCATCGTGTGCGGTCGGTTCTTTTTGCATTATATTATATTATAAATTCTTTGCCGTAGGTAATTGACTGTATGTCGTGACTCATTTATAGCATCTAGTGGATTCAAGTTGATATAGTTTTGAATGTCCAAGTGTGATGCTAGAAATTTGGATTCATACAGATTACATAGCATTTATTTACATCTTGTAGCACGGTATGCTTCACAACTTTTGTTCTGCTAGTCAATTGCCGACTTAGAAAGCTGTTTTGCATCCGGCATATTTTCACATTGTTTAACGGGCAACTGTTGATTTATTGTATGTCATGGATAAAAGGCGCCATATTTCGTCTTCTCGTGTATAGTGCGGTAGTAGAGCGTAACAATAAAAAAATACCAATGCGATGCTCAAACACTAAGATATTAGCCGGTGGGAACACTTCATAAACTAGTTCGTGAACTTTACATTATTGTGCGTGCCTCATTAGAAGAGGCACAACTTGCGGGCATATGTATGAAGAAAGGTTTAAGTTAATTCAAGATAGCTGCTATATACAACCCGTTAGGCCTCTAGAGTCTAACCCATTGCAGGGAGGGTTTTTAGTAGCACGGAATGAAGTCAGTAAATACAGACTCGCCCACCTACCTGGACGAGACAGCGTTAAGTATTTGTGCCTACCAGCCAGCGAAAAACTCGATGACAGCTAAAGTGCGACCTGATGACTAAGCATGTATTTGCTCCATTGAAACCTCAATGCATTAAATCGGATACAGCTGTAATATGTAGGGAAACCACCCAAATCTACTTCACCATTCTGATAAAGAATTGGCGGGTTATCTTATAAATAGTCTTTGCTATACGTGACTTTCTCATCAGCCTACCTCTTCACTCCTGTGTACAAATTTTATATCATTGACATCACCTTCCGATGAAGTGGACGTATTACGTGAGTACGAGCTCTCCGATAATTACCTTATATAAAAGTTTGAAAGGCCTTCATTTCATTTTTCCGGCGAAGAATAAAGCACATATACAGACTTATAAGATATCTATCAGCATCTCACAGTTCACTTCTTCATGATAGTAACAATACACTAACAATGCATTAATCATCAAAGTTGAGTTTTCGCTATCTTACGTAAACATATATGATGCCATGCATATTTTGGTGCAGATAGGATAGGTTGCTGATATGTTTAAGACGGTTATTACAGATGCATTCAAATTAATTCCCATACTTCCAACATTGTGACCATTCTATCCTGTCCAGTGGAGAAACATGATAATTTCTACACCAAGTAAGTATCTTGTTGTAGAAGTAGCCATACGACTTTCAATACACTATCCAGAGCAGTATCGTGGAAAGGTCGACATAATTATGGTATAACAAATCTTTTGTATTTAATGGATGATTTTATGTCCATTTATGAGCAAGGTTTTCGGCTGAAAGAACACAGCCAATGATCACATTGATTTTCAATATACTATCTATTCCTAATGCTCCACAAAACACTTTAGTACAGTTCCCTTTCAATTAATAATTGGGTATAATTCTAGATGCGCAAAATGGAATCTAGATCGGCGCAAGATAACCGGAGCAGATTAGCTGTACTGCACAAACATTCCTTCAAACGAAATCTTGTACGAAGATGGAAAGGCAGTATATCTTGCGCCACTTACATTAAATGTTGACGAATCGCTCTGGTGGGTCGTTCACATCATTTATAATATCCTTGTCAACAACTAAAATCGAATTTAATCAACATATACACATACATAGCGAATATAGACTGGATTTAAGGATGTGGAGTGACTTATTGGCTCAATGGGCATGAGTTTATTTCTTTTTGTATTCTGATATTACTGATGCATCAGGCTGAGCTCTTTACTGATGCGTCAATTACTCTCGGGATTTGACGGTTGTTTTCCAAGGCAGATGGTTTCAAGGACCGTGTCCAGAAACTTTAGATGTATTAGGCATAATCAAGCTGTCTACGGCTCTGCTGAAAATTTACCCCATTGTAGTTGCAACCTCTTATATATTGGGTCATTTATGCCAAGAAATGAATTTTATTCCATGGTGACCACATGAGTACATTCACTATAACATGGAATAATGCCGTCATGGTAGCACAACTGGCCATGTGGGGATCTACAAATTGGTAGACGCAGTAATGCCATAAATGCAGTTTTAACTAAGGCGGTATCTTTGATAAAGTGCTAAGATGGAAGTAGATGATATATAATATAGGCTAGTTCGTGTTAGTCAGTATATCATTTCAGAGGCTATTATTCAGAATCTTTATCTCGAGTTATTTTTGAGATGGAAATAAGCATATGTTGTGTAATTTACTTTGACATTGCTCATTGTTTTCTTATCGTACTTATACGCATTGAGATTATCAGATTCAGTTTCTTGTTGAGGTATATTTTGCATCGGTTGTGTGTTCGATGTGTTATGAGGATCATTAAATTCATTGGTTTCGGAGGCGGTTAAACATTATGTTTACTAATGGTGTTTGGTGTATCTAGCTGATTTATAGTTCAATCAGATTTATGCATGTGCACTGCAATCAGTTAAATGCATCTGACTTATACTTAAGTAGATTCACTGTATGCTTGTTTGAGGAGTAGATTTTGTGATGGTTTGTGTAAACTGTACATTAGCTACAAAAGGGAAACTATCCTTGAGAATGGCAGTACCTAACGTTCTTGCGTAAAGTTGTCTTACTTTCGTAATATTTGATTTTCTTACAGTTTTGCACCACATACTTGTTTACAACTCCACTATAGATTTATTTGACTTTAGTCTTCGTATCACTATAATATTGAGTGCAGGCATGGACCTTGTCACTGGTTAATGCAGTATTATCCATTATTAATAATTCACAGTCATATAATTATCAATTGTATATTCATACCTGCTTAAATTTGATTGTAATTTTCCTTGGGGCGCTCCATTGCACATAACAGGAGTTCAACTCTCGGCATGCAGCCTCGTTTGGGACTTCTGTACCCGTATCAATGGCTATGCAACAATAACAAATTGTGGCGACTCTGTCTTGATTTAGCTGCAAATCTGTCTTAATATGTATGTAAGTCATTCATTCTGGCTAGCCCACCTCAAAACATCGGCAATTATACCTGAACATCAGTCATATCGGCACGTTTGCCTCATATATAAGGCATGTTAGCCACTTGTCCCTGACATCAGTCATACTGGCACGTCTGTCTTGTAGATACGGCATGTTAG
The DNA here is from genome assembly GCA_029339505.1 of Unio delphinus. Classification (NCBI taxonomy): domain Eukaryota; kingdom Metazoa; phylum Mollusca; class Bivalvia; order Unionida; family Unionidae; genus Unio; species Unio delphinus. The sequence goes on from JAQISU010000090.1 coordinate 6,275,640, forward strand.
CCATTTGTCTCTGACATTAGTCAGGCTGGCACGTCTGCCATATAGATAAGGTATGTTTCCATTTGTCCCCGACAGCAGTCATACTGGAACGTCTGCCTTATATATAAGGCATGTTAGCCATTTGTCCTTGACATCAGTCCTAATGGCACGTCTGCCTCATAGATAAGGCTCAACGATGAGCCCTTCTCAAAACATCGGCAATTCTGCCTGACCATCAGTCATACTGGCACGTCTGCCTTATAGATGGCAAGTCTGCCTCATACATAAGGCATGTAATCCATATGTCCCTGACATCAGTCAGACTGGCGATTCTGCCTCATAGATACTGCATGCTTCTCTACCATCTTCCTACAAGTAACCTCATGAAGCGAAATTTGAAACACACTGTGGGCAAAGATGTATACCCATTTATTGCTGACTATTGCAAAAAGTTGTTGATTAAAGAATTTTAGACTACATCATAATGTTTTTATGATCCTTCAATATATACACGCAGAGAATGGAGAGTATAATGATACTTGTCACCTTAAATTGTACGTTTAATTAAACTTGAGCTTTTCATAACTGCAATGAATATGGTTCATAACTTTACTTCCAAACATTTGCAGCCTAGGAGCAACACACGATGCGTCCATCCTTAGCAGATCTCGTGAAAAATATATAATGGCAAAGATAAAGCCGCGTTTCTACCCAAGGAAGAATTACACACTGGATGACTGGAAATTCTCAACTAATTCTGTGGAGGCTTTCAAGAGTGTACTTGTGAGCAAGTATGTGCCATATGTTCCAATACATACACCAATATAAATTTGCATTCGTATCCTATGTTCCATTATTGGGAACTATTTGCAAAGGAGAAACACAACTTTTATTATCATTGTGGTTGAACATCACCAATTTGAAATTTCTCCAGTTGCAAAGTAACATTCCGTAGGTCTTTGAAAAATATGTGTTACCAAACATTATATGAACAATGTACATTAACAATATGACGTCATTGTTTAAACATACGATCCGTAATTGTTTTTTTTTTTTTTAATTATTAATTTCTATGGAAAATACATATAGATTATAGTTAATGATATCTTAATACCAAATAATAGATAAACAGGAATATATATATATATACATACGTATGTTTAAACAATATATATATATATATATATATATATATATATATATATATATATATATATATATATATATATATATATATATATATATATATATATATATATATTCATAGTATATTTATTATTTATGTATAATGCGATTTTTAGAAAAAAAATCTTGATTATATTGTAACGAATGTTCAATATTTCATCAAAACTAAATTTACATAATGTGCATTATATTTCTAGTATCTTAAAAATTATTAACCGTACTGTATTGGAAATTTATTTTATAATGTGTCTTTAATGTCAATAATATCAATACTACAACTACTACTACTACTACTACAAATGATAATAATAATAATAATAAGTATAATAAAAATATAAATAATACAAATAATAATAAAGATAATAATAATATTTATAAAATAATAATAATGAAGACTTTACATAGCACCTAATCGTTAGAAGATCCAAGCGATTTTGAACATCTACAGTGATATGTTGCTAAACAACGATATCATTATAATCATGGTAATAATGAATATGTGATTGTCAGAAGAGAAGCGTATATTTATTGATTGATGGTTACATATTATTTCGGCTATATAGGTATGTTGGACTGGAATCTGTGAGTCTGTGGACTGTAATCTCTCCAGAATCCAAAACAAAGAGAATGTCATTAACTAGATTGATACGAGCTGTTTCAGTACTTTAGTAAAGGCCATATGCAGACTGTACATTGCTTAAAACACTGCTTTAACTCAGATGAAGTACAATGTGGGTTAGAACAAAGAATATTCATATGAAATAGAGATTTTAACCTGGGAGGTATTTCTTTAATACCTTAACATCGAGTGGTAGTTTAAAAAAAAAAGAGTTATTAGTAACATCAGTTAGTGAAGTCAATATTTGCTCTAAGCACTCATACAGCAGTAATTATTGAATTGGATACATTTCACATGCGTTTAGTGCCCAGTTCATCACGGTTGTTCGTACTATATCAACATAAAAAGGGTCAAAATGCTGCTAATCGTTGTCGCTGAAATTCTGTATCGCAACTATATAAAGTAAACTAAATTTTTTTTCAAGTTTGTATTTGATAGTTTCTATCTTGTGACGGATGCAATTTGCAAATACGTGTGGAACGTTTACTGGTTACATAAAAGCTGGAAGGGGTGTAAATTAGTTCCATGACATTAGTATGTTGGTTATCTAAAAGAGCTCGTTGCAGCTGGAAGTTTCATTACTCTTAGTACTGCAGTGTTATAATTTGGCTAAATGGACAACGTTTGTGACGTTGTTCTTATCGCCTTCATACATGTATTATGAATAGTGGGTTTGGGTGAAAGCCAATACCCCTCCATCTTCTGAGATCTCTATGTATCATACGTAGGTTTCTCTTAGTAGCGAATACAGGTGGAGGTCTAGGAACTGAAGCATTTGATGCAGTGGGTATCTGATAACATTTTTTTTCACAGGTGGACCGCATAATATTATCATATAGTCTAGGAATAATCCAGACAAAAAATATGAACCTATGTATGAGTCGGTTTGTTAACTGATAATTTAGGATTATAAACATGAATGTAATCTAAGCATTATTATGTTGCTGGGTTTCAAGAACAAAGTAAAGTTTGAAATATCCCAGATTAATTAGCTTGCCACCTATCGAATTTCTTCAGATAGATAGATAGATAGATAGATAGGTAGATAGATAGATAGATAGATAGATAGATAGATAGATAGATAGATAGATAGATAGATAGATTGACAGACAGACAGACATACATACAGACAGACAGACAGACAGACAGACAGACAGATAGATAGATAGATAGATAGATAGATAGATAGATAGATAGATAGATAGATAGATAGATAGATAGAAAGATAGATAGATAAAATTGTATTTAATTTGCAGAGCTTGTTTGAACAACAAGCATATACATGATCCGGATATACAGGAGGAAATGCTCAATATACTGCGACAACAGCCTGGACAGCGGTACAGTACAGATGAACAGTGTGTCTTTAAAAATGGAATTGGATCTACGTCCAGTGGGGTATGTACAGACTGTGTGATCACCGAGGAAAGAACAGAATATTTAAACATTTTGCATTTTGCTTTGCAGACTGTAGTAAGGCTAGTTACTCATCTTCATTTATTTTGTAATATCTAAATGTGTGCATCTTGTATTATTCTGATTTCATACAATATGTTTGGTTTGAAATGTTCATTTACAGAGTCATGTGTTTTTAAAAACTTAAACCATGCAGTGCCATTTGCGATACTGAGTCGTTTACATAGCTATTCAGTTAACTAATTGATTTGAATGTATTGCAAATTATTGATAAATACAACATTTGACATAGTTTTATTGAAATGTATTTTCTGGATGCAATGTGTGGTGTAAGTGTTATTTGCAGAAACGTAAATGACGTATTGTTGTACAAATTGGAACATTCACTACACAATTCAATACGTTTTAGGTTTTAAAAGCAATAATAAACTTGTTAAAAGTATGATTCGGACTTTTGAAAATGGAACCTTAAATATTTAAACTTAACTTGGAAACTATGAAATATTCTGTGTCATAAAAACAATTCCTTTTCAACTGTGAACATATTTATGTATTCATTAGAACATATATGGGACAATAATAGAATAATATGTAACAGATGTTTATCTCTATTTTAAACTGTTCAGGTCAAAATAAACATAATGCTTAAAGGAAAATACTATCAAGCAGTGTATGCACCATTATCAGTAAATGTTAAAATATTTTAAAAAATTGCAATTAAGTTATTAACTTTCTTTCATTTAGTTATTTTAGTATTTATACTCGTGTCATTTGTATCGGAATTTCGATGTCTCTAAAGTACGATGCATCTAGCTGTGTTGAAATAAAATAAATTGAACGTTGTTCTGGAATTCCTGTTACATTTAGGAGCCACAATGAACACATTAAACTACCAGCCAGTTCAGTAAACTCCAAACTGTTTCGAGAAAATTCAATGTAACAAGTGAACTTATTGAATAGTACTTTTATATCAACACCTTAAAACCTTTCTTCGTTCGTCCCTCTCTATTTTTACCAAATGATTCAATCCGGAACAATCTGTACATGGAAAAAGACACACACGTTAATTATTCTCAGGCATAGTTTTTAACAAGCAATTATTAACGTAATGGAGAAGTGATCTCATACACCTCAAAATACAATCATTCTTTCTTTAAAGAGA
>JAQISU010000090.1:6282500-6607500 GCA_029339505.1 Unio delphinus
ACAATATTTACTCCAGATTCTTAACCGTTTAAAAGAGAGTTGCACGGATCATCTGTAGAGTACCTAAATCAGTGCACACCTCACCACTGCTCTATACCCTACACAAGTTATCAATTCGATACAGCATCAAACATAACAGTTGTTCTCTGTGCGATGTTTCATTGACAGACTCCAGTCCAACATACTTATCCAGCCTCACCCATTTGTATACATCATGTCACATAATTAGAAAGTAAAAAAGATACTTTTGTTTTGCCTGAGAAATATTTAATTGCTCTGTTATGTGCACGCTTATAGCGCTGTCTGGAATGAACAGTTGTTTTTTTTTCCAGACGAGCTACGGAACAAAACATATGTCTTGCCGCCGTAACCTACCGGCTACAAACATTATTATCACGATATTCGCGGGTATCTTACCGTGAATATTACTCACTGTCCATTGAATTAAGCACAATTAAGGTATAATCGACACAGTGATCATTTTGTATCTAGTGAAAAGAGCACGTATTTTAACGTGGCATTGATAAAAGCCATAGGGGTGAGTGTTAAATTTGTTACATTTGATACGTGGAGTTGAGTTTTTATTGCAGTATCGTGTAATAATTCATTTATTGCACCGCATATTTGAAACATTGTGAATTGTGAATTTTAAGTTGTTTTTAATAGTTTAATGTATTAGTATTTTCCAGAAATCATTATTATTACCAGTTTGGTTTTATGGTAGCTTACAAGATTACAAGATTACAGGATTACAAGATTACAAGTTTACAAGATGACGAGGTGGTTTCGTAGTTACAACGTTACATGGTTACGAGGTGATGTAACGAACTATCTATATGTCTGTATGTATGTACGTATAATATGTACATGGGATGAAGCCACGACTGTAGATGTTGCTAACACAAGAGTGCTGAATGCTGTATGAATGTGTATACGTATGACTGACTGTACATGTAGTAGATCCGTGAAGAGTGTGAACAACCGATTCAAGAATGTGTCAACCCGAGGAACGTGGTGAAACTGTGCGGTTTATCGGTGGATGAATCGTGAGACTGTACATAGGACAAGACGCATGTGTTTATTTCATTTGTTGTTTAGTATATTTGTATTTACATAAGATTATTTTGAATCTTAGATGAATTCCAGGAGATTTGTGAATCTTACGGACAGTGCAGAACAATTTTAACGTACTTGAAACTTGAGATTGTTTGGATCCAAAGCATTGTCTTATCGTGAAACTCTATGATTAGTATAGTGTGTAATATTATTTGAAATTGAGGTTCCCTTAAGCTGTATATCAGAGAGATATATATTAATGGTTTAGTATCAATGTATGATAGTATAGAATGATTGAATCATGTGTATTTTGAGCGTGTGCGAGAATCATTGCATTTTTACATCATACATTTTTCTTTACTTTATGACGTTAATCCATTTTTTCTTTCATGCATTGTGTTTGAATTATTGATTTGATCCAGTACCCACTCGGTTACAATTCTGTTACACATCAGCTTGATACATACGCTTTTCTTCTGTCAATCGTATACTCATTGTTTTCACTGTGAAAACGAAGTCATATGGACAACGTTCGTTTGCTTACCAGTGCTCGGCAAAGTGGAATGAATTGCCCATTGAAATTAGACACAAAGACACAGTGGTCCATTTTAAGAGTGCTCTTTAAGGCATAAACTTAAAGACCTAATGATGTTTTGTATCTTATAGGTTTACAGCATGTTTTTATGTTTCCCAATTTCATTTTTTTATGTCATTCGTTTCTCTGTAGTGTAGTCATATCATTGAAGATGGTGTAAATAGCTTAGAACTTTGACAAAATAGGCGCTATACAATGTCCTCTTTATTATTATTATTATTATTATTATTATTATTTGTATTATTATTATTATTATTATTATTATTATTATTATTATTATTATTATTATATATTTCAGCATTGCCAGAAGGGATTGTGTGTTGCAACACAATGAAAATTTGGAGTTCATTCGCACTACCGTTTCATCATAAGCATAGTAAACATCGTAGTCCTGATAAATTGAAGATGAGAATTTCAAAGGTTTGAATCTATCTTAGCATGAAGCATAGGACAGCACCTCGCGTTTGCTTCTCCACGACAAGCACAGTCCCCTATTTTCCGCAAAACACAAGAAAAATGTGTGATCCAATCTTATCTTCCGTATTAATAAAACTTGAATTATATGTCTGAATGACTTCTTGTTGATATAATAAATCTCGCACATATTCACTATTACTACTATTCATACTACTACCACTACTACCGTTGGTGCTGATACTTGTATTATTACTACTACTACTAATTCCACTACTTCTACTACTACTACTTTTAGTAATAATAATAATAATAATAATAATAATAATAATAATAATAATAATAATACTAATAATAATAATAATAATATCAAGAATAATACTATAAAGATAGTGATCATTATTGTACTATCGATTGAGAAGATAACTATTCGAAACTCATGGTTACGTAAGTATTCGACTGATTTCTTGAAACTTTAAAAAACCTCAAATTAACAGCATCATGTTATGTTCCGTTTACAAAGAGTAGTCTCAAAGAGGACAAAAAGACATATTTGGGTAATTTGTCAAACGGGACAAGGATAAAATAAATGGGCATATTGTCGCAAGGTACAAGGTCAAATGTTATAGACATCTTCTTCAAAAGAACAAGGCCTATGCTTACGGCTCGTGTCCAAACAAACAGGTCCAAACTTAATGGACATTTGTGTCATGTACAATATCAAATGCCATGGATACTAATGTATATTGAGAAAACAAAGGTTATGCTTATTTATCTCAACTAATACTTTTTTGTGATATCAGCTCGTGAAGAAAATGAACATTTAAAATTGCATCTGTACAAAGGAGACCATGAATCCTAATCTGACTTTTAGAAAAAAAAAACACATCTTTATGGATTCTATGCACTTTTAAATGTGCATTAGTCAAATAAATGAAAATGTGAAAATTACATTTAACTTTAAATGCGCAATATATACATTATTTTGATAAGTAAATAAATTTCAATCAGATTTCAAAATTTTCTTTTCGTATAAAATGATATTAATTAGCTTCAAAATATGTTTACTTGCAACAATTCTAATTCAAATCCTTCTGATTTTAAGACAGACTGCTTATAATATATGTTGCGAGCTACAATAATATATATATATATATATATATATATATATATATATATATATATATATATATAATTAGTGTGTTTGATAATGCAGTATAGAACGAACAATATTTACAAACATTCTACTCTGACGTTGATTAACCGCTTAAAATTTGATTAAAATGCATGTGACAATGTTTGTTGTGAGAACGATATGAATTACTTCCGTAGATCTAAAGGATGTTATTGAAGTATCCCATGGCATTCGGAAAAAGAAACAATGTTGCATGTGAGGAGGATATATACTTTATAATTTTAAGACTGAATAAAATGATGAGCTATTTTAAAATAAGTATATGATTACATTGAGTATATTTCTACCAGTTCTGTTGTATTGATGTTTTATTTCAAATAAGTGGTATGATCTGTAATGGCAAGATGCCGAAACACTATTGTACAAATAGTGGTCAGTTTAAAAGTTCTCTTTTGATACATGCACACATGGTATTTCGAGTAAATTTTACTGTACAACTTGATCTTCTTGACAACTTTCCAAGGTAAATCTACAATTTATATATAAAGCGAAGGTAAAACGTTATAAAAAAAAAATAAAGTTTCATTCAAGCAGCTCATGTTGTCACTGTACATAAGTTAATATTTTAAAAAATAGTCATATACTTCAATGAATTGAAGAAACGTTCCATGTGTTTATACTTAAAGGAATTGATGAATACGAATTACATGTTATTTGTTGATCACGCCGAATGTCTAGTTATACAACATAAATTATTTGGACGTTATATGACATTTATTGTAAATGACAAAATCCCTTCAGTGTATAAATCATCTTTACTACTGTCGTGTTAGGCGTATTTATTGCAAAGCAAATATTTAATTGTAGGAGCATATTAAATATAACTAAAAGAAACACCAACTTATATTTAATGATTTAAACAGCAGTCTATCTCCATAAAACACAAACAAATAAGATCAAATATTTTCATTTGAAAAATGTGTTGGTAATTTGGATGACTAGAGTAAGACATAGTTTATATTTTCAAGACTAATTCATTCATAACTACATGATTACAGTTATGACTGTATTATCAACAAGTCGGATGACGTCTTGAAATTCAGATTATACCCGATGTTTATGCAAAAATACTTTCCTACGTTTAGAGGGAATCATGTTATGGATCGTTTTGGACAAGAACATTCATCACATCTGAAATTGAATGTTTTCATTTTGGATAATCTCGTAGTAATTCTTGTTGATTGAAAGTTTGTAAAGAGCCTAATTTTAAAACCAAGCCCGGTATACACCGATTGTAGATGTAAACATTTTAATATATATGTCGTTACTTTATTCCACATGATTTTGTGTTTACTACATATCCCAAGTGAATTGTGTAAATTGTTGTTTGCATCACTATCATCATCATGGTCATCATCAGTCTCTTGATCTAATTGATATTAATAGTCTGATTTTAGTTTTGAAACAGATTTTCTTGTGTCACCAGATGGGTATTCTTTTCGACATAGCTGCTGATTATGAAACCAAGATATTTAAAGTGAATTACTGTTTCAAGTTCATGTCGTCTGACTTAAATCTTAACTGGGATTATTTTGCCACTATTTTTTGTCAACCATGCCTTCTCAGTTTTATCTTCATATCAAATCTAAAAGATGCTTCCACAGGTTCTTCACTTTAGCTGGCAAGTTAGTCTTCATTGCCAGCCAACCCATCAATGCGTCTGAAAATAGGAGGTTAATGATGTTCCGCTATTCTAATGCTCGTTATCCCAAATTTTTTTTTTCAAAGGCTCCTCTCATGATGGGAACTAATCAGATTTTGAAAAGCTTGGGTGACAGGAGAAAGCAATAACGAAATCCGACCGTTCTCTGTAACCAGTCACCCAGATGACCTTGAGCATTAACCGCACTGTTAGAATTGGCGTACAGCTGATTGAATGTATTAGTCAACTGTTACCCATTAGTCCACTGTGTCGGCCATTCACCTGTGTGTCAGGTCATGTTGCAGATATGTTATTATCTGCATCACTGATTTTCCAAACCCATTCTTGATAAGTTCAGATGAGAAATTGGCTTCTCAAGCTGCCTTCCCATGCGTCAGTGCTCTTATTGCTGACTCGACCAATTTTGTAGTTGAATTCAAACTAAAATCACAATAAATGTTTATCTAACCCTATAAAATCGCTGAGAGTTTGAATTTTAGAAATTTGTTAAAATTTTAAGATTATGGATTTTCACTCTGTATAACACACCATCCCTTCCTTATATGGCACCTTGTCTGTAATATTCATTGATGACATAGTGCATGTTTTAAACAGTTCTGTCTTCGATAATGTAGTCATTCAAGAAAACATCTTTATTTGAAAGTGTCATTGAACTACTTATACTTCATTAGTGTACTGGAATGGTACCGTGAACAAATGGTTTGATTATTCATACGTTGTTATGGTATGTGTTATTGTCCAATTGATATTCTGCAGAGGAGAAGACACATCGAGTGGACAATTGTCAGGTGGATTTGGTACTTCATTTGATATTCTACTTTTCCGTCCATATACCACGCAATTAACACCTTGAAAAATGCTATTATTGCTTTAACTGCTTTGGTTTGTAGCTTTCTTACTTTTGCATTCATTACATCTTGGTGCATTCCCTTGTCCTACCCGAAAATGGTAAGTTCATTAGCGGTTAACTTTGATAAAGTCACTTAATTTAAGCATTGTTGGTTCAGGATAATATAGTGAAGATTTTCATGAGTTTATAAATGGACCCTATTTACTAGTTTAAGACTACTATAAGTCAGATCACGGACAACACATACAAAATAGTTAGATATTTTGATACACATGAAACGTTATTATTTAAATGTAGCTCATTACTTTTAAGCGCCAATTGTATGGCCAGAATTTATTTGTCATAAAACTGAAATATACATTGTCCTTTTTCTTATTTAAACATTTAATAAACGTGTTTATAATGTTACCGCTTTTCTGCATCCTGAAACTATACATATCGTTATGTAATTTAATAATAAATTACACTTTTGAGCAAATATGTACCAACTATTAACAATCTTAATGAGAAACAGAGTGATGAAACAAACAAACGAATCCTATAAATCAAACAGCAACAACGAAGTGGAAGATATTTGAGCAATGGAAGTTTTATTTGAGCTTATGTTTTTAAAGAAGCATCGAATTTGTGTCATTCTTGTCTGGGCTTACATGAAAGGAGTATATATATATATATATATATATATATATATATATATATATATATATATATATATATATATATAATATATATATATATATATATATATATATATATATATATATATATATATATATATATATATATATATATTATCCAGTTCAGTGTTAGGTTATAAACTTAATTTGAAACTTCTCTCTTCTTAAACTGCTAGTCCAAATGATTGACCAAATCGCACAGTCGGTATTGTGATGCCATCATGAATAATTAATATGCAGCTAGAATATATTTTCAGAACTCTGAATATGAATATATAAGACAATACAATCTGAAGCATATTCCAAACGTATACAATATTACTTAATTCGATAATATTTTTGCACTGCTTTAGATAATATAGAACAAACATTTAATGTTTAGGACGTAAACATTCAATGGCAAGAAACATATTAACTATAGATTGAGTCAAAAACGTTTTTTTGTTGTTAATAGTGACACCAAACAATATCATTTGAAATCAGAAAATGCCTGTTTCATATCACGGTACACACAAATAACAAATAACTGAAAGAATGAGCATGACATAAACATGTACGAGTATAGAATTACTGGAGCAATTGATAATATGGTTTTCAAAGCCATTTTCCTGATATCATTTAAAATACTCAAATATCAACATGCAACTATTTTGCATTTTCCTCCACTCCACCAGAATGAACATGTAAAATATCAACCTTCCTTATAAATGCAAGCAAAATAACTTGCAAAGTAAAATACCAATGATATATTTGTCTTTACTTCTATTATGTTATTGTTTTGTTAAGGCAGTCTTAGGAACCTTGATTGGATATGTTATTTGGATTCAGGTAAGCGTGAACTGTACGTGTTAGAGTGATACATGTAATGAGAATAGTACATCAAAAGCAGGGTGGAATTGATTTGCGTATAAATAAAATCTTTCATTATGTCAATATCCATAGCATGACAGAGTATAAATCTGTGAAAAATGCATTTATTTTCGTGGATCAATGGACCGATAATGATTTATTTTAATATTTGAAGATATATATACATATATATGCACGTACACGCACACGCACACGCACACGCACACACACACACACACACACATATATATATATATATATATATATATATATATATATATATATATATATATACCTTATACTTGTAGGAAACTTGCATATATTTGTCATATAAAGTGGGCTATGTTAAGGGACATGTTATATGAACAGATTGTATCGCGTATCTGAATGGACAACAGAATGGTTATAGATCCTTCACCAATCAAGTAGCAACGTTATTTTGCACAAAATAATGCAGAATTCTTTAGTATTTCAACATTTTAAAAAAACATTCGGCTAACATGCTTAGGTTTTAATAAAAGAGACAGTTCGATATGTCGTGTCATTGAGGCTCCAATTTCATACAAAACCATCAATTATAAAAAACATTAAACGATTTTAAAATATTTTTTTCTCCATACTTTCATATTATAGTAAATTTATAAAATGGTAAATGTTTATCCAAGATAGATGGAAAACACAGTTTGCAGGTCTTAATTCCAGATTCCTAGTTTTAACTTGAGAATTTCAGAGCAAGAATGAGAGGACATACGAGAAATATTATATCGTTTGATGATAATCTAATATTCATTAGTTAACTCGCATGGAAGTTTAATAGTGGGAGATGGACATTTATTGACATTGCTGACGAAACTGATTGATGATGGACATTGTAAGGATTAGATAACCGTTTGCTACACATGTCGAGCAGATTTAAAGGATTCACCCTAGTATAGTCTGTATCTCTCTAATAATTACTCTGCTTGGTCGATGATGTAAGTTTTATCAGCTCAATGTAACATTATTAATTCCATGTTTTCCTGATTTATGCGAGGACATGCCTATAATCACGCAACGTTTGAGCAGTTATATAGAAGTATAACAGATGATACCGTTTGCCATTATTTCCAGCGCATAATGTTTAAATTTATCATTTATGTGTGTTGAGACTGTAGAATATGCATTATGATAGTTTTTGGTTCAATTAAGATAGTTCGGCAAATCTAATGCAAGGACATCAGTGACAGCGTGTAGTAAGTAAAGCAGTTTGTGCTTAGACAACGGTGATATTCAGAAGAAAACAAAAGCTCACATTTGCATTAAAAATTCAATCAAATTTTAAACAAGACAACATCTAAATATATCTGGAACAATTTATTGAATGATGAAATATTCACATAAGATATTTTTAGGCTGAAATAATCTCACTACATCTCTCTGTAAACTATATAAATGTCAAAAACATTTGAGAGATAATTTGCCAGAAATTAAATTATGAATACATGAGTGTATACATGCGCAATTTGCAACCTCTGTCTTGCAATTGGATTTAGTGCATAGGGAGACGTTTTGAGTAGAACACGTCGTTCGCGAAATGAATTTTCACTGTTTTTGTTCAGTACAGTTTTTAAAACATTTTTTTGATGTCTAATTGCAAAAAACTAAATGAGATTTTTTTAATTATATACATTTGAAATTTAATATTTACTGTGAGTTTTAAATATCGGAATCTAACTAGTTTTAAGGTTGTATGTGTTGGCACAAATTTATATATGCTTTCCACATTCGTGTCAAAATATACCGAATAAAATAAAATTAAGAAGTACCTTACTTTTTGGCGTTCTAGTAAGACTACTATATTTCTTTATGGTACTAACTACGGTTTTTATTTAATTTTAAACATAATTTTATTATGTATTCATGAGAAGAGGACTCACCCTATCAATATTCATCTTACTCATACTTCCTAACAAATCGTTGTAAAAAGTTAGTTTCTCTGTTTTGTCAGTAATAGAGCTAAAGTGTTGCTCTGCACATGCAAGTCCATTCGTCCCATTCCATCCGAGTTTCAAGAATGTATATTGTGTAGGAGAAGTGAATTTTCTGATTGATAAAGGAACGAGTGTTGAATCCCACCGTACTTCAAAATGTAATAACATTTAAAAGATTTATTCAATTAATCATATTAAATGGCTTTGAGCCGTAGTACCTTGAATTTTATTAGTGTCACAATAGAGTATTAAGATTTTACAGGGATGCTGAACATGATATGTAAATAGCGAACAAATCCTTTAATAGGAAAGTTCTCTTCCGTTTAGAAAAAACAGACTTCTGGACAAATGATGCTTAATGAACTATCATGTCTAATCTTACTATTTATACTTTTGGAGAAAATAGCATAATATAGTTGTTAAATTAAGTCTGTTAAAGAAACATTAGTAGCACCAACACTAGTAATAATTTCAATATGTTAATTATATTAATGATAATGTTATGTTTTAATAAACCGTGTTTGAAAGACGAATATGCATTCACATATCATAAGTGTTACGATTATAGTTTGAATTTCGTCATTAGCTAGAGGTCTGCTTTTGACCGGCATACATATGATTTTGGTAAGGAATAGTCTCTTTCATTCTCTGCATTTGAGGTTAAGGATGAAAATGAAAAAAAAAAAAAAACACATGATCTACATCGAGTTGACAGGATATTGTCAATATAACTGAAACATTAAAACGATGCGATCCAGTTTTCTCTTTCTTATAACTATTAATAAACGGAACGAAATTAATTCACTAAACACGACCTGGAGATGCACGATAGAAAGTGAGTTATTGAGCTATAAATGCTCGAGGGTATGCTAATAAACGTCTTTCACCTTATATCATTACTATTTTCTTATATTCCTAAGACAGCCATTATCATCCAATACCTTATATCATTACTATTTTCTTATATTCCTAAGACAGCCATTATCATCCAATACCTTATATCATTACTATTTTCTTATATTCCTAAGACCGCCATTATCATCCAATACCTTATATCATTACTATTTTCTTGTATTCCTAAGACCGCCATTATCATCCAATACCTTATATCATTACTATCTTCTTATATTCCTAAGACAGCCATTATCATCTAATACCTTATATCATTACTATTTTCTTATATTCCTAAGACAGCCATTATCATCCAATACCTTATATCATTACTATTTTCTTATATTCCTAAGACCGCCATTATCATCCAATACCTTATATCATTACTATTTTCTTATATTCCTAAGACAGCCATTATCATCCAATACCTTATATCATTACTATTTTCTTATATTCCTAAGACCGCCATTATCATCCAATACCTTATATCATTACTATTTTCTTATATTCCTAAGACCGCCATTATCATCCAATACCTTATATCATTACTATTTTCTTATATTCCTAAGACCGCCATTATCATCCAATACCTTATATCATTACTATTTTCTTATATTCCTAAGACAGCCATTATCATCCAATACCTTATATCATTACTATTTTCTTATATTCCTAAGACAGCCATTATCATCCAATACCTTATATCATTACTATTTTCTTATATTCCTAAGACCGCCATTATCATCCAATACCTTATATCATTACTATTTTCTTATATTCCTAAGACCGCCATTATCATCCAATACCTTATATCATTACTATTTTCTTATATTCCTAAGACAGCCATTATCATCAAATACCTTATATCATTACTATTTTCTTATATTCCTAAGACAGCCATTATCACCCAATACCTTATATCATTACTATTTTCTTATATTCCTAAGACAGCCATTATCATCCAATACCTTATATCATTACTATTTTCTTATATTCCTAAGACAGCCATTATCATCCAATACCTTACATTATTACTATTTTTTTATATTCCTAAGACCACCATTATCATCCAATACCTTATATCATTACTATTTTCTTATATTCCTAAGACAGCCATTATCATCCAATACATGTTCAAATAAACATGTGTTACTTAACATAAATTGATTTGTGTGACTACTTTGGGATTTGCGATGATGTATGAACATGCTGTTTGTGGATAACTATTTGCCTATATGTGGATATTTTCATTTGTGATAGCATTTTTACCTAATAATATTCACGCTAGAAGACTGTCTTAGCTGGAAACAGAGGTATACCATGTCGAGAAGCAGTATACTTAATATGGAGTTCAAACTGAATTTGCATATGTTTACGAGAGATCCTACATTATTGTTCCATGTTAAATAAGGCATATAGTGTGGATGACCAAGGTACCCCATCGAGTCAGACAATGATGGATGGTTGGTTCGAGTAAGATCGACATTTTGTACTTTAATGGCACAGAATCTAAGCTTGTGCGTGATAGTAAATAAATAATAATATATAGCTAATAATACCTGGCTAAATCATTATATACCCTTTGACCCTCTTTGACCTTTACATTTTCACTGGTATTCACACATAAAAAAGCACCAGTTGCTTCATTTAAATCACAAATAACATCACTGGAGGATTTTAGATTGATAAGTCTAAAAGAAAGTGTTTATATTATAGAATATACCTGTAGCAGAAACCACAAAGTTACATACATTCCTATTAGAATAATGATTGTTGTCTGCTTTAACTATATTACGGTTGTCGGGTATTTGTACTATTATAGGATTTGCAACTCCTTGTCTGCATGCTCGGAAAAATTGATTATATAACTTTGATGTATAGGATTTAAGAAATTGTCAAAGGTTTATATCTAAAACATGTATTCTTATACAGTGATATAACGATTATGAACATTATATGTAAATATCGAAACCATTCTTGAAATAGGAAAGGTTTCTTCCTTTAACTAATGACCGATTTCAATATAGTGTTTAAGGTTTCCCTATCATTTTCCATTATATTTTGTGTATGCAGAATGGAGATTAGCATTCATAATAATACTCGTATATTCACCCAAGTGTCTGAAACTGATATAATTAAAGTATCGAATAATTATATTCTTCTATGTTTCCATGTTTCTGTAACTTAGGATAATGTAAGTGTTGCATATGTAAGTATAATTATAGTCTCCACTGCGTAAGCATTGTGATATATTGTAATACGATTTCGTTGTCGTTCGCAGCGTTGGAGTGGTCAACAATCTCATAATTACATGGATCCAATTAAGGACTATTTGACAAATCATGCTATGTTAAAACAAAGTACGATACACATCTCAAACTAAAATACACAATAAAAGAGGAAGAAACTTAGGATAGCAAAGTTGGTAATAGCTAGAACAATGCATAACTTGAGATGCGTATTGAAATCAATGCAACTTTAGCTATATCCAAATATAATATATGTAGATTGTTGAAAAATACAAATAAAAGTCTCGGTAATGACAGTTTCGGAATATATAATTCAATTTGTTTACTTATCTGACATATAGCAATTTTTTTTCAAGAGTTCGAACACGATTAATGAGGTAGCATATAGTGTGATCGAATACACAATGCTGTTTGTACTAATAACTTGGACACGTTTCTGTGGGTTAAGATAATCTGATAGGTATACTCTAGGTTAGAAGATTCATGGTACACACACACATACACACACATACATACACATACATACACACACATATAAATATATATATATATATATATATATATATATATATATATATATATATATATATATATAACATTCTTTCCTTGAAGTTTCACAGATTTCCAATATGAAATAGCAGCAAGGAGGGCGAACAGACCGAAACTATTTCAGACAAAATCAGAAAATACCGAAACTATTTCAAGCAAACCGAAACTATTTCAAACCGAAACTATTTTATGTAGACAAACAAAAAAGAGAGAAGAATTGTATCGGTTTCTCACAAAATAAGTCTGCTATAGAAGCAAAGTCTCCAGACAGACCCGGCGCTGATTGCACTGCGGAGACAAACTGTTTCAGTGTTATGATAAAAGTCTTTACGATGAAAGTCTTCAAACGATAATAGTTTACGATTTCACAGACTAATTTGTGAAATCTCTCTTCGTAATTCAACCAAATAATTGGATTTTTTGGTTAGTTTGACATTACTTCTCGTTTAGGAATTATTATAACATCTCATATAGACCGGATTAGTAGGATCTATCATTATTAGAAATCCTGGTGGAGCCGTTGGTGCAAATGAGTATAAAATATATCCTGGCTGGGCTTGACTTGATTTTTTGAGATTTATTTGGTAACGTCGATATTATTACTTACCAGATTTACTGGAATCACCGAGGATATATTCATATTAGCAGGACCAATATGCCTACCACCACCATCTGGGTGACTATTATGTTTGAGTATGGTTGTTTGTGGTTGTGCTATTTTTCTCCATGCGGCGAGTATTTGTGTGATGTACTCATCGAGAAGGTCATTGTATGATTTTTGTTAGTTCATTTGCGTTATACCCAGGAAACTTAAAATTCGGTAAATTAGCTTCTGTGATATTGTAACCGGTTAGAAATTTTTGTTTATCTTCGTTATTGTCATTAATTATTATCTGAACTATTCATTTGTTGATATATTCCATTTCGGATACAGACCGATTTAATATCTCAACATATTTTAATGATCTCGCTGCGTGAACTTGTTATATCAAAAAGATGTTCTTGGAAACTTTGTCGTAGTCTATCTAGTTGTCTTTAATGTAATTTATTGATCTCTTTCAAATATTCAAGGACATTATATAGCGTAAATACATTGGCAATGGATGAAACGGGAGTTTTCTCAAAACCGAATTCCCATTGCATGATATTTCTATCGCGAAATGTAAGTCTATCCGTTAATTTTGCATTTTTTATACCAGGCAAATAATTTAGATATGATGGAGCGATTTCGTGGTATTCTACATCTGTGATATAATCAGCTTTTTTAGGTTCTGGTATTTGATAAGATGTCCGAGGTGGTGTTTCAGGCCATCCTAGTATTGTTCTGATTGAGATGTATGTATGTATGTATGTATGTATGTATGTATGTATGTATGTATGTATGTATGTATGTATGTATGTATGTATGTATGTATGTATGTATGTATGTATATGTGTGTATATATATATATATATATATATATATATATATATATATATATATATATATATATATATATATATATATATACGACATACCCGGATGAGTTTATTTCAATCGCGGATGATAGTGTTGGTTCATGAACTGTTACAGCAACTTTTGATTCTTTTCCAGTATGGATTTTATTCTGCGTTGAAGTTCATTATTGATATGTAAGACCCAGATAGTAAGGAAAAAACATTCCAGTCTGGAGTCCCGTCTTGTTTATTTTTACTCGCAAACACCAGGGAATTATTTGTTTGTTGACTACCAAATACTGCGGAGGTAATGTTAGGCCTTCTATGGTATAGAACTACTGCTATTTCCTTCACTGGAATCGCAGTAGGGAAATTCACACTGAATTTATGATTGGTTGAGGTTATTGAGGTTATGCTGGTTTTCACTGAGGTGGTATTTTGCGCTATTTGTTTGAAGTAGTTCCTGCGATGTTGCCATTATATTCGTTTCGTTTTTCTACTTTTGACATCGCGGAATCATAACACTTACCATCGCGGAAAAATTACTCTCGAATATGAATGTGTCATCGATGGAGGACGATATCATCGAGGATAATTGCGAGTTCGCGGTAGACACAACATGGAACTTAACTACGTACTCCTGTAGTTTACGCTGGTTACAGGATGATATTTTATTTTTGTTATTATTGAAATTATTTCAGCGATTGTTGTCGCCGCTGATATACATATTGGAACAGCTATCGGGTCAACCTTTGTCACTGAAGAGAGTATAATACCGGCTCCGGTAATTATACCTGATACCGAGTACACGGTAACATCAACTGCGGTAATTCTTCGTCGATATTTTTTTTTTTGTTGCTCTGTACACCTCAGTGAGTGTTTTAAGTTTAGTTTGATATTCTGTGACTTGATCATAGCGATACTGGTGTGACGACAATATCGGTGGTATTATTGTTGATGATATTTTATTTATTACAACTGATTTAAATTAAGATTTTTACTCAAATCTGCTACAAATTCCACATGCCATGTTATTGAAACCCTAGCCAAATTATTATCGGTGAATGTTAATGTGAATCGTTCACTTGTTCCTTTGTCGATGATTGTTGATATTGTATTGCTGACCCCGGTTGAACTCGCTGGTGAAATATTAAACTGAGTCGGTGACACTAGTTTTAATCGATAATACCCTTGACGTCCGCAATGATATCTAGTGTTTTGTTTGTTGGTGTCCACACAAATGATCCGTGTTAAATCGTATATACTGAGTTTATATTTTTCTCTTGAGGAATTTTGATTTATTCTAATCTGGTTATCATTGCACGAACATCATCCCTGATGGCATAATGAGCCTCTTTGATCTCTTCAATGGATTTTTTAATATATGGGAGTTTTATTTCTACTTTATCTACTGAGGTTTCTAAAATTTCTCAATGAGATTTTTACGAAAAGTTGATAATTTCTCAATATGATCTTCATACCTAGATTGTAATGCTGCTGAATCTAACATAGCGGTTTTTTTCTATTTAGCTTCGCAGTGGTCACCGTTGGAACCCCCAAAAATTTAGCTACTTGGAGTTGAACCTCAGTAACAGATTTTTGTAAACCCGCCAATTGATTTACTTGAGAGTTTAGATTGTCAGCAAGTGTTTTAAATGATTATGCAGATGATATATAATTATCACTGAGTGCTGTTAATTTATCTGGGAACATTGAAACGAATACACCTGGTTTAAGTTCACTTTCTTTGTAAAACAATGCGATATTATCTTATATTGCGTCGCGTCGTTTTGTCTCCATATAATCAAAGGAAACATTACTCGTTTTCAATTTACCTTGTCTGTCATGAAATATGACTATTTCATTGGAATCAACACTTGCATCTCAGCTATTTCATCTTCGATTATTTTTTTTAAATCATCAGCTGCAGATAATGTCGCGGTCGTTTTAAACAGGCTTGATATAGATCTTCCTCAAATATCAATCATTATACTCTAAGATCTCTTGAAAAAGCGATTACTCGTATATTCGTGTACAGTGTTATCGGGTGGTTTAACCAATGATGATATAGCGTCGAGGTCATTTACTTCTATGACACATATAGGGGGGTCATTCATTTTCTGTGTTGGTAGCGTGGACAAAAAACGAGGGATGTTTAATTGTTGTATATAACGCATAAATTGCTTAGGCGGCGCTAACTCATATGAATATAAAAATCAATTACACGCTTATCAATCGCGTATGCAACCCAGTGAGTTCTAGGTCCGGTGCTGTTATCGAGATTAATGATACCGGTTTCAGTGTTGTATGGTTCTTGTGGTAAATGATCTCGCATAAAAACACCTCTAAAGTTTTGTATCACTAGTTTTTTTAGCGGCATCGAGTAAATAAAAATTTGACATGTGAACTATAGGTTCTCTCGACATTGTTATTAAATTGTTCCTAGTGCCATTTCTGCAGTACCATGAATGAGGAGTTCCTGGAAGTCTTAGACAATTTCCTGATTATTTCTTTCTTTTGTATCTCTTTCCAGTTGCCTTCTTTAGTGCCATCTCTGCCGCTGTACCAATGGCTCCTATAGCGGCAGCTTTCGCCATCGCTGGGGCGGTTGCTGCAATTAGCGCTGGTAACGCGTCGATTTTTTCATGTCCTTGATCGTAGCCGCAAAGAAAGTGACATGAACACCTTTTTATATTTGATAACATCATTGAAATGATTAATCTGACGAGCTGTCAGTGATATTTTAATCTGACCACCAGACATCTGATTGTGTTTTAACGAGATCGTAGTTCCAAATTTTTTAGCTGATTCAGATTTCAACTTTTCAATCTGACTATGAGTTAATGTAACATTAACATGACAATATGACATTTTATTTAGTAACATATTGATCTAATTGTCTACATGTTTTCTACTGGTGCATCAACTACCCTCATTCGTCCACCAACACCTTCGAGTAGCATCGATTTGTCCCTAAGAATGACAGCAACTGGTCTATAACCATCTCGTATGAAAGGTGGACCTAGAATGTCAGGAGGAGGTCGTGTTATGCGAGCTCTGAAGTCTATGTGAACGGCGGATTGTCTAGTTAAATCAAGATTCTCCAACGAAAAGTAATAAATCGGATATAGGTTTCTAAAATCCAATTGTGATATTTGCACACCAGTATCTACATTATTATCGCGTCCTATAAATGTCAACAAACGATAATGCGCGCTTGCTATTTGGTTTTGATCGCAGTTAAGTAATATATCTTTGGATGGCCGTTTATCCTCAACGTGACTTCATGTACACCCGATTGATTAAATATCATATGGCTGCTTGTTTGTGAATTTCATGGCGCCTTATCCTGTAATGCAATAAATATATGCCGTGGCGCAGCAACTTCTTTCTCTATGTCAGGTGCCATGTAAATATACCGTTAACTGAGGACTTTATGGTATCCGTGGTCTTTGATGATAGCAATAATTTTCCTCCATGATCCATAAATAATAGTAATGTTTCGTATGCGATGATTGATGGAGTGAGGAATGGCATCCACAGTGATATCTTTGATATATTTACAATACCGGCAGCGAGTGGGGCTGCAGCAGGGCCTGCTTCTTGCCAGATTGCATTATTATCATCATTATTTCGGACTAGGACTGCTGTGTGCTTAGCTCCATATTTAACTTTTCTAACGTTTCTGCAAAATCCAAATATATGAGTAATGGAATCGCACATGAGAATATTCTACGCTTACCTTTCCACATTGATACGCGTTTTGCAAACCCTAGGTTGTAACGAGAACCATCTCCTTTTATCATATCAAAAGCTCCAGCTGATCTATCTTCATGTTCGTCATCATCTGGTTGTGGTAGTATGCAGTAACTCTTGGTGTATTTAATATAATATAATTATTGTTATCAGCATGATCAGTAATATCTTTAGCAAACATCATTGATGGACCTGCTGATCTTGTATAATCAGCAGAATATTTTGCTAATCCCACTATTGCTGTGGCAACATCAACATCATGCTCAACAGATTCAATCTCTCTTCCATCAATCATATATTTAGCGCTAATTGAATTGCGTCATGATACCATTATTGACAAGGCCGTCTTTGACATTTAGGTCATATGGTCCAGCAGCAGTTAGAATTTTTCTTCTAATTCAATAAATGTTCAGCGGGTAGAAATTATTTGCTGGTACCCTGGACTTGAAGTTTAATTCTTGATCGATTATTTGGTTGTATTGCATTATATGAAAAGAATTGATAATCGCTTACAGAATCATCTTTGCGCACTGGGTCATCTAAATCAAACGCTGTTCCTGGGTACGATTTGAACATATTATATATTTCTTGATCTATATCGTGATCTCGTTCGGGATTTTAAACCACTTCCCGCTATCATATTTGCAATAATATTTCTCTGAGTGTCATATCCCTCATTTATCCCCGATGCTATATTCTGATCCACCGCGGTATTTATTATTTTACTAATACTCGCAGGCCTAATCTCCGTAGATGGTAGTGGTCCTAATGACTTTGTCATCAATGACGAAGTCATCTGTGTTTTCTTTCGTCGCTGAACTAACGCTAGTAGTTTTTCTTTGGCTGTGGAAAATACTTTCCCGGCAACATCACCAACAGCGCTGATACCCATATCACGAATAACATCAATAGCTTTCATGATTTGCAATTGGTGCTATTTCTCGATCCATTCTAGTATAAAGCTTTTGAATAACTTACCGAGACGATCTCCATAGTACATCTTATAAACAGGTAATCTTGAATTTACTACGTAGGTCATGGTTGGTTTATTGTGGTTGTAGTGTATGCACATCTTATTTAAATGCTATTTATCTAATCAGTAATTAATGACTGGTAACATTAGTCACTATGATAATCATCAACTCGTTCATCAATAAACTCTCGGTATACACTAATATCTATAATGCCACTCTCAAATAGTCGTCTGCAGATATCAGCTGCCTCATTAATCATTTCTGGTGAGTTATTTCCAGCTCGCTTCCGTCCTACGAGAATTTTTAATCGTGATATGTCCCAAAGAGTATTACTAGGACAACGAACTAGACCACTACCTGAAACTCAACTTGGATATCCACTCGCCAATTTTTCAGTTGTACCTTGCTCGAGAGATAATTCATCCAGTGACCTGTTAATTCGTTATAAATCATCGTCTTCAAGTTGTTCAGGTGGTGTATCCCTTTGAGTTTCTTCTTGATGTTCTTGTCTCCGTGTTTGTCTCTTTGTTGCTGTTTGACATTTCCTTTCTTTTTGTCTTTGTTGTTCTTCTAATTGTCTTTGTCGTTCTTCTTGTTGTCTTCGTCTTTTATCTTCTTGCTGTCTTTGTCATTCTTCTTCTTGTCTAATATATATTTGTTCGGTTGTATTGAAAAATGTCGTATAATTAGGATTTTCATGGTCAATTTTTTTTTTTGTTTCTAATTTTATAGAGCACATTAACCGAGTGTGGGATATCTCTGATATATTTTCTGTTTTCTGGTTTTAAATACTTTTTTTTTTGTTCATAATGTCCCATAGCAGCAAAATAATAAAATACTCTGGATTACTTTTATCGATATATGCTAGGGCCTCTTCTGTAAATTTATTTCGTAATTCATCAATTTCTCCCTCATCTGTCCTTCTTGGAGTAAATCAAGAAGTTTTCGGGTCAGACTGCTTTGCTATTTTTTCAAGTACTGGAAAAAGAGTTGTTTTTTGTCCTCTGTTTCTCAGTAATATCTTCCAATATAGCTTTTTCAGTGGCCAATGCAGTTTTTTCAGTGCCCATTGTAAAAGCAGTTAAAATTCTTCTATCGCTTGTAACTTATTTTTGACAGGGTCTCGTAGAGGAATAAATGTATCATGTCATTCATATTTTAGAAATTCATTATATGATATATTCATCTTTAATATTTGTATATATCTAATAAGATTTACTTTATATGTCAAATTAAAACTAAATTGGGATTCAATTTTGACTCGATTTATTTCAAGTGTAATATATTTCTTAATTAAGGACAATGCAATAGCCTTTAACCTCTGTTTTAGAGAAGGTAGTAGGCACATAAATAATATAGCCTTTAACCTCTGTTTTAGAGAAGTTGTTAGGCACATAGACAATATAGCCTTTATCCTCTGTTTTAGAGAAAGAGTTACACACATAGACAATATATCCATTAACATCTGTTTTAGAGAAGGTGTTAGGCACATAAACTTAATTAAGGGCAATATAATAGCCTTTCACCTCTGTATTAGAGAAAGTGTGTGGCGCAAATATTTCTTAATTAACGAATACAACTATTTATATATTCAAAGATGAAAAACCCCACAAAATCCATCAATCCAAACGCACATTAACAACACGTGATGGTGTGACGTAGAAAGTGGTTTTCCCATGAGATCATAGTGGGGATTTCCGTAACGGTTTTCTCTGTTTAACTATACACGGAAGGCTACACGAGTTATTTTCCTTGATGTTACACAAATAGTACAAAATGAAAAAAAAAATATATGTGAATTGAATTATGTTTCCAGTTTGCTTTGAAAATGCATAATGTTGTATTCGTTCTGCAACGCGTCGATCCGAAGGTTGATAAATATCAAAAGACTTTTCACCCGCATTTATTGATTGAGATATTCGTTTTTCGTTATTTTCTATATTGAAAGACTTGACAGGTTTTTTTGAAACTGTTTAAGAAGAACCAGTGTTTTTAAATACATTTTGACTCTGAGTGATAGCTTGTAAATTGGATAAAGAATTATCAATTTTGATACCGTTTATGGTGTCAATCACAAAACCATCTGAGATATCTACATTAAACACTTTATGGACGAATCTGGGACAATAATAATTTTTCCCTACAGCATTACATTTAAGATACCCCCTATTGTTGGCAACACCTAATGGTTTCTTCAGCCTGCGGTGTCTGACAATACCATCGCGAGATGCTTGATAATTGGTGATCACAGTATGTTTTTGAAATTCTTCGTTCATTTATATACAATACATTATTTGTCTAATTAATTATTTGGTTTAATTATTACTTGGGAATCTAATAATGCAGTCTTGAGATGCTCTTTTGATTTTGTCGGAGTCATTAACGAAATCTTTAAAGGAGTTATTGATTCGTTTGTCATTATAGCGCTTTAGTTCATGTATCGCTTACCACCACAATTTACACACAACCGCGACTTACCCGCACACCTACCCATCATCGTATGCAAGGTAATGGACCCTAGATACCACGCAGTACGCTTTGTAAATGATAGCAGAAGAATTCATTTCTGAATGATTTGTTACAAACAGTTACTGATCATATCATCAGCCATTTGCAATGATTCATTATGTACATAATTCTTTTTTTAAATGCTTGTTTTAATTATAGCATGGAAGAGTTCGAGAGATTATCTAAAAAAAAAACCTGGAAAAATGATAAATTCAATCTCGATAGAGTCTATGTAGATGTACAAAAAGGGCTAATAAGCATTAGATGCATCAAAAGTAACATTCATGAGGGATTTTTTTAATTCAAGCGCGATGGATAATCTCACTGTTGGTCAATATTTCGAATCGATGGTAGTGTTGATGCTACCATGAACGACGAAAGAGCAGCAGTGATAATCTCGCATCTTGACCATAGAAAGTAGTTTTTTAGAGTAAAATTCAATCCGTTCAGGAATAGGAAATTGGATTATGCGAGACAGATTTGAATCCATCTTAAAGAAGAAAAAAAAATTAAACAAATATCACTGTGAGTCAGGATTCCAAACCAGGAACGCTGATTGGAATTGACAAACCATATTACGAGAGATCCTAACTTGTAACCGCGGTTCGTTATGGGGCTTATTTGATAAGTGACAAACCGAGTACTGAGAAATTAAAACCAAAGTTATAGCGGATACTAAAATTCCCAATAACCGTAACGACGATAACAGGTGAGGTATTATATGAATCGAAGTATAAATCGAAAGGATCTCCAATCACAATTATTGACCATAATGCTCACGCTCTTATCTCCGCATTAACAATGTTTCCGCGGGATAAAACTATAAAAATATCTACCCGTGGAATTCTCGGGGGAGAATTCTCTGATGAGAAATTATTTTATTTCATTTGTCTTTAAATTAGAAGCTATCCTGTATCAGTGTGTTTAATTCAGAGTTTTGTAAACGAAGAGGGTAAACTCGAGCAATTTGTAAAACCTATCGGCGAAATATATCCTACTGAAGCTCTTCACAACGAGATGAGAAAGCTAGCTCGTGGTTTTTCGGATTACAACGAACTATTACTAACAAACTTTTTAACACTTCCGTCAGTGCAGCTCATTTCGCGAGAAAGACAATCTATGGAAACCAACAAGAGCTGAATTTCTCTCAGATATACGGACATGGTGGATTATGGGATACCAATTATGACCCCAAATGTGTTATTTCAGTTCATATAATTGCATGTCATCCAGGGAGTTTTCTCGGGTACGGATAATTCTATGATTATTTTAAAAGCTTTAGGCATCCCACTCACGAGATGATCCGTGATGCGATTAATGGACCACTGACCGATTTTGATCTCACCGGATTCTCTCGTGTGGTATAATTTGAATTGGCTTAAGGACTTCATCCGTGCTGTTATGTTTAGTTTGGTCTCTGAAAAACGTTGGATGCCAGTAGTGTTATTACGGTATATGATTGATTCTAAGATACTGATATCGATGATTTTCAGTGAGGCAATTATATTATATCGAAAACAAACTGAAGTCTGGTTACCACAACCCGATAGTCTAGATATTATAATCAACGAAAACAAAAAAAAATTCCTTCGCTCGACGAAAAATATATCGTTAGGTGGCCCAAAGAAATCTTTGAAGTTAGAAATAAACACTCAAAAGATCTCGGTAGAATAATAATTAGTAAATTCACCCAGGGTGGAAAAAATTCGACCACAAGCGATATTATTCACGATTAGTTATAGATGATGTTGAATACGATTTTAAAATCGAGGATGCAACACCTATAAGCATTAAGTTTTTTACCAATTCGATCAGGAGTCCATTCGTCGCATTTCCATTGAAAGAAACTGTGATAAGTACTTGCATTAATTCATCGCTGGTTCATCTCTATTGCAAGTCTTTGTTGGTGTTAGCACAGTCATGTTTGATTATTCTCGAAATAATTAAATCGCACGAGTCGTCTTCCCTGACCCACCACAGCTGTTTAAGTAACTGGTTTTATATCTACATATTGGATCCGATTTCTAAGTTGCATTAGATAGTTCTGATATCTGATTTTTTTTCAAGTAATTTTTTTCAATCGTAACATCTGCTTATTTGCAGTAATCACGCAGTATTACCCAACTATCGTCTGAATTATTGAATTCAGTCACTGCGCTGCTGTGTTTATATAAAATGAATCAGTGGCGACTCTAACTGCAGCGTCTGGAAATCTATTTATCATCGAAACAGATTAATACTAGCATAAGCCATCATAGAAGACTTTAAATGTGTGTACTGAAGACTATATCCATCGTTGTAAGTAACAATTGTACCCAATTTAGTTACATCGGACAAGAAAGCGTCTTTACAAGTGACGTATATACTTTTAGATGTTACATCCGCGATTATTAAATTGTATTCAACGATATTTATAATCAACCGTGAAGAATATCTTGTATTGTCGTATTTTCCACCCTGAGTGAATTTATCAACTATTCTTTTACCAAGATCTTTTGTGTCTTTGTTTCTAACTTCAAATAGCTGTTTGGTCCATTGCATGGTATATTATTCGTCGAGATGGGTAAATTGTTTTTTGTTTTCACTGGTTATACTATCTAGATTAAGATGTGATAACCAGACTTCAGTCTGTGCGTGATATGATATAATCGCTTCACTGACAATCAGCGATATCAGCATTTTAGAATCAATCATATATCGGCATCCAGTGTTTTTCAGATATGTGTCTACCAATCCAAGCATAACAGCACGGATGAAGTCCTGTAGCCAGTCCAAATGATACCACATGAGCGAATCCAGTTAAATCGAAATTATTCAATGGGCCATTAATCGCAACACGAATCATTTCATTTGTAGGATGTCCAAATCGCTTGAAGTTCTCAGTGCATTCTCCATACCCGAGAAAACTCCCGGGATAACTCGCAACCATATCAACCGAAATAATAGTTTCGGGGTCGTATTTTGTATTCCATAGTCTGCCATATCAACGCAGCTTAATTTGGTATCTGATAGAAATTCAGCCCTTGTTGATTTTCATGTGTTTTTCTTTCTCGCGAAGTGAGCTGCAACTAACGCAAGTGTAAAACAGTTGTTAATAATTGTTAGTCGTGTCCTGTTGAAAAACCGCTAGCTAGATTCTTTGTCGTGTCATGGAGGGCTTCAGTACGGTATAATTCGCCGTTTGGTCTTACAAATTGATCGAATTTACTTTTTTCGTGCTCAAAAATGTGAAGTAACCACACTGACACAGGATTGTTTTTACTCAACTGGTAAATAAAATAAAATAATATCTACTCCGGGAAAACATTCGCAACCAAGAACTCCTCGGGTATATATTTTATTGTTCTATCCCGTGGAAATATTGTCACCGCAGGTGTCCACGCGTTACGTTATGAACAATAATTTTGATTGGGGTTTCTTTGATTGATATTTTGATTCCTGTAATACTTCTCCTGTTATCGTCGTTACCGATATTGGAAATCTTAATGATGTTTCCAATTTGGTTATATCCTGAAATATTGCTCTACGATCCTTCACTGTTAGTCCCCATTCATTTATTTTTCTTTGCGTCTTAGATCATTCAATTTGTTTACACGCAACACATTTTTGAAGTGTTCTATTATTCGTTCTGCTACACAATTCAACAACGACAGTTTCATTGGTTTTAGTTTATCCATACTCGGTTTATCATTTAACGGATATATCCCATAAATAACTGCTCTTACTGGATTAGACCTCTCGTAGTACGGTAAGTCAATTCCAGTCAGAATTCCTGGTTTGGAATCTCGACTTACAACGACGGTTATTTATCCTTCAAAATGTGGTCAAATTTATATCTGATAATACAATCTCGGTTTTCCGAACAAATAATGAATTTCACTCTAAAAAATACTTTTTCTTGTCAAGATGTGAGATTAATGCGGCTGCATTTTGGTAATTCATAGTAGCATCAACACTATCACGAATTGAAATGTCGACCAACAGTGAGATGCTTCGTCACGCTTGAATTCAATAAAACAATCACTTATTAGACTCTTTGGCGTATCGTAGACTCTATCGAGATTGAATTTAGCGTTTTTCCACTGCTTAATTTTTGATAATCTCTCGACTCCTTTCATATTATAATTAAAACAAGTATTTAAATAAGAAATTTATATATAAAGAATCATTGCAAGTGGCTCATGATTTGATCAGTGACCCCGGGTAACAAATCATGCAGAAAGTAATTATGTGGCTATTATATGCAAAGCGTCTATAACTGAAGTCTAGGCCCTGTCCCTTGCCTACGATCTGGGGTAGGTGTGAGAGGAAAATCGCAGTTGTGTCTCAGTTGTGGTTGTAAGAGGTACAGAGAGTTGAAGCGTTATTATGATAAATGAATCAAAAATCGCACCAATGACTGTGCCCCTGACCGAGTCATAAGAACCGCTCGAATCTACATTGATAGATTCTCAAGTAATGTATCATTAGCCATAATAATAAATTAGACAAATAATAGTATAATATTAAATGAGCCAAGAATTTAAACTGCATCCCATGATTGTCAACAAAGAGGCATCCCGTTATGGTAATGTCAGACACCGAAGACTGAAGAATCCAGTTGGTGATGTGAATACTATTTGGTATTTGATATTTACTGCTGGAAGGAAAATACATTTTAATCATCGTTTCGTGTATGAGGTATTTAAAGGATTGATCGAAGATGGTCTTGTTATCGATCATATTGATTCCAATCCTAGTAATAATTCCTTGAATAATCTCCAGGCTATCCAATTCCAAACGAAGTGGTACTGGTACTTACAAATCGACGGGGAAGCGATCTGTAAAATCATTTAATACTGAAACTAACGAAGAAAATATTCCAATCAATAGATGAAGCCGATAGATATTTCGATATTTGTAGACCCTCGGTACGATATGATGTAGAGGGGATAACCCGATCGGCTTTTTCTAAAAGAACCGAACAAAGAATTCAAGTTTCATATGTCTAACTATATGTATTTTGTATTATGTGTATATACACCAGCATGAAAAAAATCGTGTTGGTATGTCGGCTTAGCAAAGAGAGGTAATCTCAATAGATTTTTTGAAACGCTCTGTCACCTAAGTTCTGATTTTAGCTATCATGATTCTCATGTTTTTTATCTGTTTTTGTAAAAAAACGAATCTTATACATGGCATTGACAAACAACTGTATTCTTTTTTGTATGGTCTTTCAAGTATTCGGCGTTGTTTCAATGTTGTCAATAATCATTATCAAGAACATGAAATATATAACGATCACAACTCTTTCTGTTTCTCTTTCCGCAATTTGTTTTAACTACATAAGCAAAATTTCTCTCTATATAATTGGACTTTTAAGCGATGCTTAAGTATGGAAACCAATATAAATCACACCGTCACACGTGGAGTGAATGTTTTTCATTAAAACCAGGTTTATTTTGTTGGTTTATTTTGGTTTCATGTTACTTGAGTGTAGGGTTGCCCGTCATTCATACCATTAGCAGCAGAGAGGGTGAACAGACCACGATTTCAAGCAAAAATAATGCTTCCTACGAAACCTTATTTTAACCAAAAAAAATAAGTCTCCATTTAGCAAACGGAGACTTTACGATTTTTTAATCAATTTTGGTCGCAACGATGTGGTCATCCACCCTCTCTGCTGCTTAGTGATTTCATCACTGGGTTAACAAAAATAATAAATGATTTCAACCAAATATTTGATCGAGTCCGATACGATATCGTGTCCGAGGATCATGTAAATTTATTGTTACAAATCCATGCGGGGTTGACTGAGCATGACTAAAGAAATTTTTAAATTGATTGAAGTCCATATCGGAACACCATGTCTGCCAAATATTTCGTAGCGTATGTGTATCAACGCCGATAAACACAGCAAGAATATTACAGTTATCTCTGATCACTTTTGGAATCTGAGTGTAACGTTGAGTGACATATATCACATCAGTGTTTTTGTGACGCCCCCGGGAAAATATTCTAGCTGGGTTTTTTTGATTGTCTAACATCACATCGTCGTATAAGACTAAATTGTTAATACTCCCATCAAGGTCATCCACGGATGGCGCCTCGTCAATATCAGTTATAAAATCAATGGCGTTCTCACCCTTAATTTCTGATGCATTCTCGTTAAAATCTTTTAACACTTCATAACATCGTTGATCATCTACGCTAGGGGCAATTAAATACAACTTATCCCACTTCATCCATCTCATTATTAAATTGAGCAACAATTGCGTTTTACCGGATCCAGATGGCCCGATTATAATTGCACGGATAGAGTTTGGTAGCGCTGCATGATGCTTAACTGGTTCTCTTATTTTAGTCGCTGAAAAATCAATTATATTCATATCTCTATACATAAATTATGGATCTATATTGTGTGAAGTGTAAAACGCGTACTAGCACAAATGATGTGACGACGGTTACAACTAAAAATAACAGATCAGCACTAACTGGTAGATGTGCAACATGTGGTATAAAAAAGTTTAGATTTATTTCTACAAAATCAAAGATTTTACAATCCGGAGATGTTTTAAAAAAAAACGAGGAGGTGATATCGCAGCCAAATTGGCAAAGCTCCCTGGAACCCCATGGGCAAAGTACCCCGGAGAAAAGCACCTTCCAGGATAAAGCTGCTGTGGTCCCGGAACACGATTAGATATCAGACTTGATGATCAAAATCAACCCCGATCCGGCGAGTATCCGATAAACGCTATTGAT
Source organism: Unio delphinus (assembly GCA_029339505.1). NCBI lineage: Eukaryota > Metazoa > Mollusca > Bivalvia > Unionida > Unionidae > Unio > Unio delphinus. The sequence goes on from JAQISU010000090.1 coordinate 6,310,875, forward strand.
ACGGCGTGTCATGCTCATGATGTTGCATATAAAAGCAGCAATCTGCAAAACAGGCATCTCGCGGATGTGAAATTAATTCATGCGTTAAATGCTATTCCTGATAAATCTTTTAAAGAAAAGTTGGCTTCGTGGTTAGTAAAATCAGCTATGAAAGGCAAATTGATGATGGGTGCTGGTAATTAATAATATGGAATCAATTTATTATTCCCCAAGAGGATACTGGAGGGGTAAATCAGCAGTACATAAACTCGCTAGCGCTGCAAAAGTGAAAAAAACTACAGCGGCGGATTGGTTATCCAAACAGGCACTATGGCAAATTTATCTACCACCACCTAAACAAATTCAATTCTCGCATTTTGATGTGACTGCTCCTAATGAAGTTCATCAGGCTGATATATTATTTCTGCCACATGATCGTGGTTACAAATACGCGTTAACCGTAGTTGATATTGCAAGTCGATACAAAGAAGCAGAACCGTTAAAAACAAAATCAGCCACTGAAGTTACTTCTGCATTTGAAAGGATTTATCGACGAGGTCCTCTGCACTGGCCGAATCTATTGCAGGTTGATCCTGGCAAGGAATTTCAGGGTGCAGTTCTATCTACAATGAAAAATCATAATGTCACCATACGACGAGGGCATACTGCGCTACATCGCGATCAGGCCATTGTCGAACGATTTAATCGGACGATTGCTGAGCGGTTATTTGGATATCAATACGCAAAAGAATTCATTCAAGAAAAGCGATCACGTGAATGGGTCAAAAGGTTTCCAGCTGTGATTACTGCACTGAATAACGAGATTACTAGAACAATCAACATGAAACCTATCAACGCGATTAAAAAGAAGTCTATACCCGTACAACCACAAAAGGATTTCCCTAGAAACGCTAGCGTTTCCCAACCAATTCTTGGTAGTAGTATCATTGTGAGGTACTTATACGAACCAGGAGAGCTTGAAGGGGGTAGAAAAAGGGCTACTGATCCTATTTGGAGCGTCACTGCGCATAAGATATCTAGTATAACACGATCAACTGGTAGACCAGCAATCTATAAACTGGATTCAACTGCTCCTCAGCGAGGATTTACTCGACAACAACTACAAGTGATTCCCGAGGATACTCAATTGTCACCGCATGGGTCTTAACTAGCGCCGTTGCGTCTATTGCACTCAAGACAAGTCAACATCACATTATTTCTGACATGACCGAGATTGTTATTTTTTCTGTCTACGGTGAATTGGCGAGGATCCTTATCCGAATACTGCCAACGCATTATACAATTGCAACTCGCGCAGTGATTATTCTGTTGTTTCTTCAAAGTGATTATTAATTTAGCATCAATATCAAATTCTCGTTGTTTTTTTTTGTCCTGTTGTTTGTAACCGGAGAGTTTTTTTTATTAATGATGCTAACATCAATATCACTTATTGTTGTGTCATTATCATCACCAATGATTTCATCATCGAGGACAATTCTTCGAAGCTGATTTATTCTTCGTACTCTGGATACTGCGAGATAGACTAAATTCGACCATTCGATGTGATTATCCACCATCCAAACAATTGTATTCGATATAGTCAATCCCTGTGAAGAGTGTATTGTTGCTGCGTATCCTAGCGTCCATGGGGATTTATTAGCACGCAATGCATTTTCCACGACGCCGATATCAACCAGCACAATATCATTTAACACGAGAATCTGCTTTTCACTTCCTGACTTTGTCAGGCTTGGAATATCAACTTCAATATTCTGCTTTCGTGTATCCGAAGGCCTATAACACAACGGTACTGGAAGTGTTGCAAATTTTTCTTTATGCGTTTCAAATAACTTCATCTGAAGTGTGTCTCTGACTATTTTTCTACTTGCTACTATGAAATCATTTGGTCTCCACGTTTCCCAGAAATCATTCATGGGAGTTTCTGAAATTATTTCACGTGCTATTTCGCATTGGATTTTATCCGGTTGTAATCTAATCAGTGCTTTGAACTCGCGTAATTGTTCATCAAGTGATCTATGGTCGGTATTAATTTCTTCATAATAGTCTACAAAACCCTTTAGCCATTCATGTGGAGATCCGCCAACAAATGGTGGAGGTTGGCCGTGATCCCCGCACATGACGACTTTTGTGTTTTTGTTTAACAACCACTCGAGAAATGTTTGTAATACTCTCAACGATACCGTGCATATTTCATCCCAAATTATGATTTCAGGAATGAATTTATCACCCATTCGATCAGGGGTCCATTCGTCGCCTTTCCATCGAAAGAAAATATGATAAGTACAGGCATTTACCCCTCGCTGTATCATCTCTCTGGCGAGTTTGTGAGTCGGTGTTAACACAATCATGTTAGAAACGCTAGCGTTTCCACGACGATATAATTCAATTGCACGAGTTGTCTTTCCTGACCCACCACAACCGTTTAAATAAACTGTCTTGTATCTACATATTGGATCAGATACCGGTGGTGCATTAGAAAATTCTGATTGAATTTCAATACGGTTACAACAAAGATATTTATCATCCATGGCAACGTCTGCGGATTCACAATACTCATGTAGCATCTCCTTTTTAAATCGCCAACGCCCCCACGCTTCCTCCGGATCTGTGAATGCCGCTACAGCTGATTTGTACTTATTGTGTATATACATCGAATCAGTGGCTACTCTAACCGCGGTATTAGGAAATCTATTTATCATCGAAAATAGATTAATGCAAGCATAGGCTCGCATTGAACTTCTCAAATGTGTGTACTGGGAATTATATCCATCACAGTAGGTAACAACCGTACCTAATTTCTCACCATTGGATAGAAAAGCATCCTTACGGGATACAAGTTTTCCCTGTTTCATTAAATCCGCTACAATAAAATCGTATTCAGCGACATCTATGATCAACCGCGAAGAGTATTTTGCGTTGTCGTATCGTCCACCCTGGGTAAATTTACCGATTATTCTTCGTCCAAAATCTTTTGCTTGTTCTTTTTTAATTTCAAAAAACTTCTTAGACCAAATCATGATTTGTTCTTCTGGAAACTGTTTTCGCAGTTCGCTAATTATACGATCTAGATCGGGTTGTGGTAGCCAAACTTCTTTCTGACCTCGATAGCATATAATAGCTTCGGAAACAATCAACGATATCAGCATGCCACAATCAATCATATATCTCAATAGCACTATTGGCATCCAGTGTTTTTCAGATAGGTGTCTACCGAGCCAAACATAACTACACGGATGTAACCCTGTAGCGAGTTCAAATGATATCACACGAGCGAATCCGGTTAAATCAAAATCAGGCAATGGTCCATTAATCGCAACACGAGTCATTTCATGCGTGGGGTGTCCAAATCGTTTGAAGTATTCAGCGCATTCCCCATACCCGAGAAAACTTCCAGGATAACACGCGGATATATCAATTGAACTCATACCGTCACGATGGTATTTTGTATTCCAGAGTCCTCCATGACCAAATTCGATGCAACTCAATTTAACGTCCTCGAGAAAATCACTTCGTGTTGGACGCCATGAGTTTTTTTCTCTTGCGAAGTGAGCTACCACTGATGGAATAGTAAAACTATCCGTCAATAGTTTTTCATGGGAACTCTCCGGTGAAAAATCATTAGCGATTTTTCTCATTCTGTTATCTAATTCTTCAACGCGATATAATTCACCATTTGGTCTTACAAATTGATCAAATCCTGATTCGGAACCAGCACTACTAAGTAACCACACTGACACAGGATCATCTTTACACAACGCATGAATAGCATCAAATAATTTCTCTTCATTGAAAACATCCCCGGAAAATTCCCCGGAAAATTCCGGGGGGACATATCTCACGGTTCTATCTCGTGGAAATATTGTTACTGCAGGTGTCCACGCGTGTTCGTTATGATCAATAATTTGTATTGGAGCCCCTCGCGATTGATATTTCGGTTCGTATAATACTTCTCCGGTTATTGTTGTTACTGATATTGGGAATTTTAATGATGCTTCTAATTTAGCTATATCAGAAATCTTTGCACCGTGCTGTTTCACTGTCAGTTCCCATTCGGTTATTTTCCTACGTCGCAGATCAGTTAGTTTATTTCCTCCGGATGCATTTGTGAAGTGTTCCATTACCCGTGTTGCTACACAATTGAGCCTTGACGAAGTCAACGGTGAATATTTCATAGGAGCTAGTTTTGCAATATCGGGTTTATCATTTAACGGATATATCCCATAAACCATTGCTGTTACGGGATAGGATCTTTCGTAGTATGGTTTGTCAATTCCAGTTAGAATTCCTGGTTTGGAATCTTTACTTACAATGACAGTTTTTTTATCCTTGAGGATTGGTTCAAATTTATCCCTAATAATCCATTTGCCTTCGACTTCGATAATGAATTTTATTCTGAAAAAATACTTCTGATTAGAATTGCTTTTTTGGGAATTGCTTTGCTTGAAATCCTTTGGATTTCCACCTTTGGATTTCCATCTTTGAATTTCCCCTTTGGATGGAAATTGCTTTGCGATTTCACCAAGGTGTGAAATTATCTCAGCTGCTCTTTTATCGTTCATAGTAGCATCGATGATGGGTACATTGACACCGACAACATCTTTGATGTTGTTGTTGATAATTCGAAATGTCGACCAACAGTATGCTGCACCGTCTCGGTAGAATTCATTAAAACACTCCCTGATTTTACCGAGTATAGTTCTATCACCGATTAGACGTTTTGGTGTATCAGAGACTCTATCGAGATTGAATTTAGTATTTCTCCAAGGCTTAATTTTCGATAATCTTTGGAACTCCCTATCAAGATTGAATTTAGTGTTTTTCCAAGGTTTGATTTTCGATAATCTTTGGAACTCCCTATCAAGATTGAATTTAGTATTTTTCCAAGGTTTGATTTTCGATAATCTTTGGAACTCCCTATCAAGATTGAATTTAGTATTTTTCCAGGGCTTTATTTTCGATAATCTCTTGAACTCCTCCATGTTATAATTAAAACAAGTATTTAAATAGAAAAATATAGTATAATGAATCACTGCAAGTGGCTAATGATTGGATCTACAACCCCGTGTAACAAATCATGCAGAAGTGAATTCTGTGGGTATCATATGCAAAGCGTGAGAAACGGTTCAAAAGGCCCTCTCCCATGCCTCCAATGTGGGGTGGGTGTTAGAGGAAAATCGCAATTATGCCTTGCTTGTGGGGGTAAACGATACAGGGAACTAAAACGCTACTATGACAAACGAATCATTGACTCCGTCATCCTTGATAAAATCAAGGACAAAGTGATAAAAACCCCTCAAGATTATATCCAGAGATTTATAATTAAAGCAGATAATAAATTAGACAAGTAGTATTATTATACAAATGAGCCAAGATTTCAGACCTCACCCAGTGCTTGCTAATTACGAAGCCTCTAGTGATGGTGTTGTCAGGCACCGCAGACTCAAAGAACCGGTTGGGTATCTGAATAATATGGGGTATTTGATGTTTTCAGCTGGGAGGAAGAAGTATCTCTGTCACAGAGCCATCTATGAAGCATTTTACGGATTAATCGAAGACGGTCTTGTGATTGATCACATAAATGGCGTGAAGACTGATAATTGTCTTGGGAATCTTCAAGCCGTCTCGCAGCGCGATAACCTTTTAAAAAGCAACGCTGGTAGGCACGCAAAACATCCCAAGGGTGTGAAATCGTTGATTTAGAAAATAATGAAGAGAGAAGCTTTCAGTCGATAAATGCGGCTGGAAAATATTTCGATATTTGTAGTACTTCAATTCGATTTGTTGCTGAAAAAATCATTAAAACATCTCTGTCTAAAAAAAATGGTCATAAAATAAAGTTCGTATACACTGAAACTATTTAAGGGAGATAAATCCTTTATGGATAAATCCGCACTACAATTCACACTCTACCTACTAAGTTCCCTTGTATTATGACGTCAAAGGAATTTGTCGCCTGCTATATTACCTGTATACCTTGACTAGGCGCGCCCACGTGAATGTAATGGAGATATATAATGCATGAGTTTTCGATAGAGAATAAAACTTTTTATTGTCGCTTGTGGGCTAAAACTGCATTATTATTTTTATTTATCTACATATCTCATGTGTGGGGGGTGGGTGGACTAGCAGTAAAGCAGACAGCTAACTCGTTCTTTTCAGTACAAAAATTCTTTATAATCTAACGCATTACCTATGTTCGCTCAGCCAGAACGCGAGTGTTTCCTATTCATTGAAGTAGGTGGGCGTGGTTAAAATTCCTTGTATGTGAATGTATTTTATCTAGAGAATTATAACAGAGTATAAAAACGCTGTTTTATTAAACAACTGTCTTATTTTGTTTAAAATATTTCTCATTGTTGCAGCATAAAATTGTCTATTTTAAAAATCTCTTATTGTTAAGTATATCAGATATATATATATTAAAAAATCTCTATTCTGTATGACTAGTCCGTGGTGTAATGGTATCGTGTTTGTCTTGTAAACATAGATCTATCAACTACGTGTTCGGTCCCATAGCAGATACATTATTTGATGGCGAAACGGAAGATGTTTTTTTCTATTAATTGGGGGGAGGGCGGTCCCCCTCAGCCAAACCAACATGGCAACCCATGCTATCGCATTCTCGGTAGCGTGGGTTGGTGTTTTTTCTAACTCATGCAACCATGAATTCGATTTCATGGGTTGCCATGTTGGTTTGGTTTACCACGCCCACATCATACCATCATCGTTCCATTGAATTATAATCCATCCTTAATTAAGTTAATTAATGTTATGCCTAAAATTTGCCACAACACTCGAGTGGAAATATATGGCATTGTGGCGTCCATGTTGTGACGTTATACCTCAAGCAATTCTTCTGGGCGTTTGCCACCTTAGGCCTCCCGCCGGAGATGTATGTTTCGGGTCCCCTTGGGCTTACTTGGATGCGAAGGCACCCAAGGAGTTCCAAAGATGTGTTGTCATTTATGTTTTTTTTTTATTAATTAGAGATACAGTATACTATATTTATAAATAAATTTATTTATAAATAAATATAAATAATGGATATCAATGATGTAAATGCTATAATTGCTGAAATCTCAAATTTAAATAATAAAGGGGTATTATTATCTGAAAGTCTCGACGTTGACAAGATTACCTCGGAATATGAAGATATTGAATATCTGTCTAGTAAGGGTCGTTATGTTTTACCTAGAATGTACAGGCTCGTGAAAGGAATTCAAAAATCCATCAATGGTTGTTTGTACGGTAACGACATTAATTTATTCATAACGCTATTTAGCACCGTTGAAGCAATACGTCAAAAGCTTGGCCAAGAATATCAAAAACGAGCTGAAATTGGTTCTAAAGTTCGTGATCTTAGAAAAATGTTAAACGAGGAGCGACCAGTATCTTAACCACGTGGGTGTTACTAAAAAAAATAATAGGCTTTCGTAAAAAATTTAAATAATTTATTTATTTTTTTTTTAGCGTTTTTTGTAACACATGTTACACTTCACTTGTTACACAATTTACATAGGATTTTCTCCTGAAAGGATACTCATCAGTCTGGACTTGCTCATGCAGTTATGTGCATAATGGATGATCTGGTCGTAGTAGCAAGTAATCACCGCGACGCCTCCATTTTCACGTAATTGTTCTTGTTGCCGCGTCGTTAACACAAATCGTTCATCGCCATTCTCAGATATTACAATTCTGAAATCCCCAGCGATGTTATTTCTGAAACACTCGCGGATAGCGTCGTACAGTTTAACCCTGTCGAAGATGAATACGTTAGCTTGATGGTACATTATTTAATAACTAAGTTATTTAATAACTAAGCTTTTAATTATGATGGAAACCCTCCGGATTTCACATTTGAAAATTTAGTTCACAAACAATATATGGTTGGTGAATCGCTTACAACTAAATTAGCCCGAGAGCGGCTATCAGCAATTAAAAAGTTTATACCGGTTCGAGACAGACTTCGCGAGAAACTTCAACAACGACAACAAGCGCAGACTGACTTTTCTGTGTCAAGTGAACAACTGTTTACTCCGATAACAAGTGCGACCAAAGATGTGAAAACAGCAACTGAACGAGCAATATACGGAGATATTCCTAAGGAAGGCAAGCGACGAGAAGTGCCTGTTCTTGGTGTGCTTGAAAAGATAGCAGCAGAGACCGGACAAACACGCGCAGGGATACAACAGTTATCCAGTGATATAAAAACTCAACAAGATTATGAACAACTAGCTGATATTGGTGATTCCGCACCTGAACCACAACCTGTTGATGTCGTCACCCCAAGAGGTGTTTCCTTTATAGACAAACTCACCGAAGGAGCTATAGCAGAAATCAAACGACCTCAATTAATAAAACCCAAAGATTATACGACTTTTGGTGATTTTGCCGCCCAAAGCTTTCATTCAAGAAAAGACTTTTTAAAAGACGAGTATAAAAACAGTAGAATAAGCCGAGATGAACGGGCTGATTGGTTGTATAAAACGAATTAGGGGGTTGGCCGTTTAAATAAAAGAGAATTGGGATATAAAGAATTTAGAAGGGGAATTGAAGAGTATGATGAAACTGGTACAACTGAGAAAACAAGCGGAAAAGGATATTCGATTAAAAATCCAAAGGATGTCTTTGACTCTACCGTGACATGCCCTGGTAACATTCTCAGTGATATATCACGGTTAGAGGTTCTCATCGGAGGGAAACGAGCCGGAAAAAACTCCGTCGAGATAATTAACGAGGCCGCTGATATCTGTAGACGATTATTTGCTGGTGGTATCATGGACATTAATGTATATCGAGAACTTATTGCTGAATTAGTTGAAAATCACAACGATGAAAATCTTATGGATGTAAGCGATTGATCACTAATTGAAAAACTACTAGTTTTATAACAAGATGATTATACACTATAACCATGATAAACCCGTAAGCGTCTTCGTGGTGAACTCACGATTGCCTGTTTATCGCGCGTGGTACGGAGATGGTTTCGGCAATACCATTGCGGGGTTATTTACAAGAATGGCTCCCAAGGTGGCGCCGTTAGCTAAACAATTATCAATGAAAGCCATTGATGCTATCCGTGATAAGGGAATCAATTTCGTTGGAAATCTTGCCGGAAAGGCATTTTCTGCCGCGAAAGATAAAATAGCATCATTGGTGCGAAAGAAACCACGAATGACTTCGTCATTAGTGCTGCCATCAACTACAGTGATGCCTGCAAAAATCAGCAAAGTAATAAATAACGCAGTGGAAGAAAAACTAGCGCAATTGACTTCGTCACAATTGACAGCTTCACCGGTAACAGATAGCGCTATCATGAACGCGATAGCAGGAAGTGGTTTGAAACAAAAAAGAAATTCGAAGAATTTTCAACGACGATGATTATAAAGAATTAAAACGCTAGCGTTAAACTCTTCGAGTTTCACAATTGAAAACGCTAGTAATGTTATAAATGTTTAAACGAACAGCTGATCCCGCGTTAGATATGGAAGCAAAGATGCGCAAAGATGATTCCGTCCGCGATTATCAATACTATTCCTATCATGCAATACAACCCGACCTACGATCGCGAATTGAACTTCAAGTTCAAGATACCAGTAAATACTTTTTACCATGTGAAGCATTTATTGAAGTAGAAGGAAAACTTGTAACAAATGTTGCAGCTGATACCCCATATGCAAATGATTCAAATATCCGAGTTGGTTTCGTCAACAACGGTATAATGGCGTTATTTGAAAGTGCAAGATATATCATTGATGGAAAAGAAATTGAATCAATAGACCACGAGGTTGATGTTGCAACAACAATAATCGGACTAGCAAGATACTCCGATGATTATACAAGATCGGCTGGTCCATCTATGATGTTTGCAAAGGATACCTCTGATAACGCTGACCACCTTCAATACATTAAAGTGTTAACACCGCAAGACACTTCAGTTGATAATCAACGAGAAGCAACTAATCCAGAACGTCGAGCTAGACCCGGAGCTGCGTTTGATATTCTCGGAGGTGTTAATGGTAATTTCAATTTAGGATTTGCAACACGAAAATTAGCATTGGAAGGACAAGAGAAAAAGTTTTCATGTGCGATTCCACTCCACCACATATTTGGATTCTGCAGAAATGTCAGAAAAGTCATCTATGGAGCCAAACACACAATCGCATTAGTGCGAAAAGGCAATGACAATGATGCAATTTGGCGTACTGGTGCCGCTGGTGGTAAAGTTGTTTTGAGTAAAATAGTATTATGGATGCCAGTAATGACTCCATCAATTACCACGGAAGAGCGGCTACTTTCATTTATGGAAACCGGTGGTAAATCATTGCTAAGTTGGCTTACAACAACGACTGATGCTAAAGAGGATAATGTTAATAGTACATTTACATGGCACCTGGCATCAAAACAAGGCGTTTCAGCTCCACGTCATATATTTATAGCGCTGCAGAATCGGAATCGATTAGGTTCCCAAGAACGCAGTCATATGATATTTGATCGGTTAGGGGTAAGTGAGGTTTCACTGAGAATAAACGGACAACAAGAACCATCTGAGGATATACAGCTTAATTACGGAAACAACCAAATAGCACGTGTGTATCATCGGATGCTGTCATATATGGGTCGTGATCAAAATGTTGATACTGGTTTGCAAATATCTCAGCTCCATTTTAAGAACTTGTATCCAATTTATTACTTTTCACTGGAACATCTTGATTTAACAAGGCAATCCGTTGTTGATATACATTTTAGGGCTCGTATAGATCATGGTGGTGTTGATTATAGAGCGGTTGCTGTTATTCTCAGCGACAAATCAATGTTGTTAGAAGGGGCTGGCGGACGAATGAGACTCGTTGATGCACCAGTGGAAAATCTGTAAATGTAAATGAAACTTGAAAAGTTTCCATAGGATTTCCCCAATTAGATCAATTGAAAGCATAAATGTGTTTTACAATAAAATGCCATATAGTGTTGTTAGTGTCAAGCTGACTGATGGTCAGGTCAAGAAATTAAAATCAAAATCCGCTAAGGAATGTGGAACAACAATAACGTTCAAACCAGCGCAGATGTCCGGAGGTACACATAAAATATCATTAACGGATCGTCAAATAAAACATTTCAATGATGCAATGAAAAATAAGCGAGGAGTTCAAATAGAATTTTCGAAAGCTGCAGTCGCGAACATGATAAAATCAGGTGGTATATTTCCATTGTTAGCCGCAATACCAGCATTGATTGCAGCGGCTGCCCCAGCGGTGGCGAAGGCGCCAGCGTTGGGAGCCGTTGGGACCGCAGCAGGGATGGCGTTGAAAAAGGCAACTGGTGGATCCGCTCGCGGATATGGGTATATAAAAAAGGGAAAGGGGTTGTACCTACCAGGAACCCCGTATTCATGGTACAGCGGCAAATCCGTGAACGGATCGGGTCTAAGAAAAATACCAGGAACGGTTTATTAGTTGAAAAATCTTCGATTTCCGAACCTATGGTTGAGGAACCTATAGTTCCCATGTCCAATTTTGATTTAATTGATGCTGCTAAAAAACTAGCGATAAAAAACTTCAGAGGGGTTTTTAGGAGAGATCAATTACCGAGAAAACCAAATAACGTTGAAACCGGTATCATCAATCTTGATAACAGCAGCGGATCGGGAACTCACTTAGTTGCATACGCGATTGATCCACGTGGGATTGTCTATTTCGATTCATATGGGTTAGCTCCGCCAAGTGAGTTTATGCGGTATATAAATTCCTCGATGAAACTCAAAGGGTTTCCGATTTTTTATTCCACGCTGCCAACACAACAATTAAATGATCCACCGATATGCGGCCGTGAAGTATTAAATGTCCTCGCGGAGATTTCATTAAAATCCTTTGGATCTCCGTGGAAACCACCTCATATTATTGTAAACGAATACACGAGTGGGAAATTACAAGGATCAATAAATTGAAAACACAAGTTACGCTAACAATAATGATCGATATTTGGGGACAACCTCTGTCAATGTTGGAACCCACCGAGGAAACATCTGCGGGTTCTATCGAGGATGTAAAAAAAATAATAGAAGATGAAATCGCTGAGACGTCAAATTTAACAAGTGTTGACCCGAACGAAATAGTTGTATTTCAAGATCGCCAGGGTAAATTGAAAAGCAGTAATATATCCGTGAATGACATTTTGATACGGCATCGCGCTGCCGCTGAAAACTCTATTGCACTGTATTCCAACGATGGACAACTTAAACCAGGCGAACTTGTGTCTACGATCACCGACGCGATTGAAAAACACGACCGTGAGCTGAATGATTTTATACGAGGTTATAATAGTTTTCGCAAAAATGTCGTACATAAATTCTTTGGAACCCCGCTTGTGGCTGGCATGACTCTCGCTGAAATTAAAAACTATCTATCGCTATTCTTCGCTAACAAGGACGCGTGAAGGATGATGAATGAAAATGAAATCAAGGCAAATTATCTCGAGATTTCTAAACTAATAGAAGATCAAAAACCCACTAACGACGTCATTGTTAGATTTTTTGGATCCCCACCTGTGGCAGACTCGACTCTCGCTGAAATCAGTGAGTTTATCGGCAAGCACACTCACAATGCCTACATCGCTAATAATTTCTTTGGTATCCCGGCTACATCTACAATAACTCTCAAAGATATTAATATGTTTATGGTGAGACAAACAACACTTAATACCATCGTGGATAGATTTTTGGGGAGAACACCTGGTTCTGAAACCACATCGTTGACAGGCCCAACCCTCGCGGAAATTAAAAGCGCGTTTGACGAACAAAAACGCATCAGCGAAATGGCTAAAAATTTCTTTGAGGGCAGTAGCCTCCAAGATATCACGACGAAATTTTCTAACATCGACAACCATATTAAAACCCAAGCACGGATTAGAATCAACGAACTTCTGGTTTCATTCTTTTCTGACAGGTGGGGGGGGGACAATATATCCTGCCAGAATCAGGGTAAATTATCTCAATATTTCCAACGATCTTCTTGAACTAAAAGAAAACTTTGAAAAGATAAAAATTCCGCACAAAAACCTAAAAATATCGTGTATACGGTCAAACATGGAATCGAGGATTGGATAAGAGACAAAGCTCCTAGAATTACCATCGGTCTCTTGTGGGATGAGGGGGAAGTGAAGGTTGATGGTATCTATAGGTTAACGTGGGCCTCTATCGATCAATTTAATATGATCATGAACAATAGAACCTACTCTGGTGGCGTCGCGACGTTAATTATCGAGACTGGCATAACACCACAATTTTACTTCGTCGCGGTTGATAGCTCCACCATTAGATCAAAAATAGCCTGGTGCATAGAACTCGTAGATCATTTTTCCGGCTGAAGTACTAGCAATTCCCGCTAACGATGACAAATAATTGAAAACACTAGCGGATTTAAAATAGCAATGATTTCATCAACTCAATGTCGCTATGATCAGGTCAGAGAATTTCAAACTAGACTCAAAACCCTCACTGAGGAGTATCAAATAAAAATAAAAAAATACCGACGAAGAATCACCGCAATTGATGTTACTATGTACTCGGTGTCAAGCGTTCTCGCTGGCGCCGGAATAATACTTGCATCGGTTACAATGATTGCCCCGGTCGTAGTTCCAATTTGCATTTCTGCGGTGGCTACAATCGGGGGTATATCAACCGGGATAGCAAAAAAGATATCATCATGCAGCCAGAGTAAACTGCAGAATTACTTAATTCAATTTCATATTGCATCAACCGCATATTCGCAGTTATCCCTGATGATATCGTCGTCACTCGATAATACAATTCTATCAGATAGTGAGTTCTCAGCGATGGTCAGTATTTTTAATTCCGCGATATCGAAATTAGAGCGACAACATGAATATAATAACAATGACAACACCGATGGAATCAGAAAATACGAACCCAAAAAACAAAATGATCTCAATAATATCAACATTACCAGATTGTGAGTTCTCATTGATGGTCAGTATTTATGATTCCTCGATACCAAAATTAGAAATAAATCATGAGTATAATAACAATGACAACACTGCAGGAATTACTTCAACGAATAGTGGAGAACACGAACCCAGTACAAACAAGCATGATATCAATAACATCAACGTATCCAGAATTCAGTGTGAATTTCCCCTCTCCGGTCCCAGCGAAGGAGATAGCGCTAGCAAAACTACGAGTGTATCACAGTTGGCCTAATATCAGATCGGTTGCATTTGGTGGTCAGCAACCCAATAACACACTGGTGTTCTCGTATAAGAATAAACCCGATGGTACTCCAGAGTGGGAAACTGTTTCGTTACCAACTGGGTCGTACCAAATTAAGCAAATCAATGCTGAAATTCAGCGTAGAATAAAATCAATCACTGGAAAAGAATCAAAAATAGCTATTAATCTTCATCAACCGACGCTCTCGTCGTTGATCGAAATAAGCACAGAGGGATACATTGTAGATATATATAACAGCTCGTTAAGAACAGTGTTAGGATGGCCTGAAAAACCACCGGAAAAATCCGCCACCGACTTAACCACGGACATACAATCATATCATGAAATCAATCCCAGTTATCGAGATAATTTATCTGATATAAGAAAAGGAAGAATCGCCGATAGATTTATATTTACCAACAAAGAAACATTGCAATGGGATTTTATCATTAAAAGAACAACCGACTCATCTGTTACTATTTCATTTACGCTAACTGACGTCCGTGGTTATTTTAATGAGATTAAACAATTATATGACACACAACTAGAACAACTACGGAAAACAAAATCGCAAAAACACGTTGAAATAATAAATCAGCTTATATTGGACATGAAATATATCTATGAACTAATTATTCAAACAATAATTAATGACAACAGCGACAATAAACAACGATTCCTAACCGATTACAATATCACAGAGGACAATCTGCGTAATTTCAAGTTTCCCAAATACAACGCTGATGAACTAGCAAGAATTGTTAAAACCGATATCAAGGCGCTACAAAAATCAGATTCAACTGTCCTCTTCAGGTATAATAATGATCCAGATGGTGGTGGTAGGCATATCGCTCCGTTCAACGTGAATATTTCAACGGTGATTGCGCTCAATTTAGTATGTGATGCAATTGAAGGAAGCTATCAAATTAATCTAGAGCAATCAAATCAAGCTCAGCAAGGATATATTCTTTATTCATTTGCACCAACAGCTCCTCCAGGATTCCTAATTATTGAAAACCCAATTAATCCTGTCCACATGCGATGCCATAATAATTCGTTAACGAGAATTAATTTCAAACTCACCGACCAGTCAAATAATTTAATTGATCTACGCGGTGAGGTGTTAGCGATTAGTTTGTTTGTAAAATCATAAATGATTTTTGTTAACCCAGAACTGAAATCACTAAGCAGCAGAGAGGGTGGATGACCACATCGTTGCGACCAAAATTGATTAAAAAATCGTAAAGTCTCCGTTTGCTAAATGGAGACTTATTTTTTTTTGGTTAAAATAAGGTTTCGTAGGAAGCATTATTTTTGCTTGAAATCGTGGTCTGTTCACCCTCTCTGCTGCTCCATTATCATTCTATAATCCATTGTTGTGTTGTATTGTCTTGTGCTGTCTCCATTGTATATACCATTGTTCATCATTTATTCATGACATAATATAATCCATTGTTGAGTTGTATTGTCTTGTGCTGTCTCCATTGTATATACCTTGCATTTTTTTCATTGTATCTATCATCCATTCATTCATATCATTCTATAATCCATTGTTGTGTTGTATTGTCTTGTGCTGTCCTCTATATGACGCCCATTCCCCTAAACATATCTTCGTAGATTTCTAATCCGTCATTTGACGAATTAGATATAATATCGGGGAATATACTTTGTGGTATGACCATGGACGTCATAATAAACAGCAACCATGGATGCAGTAAGCTCTCTGTCACATTGGGTAACCCAACAGGGTTGTTCAGAATGAGCTATCAGCCAAAAGAAACGGTCACAGGGTCCAATCTCAAAGACAGAAAAATACTCTGGTTATAATCAACAGAGGAAAAAAAACTTTTCTGATAAAAAAAATACTCTCAAAGGAGGAACCCTATGAAAGACACAAAGGCCAAATAATGGACCCAATGAATGATAACCGTTCATCATGGGTTGTTATTTTTTTTTGTATTAGAAATATATTTAATTATATGATATGAACTTTGAAAATATCAATGAGATTATACCTGAAATTTCAAATTTGACATTTCAAAAAATACAACTATGAGATAGTTTAAATTGTGATCAAATTATTTCAGATTTCCAGAACATCGAATACGGAGCTTTGAAAAACATTTATGTATTGCCAAAAAATACGCTTTCATAAAACTAATCCAGAACTGTATCCGTGACTCCCTTGTATTCTGTAACGACGTCATTGTATTTGTCCCGTTATTTACCATAATGGAGCGAATAAGGAGGGAACTGGGACTGGAATACAAAATTAATTCCAAAATAAGAAATATTAGATTGTTAATCCAACAATATGAAAATCCCCCTTCGGATACCTCAGTTGTATAAGTTGCGATTTGACAGTATACATATGATCTACAAATCAAAACAGGTAAAATTCTCATTATGTGAATCGACACATCTATAAATACTATTTCAATAAATGAACAGGTAAATACTTTAGTGTTTTGTTTACAGGTAAAATTCTTACTCAACAACTGTGCGCTCAACTGTAAAGGTGGTTTTAGTCAACAATAGCGGTTTAAATTCTATACTGGTGTCTATCAATGAACGCGTTTGCTATAAGGAAGTTATAGTAAATATTTTTTTTTATTACTGAAATATTTTATTAAATACATTTTTTGGTCTTTTTTAGTCGTTTCTTGACTGATTTAAGGTGGTCGTGGTCGGGTCATATGGTCGATTCTCTCTACATGAATCAATTAGAGGTTTTCTAATTAAAATCATTTTTGCGTTTTTTTAACTAAATATTTCACAAATATAACCAAAAATAACCAAACAATGACCAAAAAACTACAATAGAAACCAAAAATGACTGTTGGTGTCAGTCGGGTCAAACGGTCGACTCTCTTTAAATGAATCAATTAGAGGTTTTCTTATTAAAAGTCTTGATAGAGACTTCGTCATTACATTTAGTTTGAAATCTCTAGAAAATCTTTGATTTTCAGATTCAGGTTAATACTCTCAGTAACTCTTGAACGTCCATGCAAGAATGGACATATTGCATAATTTGATCGTAGTTACAACTAATCGTTGTTATAGTATTCTCTTGCAGTTGTTGCATTTGGTCTTCAGTAAGTTGTAATTTATCATCGTCACCGATATTATCAATAAATAGTTCAACGTGAAATTCTATGGATCCTTGCGTTTTCAAGTTTATGTTTCTCGTGAATAACTATTCGCGTATGATGATACATATAATAGAAAAGGTCTAAATTTTTCTAAACTGCATGTGTAAATAATCCATAGTGAAAAATTAGCTTGTGAAATCGTTTACGATGAAAGTCTATGACGAAAATCAGATTTCGCATCTAACGTCATTTGTAACTGTTACCCTCGGAGATCAACCAAGGAAAACCCCTGGTCGACTATTCTAAAATTCATCCTCGTTATAAGATTGTTGGTGGTTTCCAAGTATGTATATAAAATACAACCTTAATCAGCCCTCGGTGACATTGCTGTGTCACTGGAATAACTATCTAACACTACATCACAAAAAAGTGTATGGCAACCGTAGACGAAATGTCAACGTTACAAGGTGATCTGTATTTGTTGTTGCGGTACACTGAATTATTCGACCGTAGAATTTCTGTGTGTGGATATATTTTGAACCATAACGCATGAATTTGAGGGAAAAATTCATTGATTATATCTCGTAGTTATTTCTTCATCGATGGTACATCCCACCATGGGAATTTCATGTAAACTAAATTTGCGTCAGTGGGTGAAAATACCAGTTTGACCTTTTCCTTTAAAGCGCTAGCGCTTTTATCTTCAAAGACCAACGAGAGTAATCGATCGTTGAGATAGTTCATATCGGAGATAATTTGATTTAGTTGTTGTTGTTTGATCTCCGCACATGAAGTTGTTTAATCGATTAACATAGATCGTTGCAGATAACATCGAAGCTGGTTTAGCTTTGCTTGAAATAATTGTTTTATCGCGTTAAAGATCCCAAGCAAACTTTTCTGTGTGATAATAAAAGTAATCTGATCGCCTAGGGCAAATCGCCATATTATATTGCCGTACTCATTATGCTCATAACGTTTAAGTGTATCAATTTCTGTCACGTCGTAGACATCATACGAGAACATTTGATTGACCTAGCTATCTCGGAGAAAACTTATGTCAAAATTGCAATTATATTTGGGATCTTGATCAGGTTATTCATCAGACATCTTCGGTTCCGGTAATTGAAAATGAACCGCAGGGAGACTATTTAACCACGCTCCGTGGATCCGTGGGAAGAATTCATCGATGGTGTCACAAAGTCTTTGGCGCATCCATGGTACGTTATATCCTGGAAGTTTAAACGTGGGAATATCTTCAACGTGGATATTATATTTTGTTGCAAATTTCGTTCTACTGCAGGATGATCATCACTTAAGATTAGTTGAATAGTTTGTAAATTAAATTACTCCATGTCAATGATAATTTGGTTACACACCTCTGTGTATTTGATGATCTTTGAATTAGGTTAGGTGGAATTGTACTAAATGCCGTTACAATATAACCTATAAATCGCTCAGAATTGCTATTCATCGCTGTGAACGTTTTAGTAAGTTCTTTTTCATTAAGTGTAAAATACCCATTATGGGCTTCCATCTGTGCTCTTAAACGGTTACAAACCTCATTTAATGGTTAAATATATGCTAGTGTTAAAATATCACCAGGAACACAACCATCATAACCGTGATAATATTCCTTAATGGAAATAAAGTCGGATTTTAGTGGCTCACGCGGTAGATTTTTATATCAACGTTGCCAGGGATATACTCAGGCCAACCCAACAAGGTTCTAATCGAACTATTATATGTATCTACGGAGTAGTCAGGTGAATTTACCTCGATGGCCGTCGACAGCAGTGGCTCGTGTCCTATAATTTCAATGGGAGATTTATCCGGACCATCTTCGACAACTATTATATTTTTTCCTGTGATTCCTTCAATGCCATTCATGATCTTCTCGTTGATATCCTCGATGTCATATGCGCCAGCAGGTAAATGTAATGTGTGCCATTCCGGTTCACTTGCAGTTCCATCTGGGTTGACTTTATTTTTATACGAGAATGTGAAACTATTTTTGGGTGGTCTACGATTAAACGGTTCCGATATGACATTAGGCCAGCTGTAGTAACATCTTAATTGCGTTAGTGGTATCTTGGATACTCGTAACGGAGGTGTAAATTCAATGCTGAACTCTGGTGTTTTCGTTACCAGCGATATCAATTTTGTCTTTCACGGAGTTGTATTTTCCACTTATCGTTAAAGTAGTTCTTGCGCTGTTTTCATTGTTATAACTATTATTATCGTGCTCTAATTTTGATATCGTTGAATCATACAACCGGACCATTTTTGAAAACTCGTTATCGGATATAAATGTGTCATCGAGTGATGAGGAAATCATAGAGGATAATTGTGCGTATGCGATTGATACAAAATGAAATTTGATTACGTAATCTTGCAGTTTGCACTGGCTGCATGATGATATTTCTTTTATAATCGAAATAATTCCCGCGATTGTTGTCGCCGCAGAAATGCAAATTGGAACATCTATCGGAACAATCATTGTCACCGAGGATAGTATAATACCAGCTACTGTGATTACAACGCTCACCGATTATACGGCAAGATCAACTACGGTGACTCTTAGAATCTCAGTCGGTATTTTTTTATTTTTGTTTGGTACTCCTCAGAGAGGGTTTTGAGTTTAGTTTGAAATTCTCTGACCTGATCATAACGATATTGAGATACCGAAGGTATCGTCGGTGATTTTCAAATCGTGTACGATTTCAATTAAGCTGTTTACTTAAATCCGCTACAAATTCCATATACCATGTTATTTAAACTCTAGCCAAATTATTATCAGTTTATGTTATTGTGAACTGTTCGGTTATATCCTTGTCGATGATTGTTGATATAGTATTATTGACCGCATATGAACTCGACGATGATATTTTAAATTGAGTCGGTGTCACTAGTGTTAATCGATAAATATATCTTTAATATGTTATTTGTAGGAGTCCACGCAAATGATCCGTATTGAATGGTGTATACTACGTTGTTGGTTTCTGCATGAGGAATTTTTGTTTTTTCAACGATTGCTGTCATCCTTTTTGCATCATCCTTGATTGCCTCGATGGTGTTTTTCATCTCATTAATGGATGTTTTAATATCAGGGAGTTTTATGTCAATTTTATCTAGCATGGTTCCAAGAAATGTATTTACGATGTTTTTTACGAAAAGTTGAAAATTGTTTTACATCTTCTTCATATCAGACTTGAAGTGTCATTAGTTCCAACATATAATTTTTTTTATCTCTGTGAGCTTCGGTGTGGTCACTGGTGGATTACCAAAAAATCTGACACAAGCTTTTCAATCTTAGCCACGACGAATTTTGTGTAAACCAGTAAACGTAATTATAAGAGAGTTGTATTCATCACGTAGTTTTTAAGATCCTCGACAAAGATTTTAATATTTTGTAAATCCGTGGATGTATTTATTTGATAGCGATTTTTTTTTTAATTCATCTTAGTTTGCTATCGATGAGAGAGCTCTATTGATCATTCGTTTTACTAGCCCGATGGTAACTCCTTCTTTGGAACGACGTGATAGTGATCTTCTCCAAATATCTGCCATGTTATATTACATATTTCTCTTTAAAATATTCACTATTGTGTACTCGTGGACAACTTTATGAGGTATTTCCGACGACGTCGAGATAGCTGTCAACGCGTTAAGAACCTCCCGTCCACATATAGGAGGATCTGTTAATGTCTGTGTGGTCAACGTTGAGTACCATATTTGCGTGTTAGTTCGAGTTGGATTCAACTTAGACACATATTTGATACGTTCCCTTCGCGGAGGCAACCCATACGAGTCAAAATAAATAATACATCGAGGATGTATCGCGTAACACACCCAATGCGTTCCAGGTCCAGTGTGTTCATCTAGATTAATTATACTGGTTTCTGGGATATGTGGTTGTTTTGGTAACTGATCTTTCATGAATACATGGGAGTTTTTTTTATTGCGTCGGCGTAGTCAAAATTGGACATTGGAACCACGGAAGTGTAACTTTTAGTTATCTCAGTAACATTTTTGCCAGCGAGACCGGACCTATGAAATCGCCCTGTTGAGTTCACAACCCCTGTCCATAGTGTTTTGTGTACCGGTTTCCCAGTAGTATGAATCCCTTTCCATTTTTCTATACCCTCTTCCAAACATTTTACCTATAAGATTGGTACCAACAGCACCAGCAGCACCTAGCCCAAGTGCTTTAAGACAAGGACTTTCTAGTTGAGCCAGTGCAGCAAGAGAAACTATTCCACCGGATTTAATCATATCGTTGACCTGGGCTTGTGAAAAAGTCAACTTTAATCCTGGACCAGCTTTTAACGCTTTATTGAAATGATTAAGTTGAGTTTTTGTCAATGACAATTTATTTGATCCACCTGTCATTTGTTTCTTTTTAAACATTATTGCTGTGCCTCACGTAGTTGAATTTTTCGATTGTAGTTTTTTTTTATCTGACCAGATGCCTGGGTGATATTAACAAGAATGTACGACATTTATTTAGATGTAATTATCTTCTTACATGTTTTTGAAAATATTACATATTTTCTATCGATGCGTCAGTGACTCGCATTGTTCCACCACCACCTCGAGCGTCATAGATTTATCTCTGCGAATAACAGCAATTGCTATAAATCCTCCAAGAGCATCAACGGTCGAATGTTGAGATAGATCAAGATGTTGCAACGAAAAATAATAAATTGGATACAGTTCCTTAAAATCCCATTGTGATGTTTGTAGTCCAGTATCAATGTTTTGATCACGACCCATATAAGACCACTACCGATTATACACTCTACCTTTCTAATTGCTACCGTAATCGAGAATAAGTTGTTCTGCTGGTTCTTGCTGATTACTTATTTTCAATGATACCTCACTGACGTTACATTTATCAAATATCATATGGGACCGCAATTGTAAACTATCATTTGCAACCCCGCTATTTCTTGCGATCGATTTACATTTTATAGCACAACAAAGATGTGTCTCGGAGCGGAAATATTTTTCGTAAGCGCAAGTTGCGAAGTAAAAACACCAACAATATTATTAGTTGTGGTAGCAGTTGTAATATCAGACCAACTCAGTAATGATTTACCTCCATGATCCATAGAAGATAACCAAACGCGTCTCAACAGTCAACGACGGAGTCACAATTGGCATCCACAGAGCTAATTTTGTCCATTCCACTTCACCATCAGTAACAGGAGCAACACCACGCCTAAAACAGAATCATCAATTGTTCTTCGCGTGAGCACTACTCTACGACTAGCACCAAAGATATCTTTTCTATTATCTCTACAAAATCCAAATATATGCGACAACAGAATCGCACATGAAAATCTTCCAAGATTGTCTATATTTTTTTCTCGCGCTGAAAATGCTGCGTTGTAATTAAGATTATTACCCATAAAACATGTTCAACATCAACATTAGCGGTTTTAGCATTATTTTTTTGTCGTCTTACAACAAATGGATTATGATTAGCGCTATTGATAGTATCCTTAGCAAACATTATTGAATGACCCGCAGATTTAATACAATCGTCAGTGTATCTAGCCAAACCCATTATTGTGGTTGCATCATCAACATTGTTATTGATGAATTCGATTCTAGTAGAATTGACTATATACTGCGCACTGATAAATAACGCCATTATGCCATTGCTGACAAACCGAATCGGAATATTTTCGAGGTTATAAGTAGCAACAAATGGAGTATGATTGTGCTGTACTTAGTCCCCCTCTACCTCGATGAATCCTTCACATGGCAAGACGTATTTAGATGTGTCATCAATTCTATGTTCAATTCATGAACTTGTATTTGGATTATGAGCATTATTCGAAAAATATTGATAATCGCGTATAGAATCATTTGTACGTACAGGAGCATCTACATCAAAAGCATCATCTATCTCGTGTTTAAACATTTTATTATATAGTCGTTGTTCTAAATAATTAATCGTTTTAGACCGGAACCAGCAATTAATCTCAATCCTTGTTTTGCCATTTTGTTGATTGCCCTACCTACCTTAGGTGGCATTTGATTCGAAGACTGTAATTTCACAGGGTTTTTTTCCACCGGAGGGAAAACCTCTCGCCAAAGACATAAGCTTATCTTTTGCGGAATCAAACGCGCCAATAGCAAGATTACTAGCCCTTCTATCTTATCACCGAGAACCACAATAGCTTTTGATGTTATTTCCTTCCCGATCGGTAAAATCTTTGGAGCGACTCTAGTAAATAAGCCAGTGACAATATCACCTAATCCATCTCCGTATGCCACCTTGTACACTGGTAATCGTGAATTTACGACATAAACAGGCCTTTCTCTGCTCATACTACGATGTACTATCATTTTATTTAAATGCTATTTATCTAATCGATGATCAATCGCTGTAATAATCATCGATGAGTTCATCAATGAAACTACGATATAGTCCCATATCCAGGTTTGACAGATTTCAAACGTTTCGTTAATTATCTCCGGAGAATTATTTCCACCTCGTTTCCTCCGATGAGAACTTCTAATCGTGATATATCATCGAGGATACTTCTTGAACAAGTTATTTTACAACCGTGATATCCACTAGCAAATTTTTCTTCTTCAAGTGCTTCTTGGGGTTGAGGATCTTTCACAAGAGGATCTCTTTGTCTTCGTCCTCGTGGGTTTGGTGGTACACGTTTTCATTGAGCTTGTCTTGCTTGATCATTTTCATAATCTTTTATTCTAACTGCAGCATCAAATGAACTATACCTCTTATCATATTTGTCAACTTTGTTTAAATTAAATCTAATTTTATAAACCACATAATCCATTTATCAAAACAAACGATATTTTTTTTGTTCTGGTTTTAAATAATTATATCTATCAACAAATCCAGCAGCTGTAAACTTTATCAATTCCTCTGGAGTAGCATTATCGATAGATACTAAAAATTCTTTAGTAAATCTATTTCGTAGCTTTTGATTTATACTATCAATTTTCCTTGGAGGTTTTTCCTCTGGTTCTACCTCTAGTTTTGCCTCTGGTTTACTTTTATCGCGGTTACGACTTCTCCAGTTGCTGTAGTGATCGGCTTAAATAATTGTTCAGTATCAGAGGTAAAATCTAACCTTTGTTGTTGTCGAGCTTGCACATTATCTTTGAAAGAATCTCTCACCAGGAGAAATTCCTTTATCGCAGCCAACCATTCTCTAGTTAATCTAGTTATTTGTGCTTGTCTGACGTTTACCATTTATATACAAATTATATCGCTAATTCAGCATCGTAAATTCCTAGCAAAAATCTCCAAGAGATTCCAAACAAAGATTGTTAACCCCATAGCAGCAGAGGGGGCGCGACAACAGCCATGGCGTCTTTTGTTTTGATGAATTGCATGCAATTTTGAGGAAGCCTCGGTTTGCCGTATGGACGTTTTTTATGCGATTTACGAGTAAGCCTCGGTTTACCGAATCGATGCCTGTAAAAGGTTGTCCGATTCACCTCCTCTGCTGCTTGATTTAACAAGACAATCTGTGGTTGATATACACTTTAGAGCTCATGTAACACGTGGTATCATTGCCAAATACATAGAGGATGCTGTTATTCTCAGCGACAAATCAATGATACTCTAAGGTGTTGGTGGACGAATGAGAGTAGGTGATGCAACAGTGGAAATCCTATGATTTTCAAAAACATGTAACAATTAGATCAATCTG
Organism: Unio delphinus; assembly: GCA_029339505.1. NCBI lineage: Eukaryota > Metazoa > Mollusca > Bivalvia > Unionida > Unionidae > Unio > Unio delphinus. The sequence goes on from JAQISU010000090.1 coordinate 6,335,891, forward strand.
TTATTAATATAATGTCATACAGTCATACTAGTGTTACATTGACTCCCGGTCAAATTAAAAAATTGCAATCGTAATCAGCTAAAAAAATATAGAACCACGATCACGCTGAAACACAATCAGATGTCTGGTGGTCAGAATAAATTGTCACTGACAACTGGTCAGAGAAAACACTTCAATGATACTTTCAAAGATAAACAAAGTTGTTCAGATCACACTCTTTGCAGATGCGATCAAAAACATGATAAAAACAAGCATTTTATTCCCGTTGTTAGCCGCGATTCCAGCGTTGATTTCGGCAGCGGCCACAGCGGTAGCGGCAAAGGCGGCAGAGCGGCAAAAGCGGCAGCGTTAGGAGCCGTCGGTACCACGGCAGGAATGGCACTAAGAAAAGCTACCGAGCGGGGGTATAAAAAAAGGGAGAGGGTCTAAGACTACCGGAAACTCCGCACACGTGGTACAAAGGAAGCTGCCTGAGAATACCAGGAACGGTTTACTAGTTCCCATGTCAAGTGTTGATTTACTTGATGCTGCAAACGCACTAGCAATTAAAAGCTTCACAAGTTTCTTTGGGAAAGATCAGTTGCCGGCACAACCAAAGAGCGTTGAAACAGGTATCAATAATCTCGATAACAGGACATGACCCGGAACCCACTGGGTTGCATGCGCGATTGATCCACGTGTAATTGTTTATTTCGATTAATATGGATTAGCGACGCCTAAAGAATTCATGCGTTATATAAACCGCGTAAACACCCCTCGTTGTTACTCAACACTACCAACACAACAAATGAATGACCCACCTATATGCGGCAACGAAGTATGAAATGCCCTTGACGCTATTTCAACATCTGGAAAACCAACTCATCACGTCGTAAATGAATTCACACGTAATCGCTGAAAATCAAAGATTTCAAATCAAAGATTTTAGAGAGAGATTATATAGAATAACATGATTGATATTTGTGCAAGATCTTTATCAGCGCTGAAGAAGCCAACCACGAAAATATCTGCGACCGGTGATTTAAAACAAAATACTCGAAGATGAAATAGCTGAGATGTTGAAAACAAGTAATGTTTCCCTGGATAATATTTTAGTTAAACAACAAGAAGCTGTAGTAGATACTATCGCGTTGTTTTCCAATCACGGTAAACTCAAACCGGTTGTACTCATGTCAAAAATCAAAGATAAAATATTAACACTCGATAACAATTATATATCCCTGGCGAATTCATTGAAATGACTCAACGATAAGTATGACAATCATATAAGTACGTATAATAAATTTACTGATTTACAAAAATCCATCATGGAAGATATTGATAAACTCGTGTTAGAATTTTTGGTAATCCTCCAGTGACCACACCGAAGCTCACAGAGATAAAAACATCTATGTTGGAACTAGTAACACTTCAATCCAAATATTCGATAAACTCGACATAAAAGTCCCTGATATTACAAAATCAATCGAAGATATGAAAAATTTCATCGACGCAATCAAAGATGATTTTCCGAGCATGAAAACAATCATTGAAAAAACAAAAATCCCTCACGAACAAAAGAAATATCGTAAATAATGTCTACGCGATCCAACACGGATCATTTACGTGGACACCTACAAACAATATATTAAGTATCACTGCAACCGTCAAAATTAATTATCGATTAACACTAGTGACATCGACACAATTTAATATTTCATCATCGAGTTCATCTGGGGTCAACAATACGATATCATCAATCATAGGTAAGGATACAACCGAACAGTTCAAAATAGCATCCACTGATAATAATTTAGCCAGGGTTTCAGTACCATGGTATATGGAATTCGTAGCGGATTTAAGTAAACAACTAAATTGAAATTGTAAACGATTTGAAAAAAAATATAATCATTGGCAACGCCACAACAATACCGCTATGATCAGGTCAAAGAATTTCAAACTAAACTCAAAACACTCACTGAGGAGTACCAAACATAAATAAAGAAATACCGCAGTTTATGTTACCGTGTACTCGGTGAGTGGTGTAATCAACGGAGCGGGTGTTATACTCTCCTCGGTGACAATGATTCCCCCGAAAGTTGTTCCAATTTGTACAGCAGCGGCGACAACAATCGCTGGAATAATTTAGATAATAACAAAAATATATCATCATGCAGCCATCGTAACTGCAAGATTGCTCAATTAAATTTCATGTAGTATTAACTGCGTACTCGCAATTGTCCTCGTGGATACCGTCGTCACTCGATGATACATTTATATCAGGTAGTGAACTCAGCGATGGTAAGTATTTATGATTCCGTGATGTCAAAAGTGGAAATACAACATGAGTATAATAAAAATGACAACACCGAGAGAACTACTTTAACGAATAGTAAAAAAACCAAACTGATTAAACAAATAACGGAAAATACCACACCGGTGAAGACCAGCATGATCTCAATAACCTCAACGAATCCTGAATTCAGTGTGAATTTCCCTATTCCGATTCCCGTGAAGGAGATAGCGTAAACAAAATTACGAGTATACTATAGTTGACCTAATATTAGGTAGATAGCATTTGGCGGTCCATTACCGAATAATTCCTTGATGTTTGCGAATAAGAATAAAGAAGACGGAACCCCAGACCGGAACGTTGTTTCGCTGCCATCTGGGTCATACCAAATTGAGCAAATAATTGCTGAATTACAACGCAGAATAAAATCTATTAATGAAAGAGAATCGAAAATCGCTTTCACTTTTCCTGAACCAACGCTATCGTCCGCGATTGAAATAAAGTCACCCGTATATGCCGTTGATATATAACAGAGATCAATCAGGACAATACTAGGGTGGCCTGAAATGCCGCCTCGACAGGTTAACATACCACCCGAACCACAAAAATCTGAATCTGTTACAGACAAGATAAAACCTGATAATTCATTAAAAGTTAAAACGAATACACCAAATTGAATTTGAAGATATCCACATATTCAAACTATACGGATATAATATCCCAGATTTAGAAAAATCTCTCAATGATGCCATTGACGTTGGTTTGAAAAAAATCCAAGACGCAAAAAAAACAACAGCAACACAACCACAAACAACTATCCTGATAATGACCCAGATGGCGGTGGTAGACATATCGCGCCTCTCAACGTTAATATATCCTCGGTGAGAGCATTGAATTTAGTATGTGATGTTATCGAAGGAAGCTATCAAATAAATCACAAGCGATCAAATCAAGTTCAGCAGGGATATATTTATATTCATTTGCACCAACAGCTCCTCCAGGATTTCTAATAATTCAGGATCCAACCAATCCAGTCTATATGCGATGTCATAATAATTCATTAACGAGAATTAATTTCATACTCACTGATCAATCCAATAATCTAACTGATCTTCGAGGTGAGGTTTTACAAAGTAGTCTGTTTGTAAAATCCTAAAGGACTTTCATCGTAGCGATCTTTATTGAAAAATTGTTAACCCATCGCAGCAGAAGGGCGCGACAACAACCATGGCGTCCTTTTTTTCTAGGATTTTCGAGGAAGCCTCAGTTTTCTGAATCGACGCCTCCACAAAACTGTCCGAGTCGCCCCCTTTGCTGCTTCATGTGACCCCTTTCTTGTTTACATATAAATGGGTATATATATTATGTATTGGAGCCAATTATTTAGTTGAGCTTAGGATGTTAGAATATTAAGTTGTTATCGTTTTGAGCTATTTCAAAGTACCTTGTATTGGAAATTATTTCGATTCTTTTGGATCAAAAGGATATTTGATTTATTTATCTGGAAAATAATTGTGCTCATTGAATTATATTATAAAGAACTGACTTCGACACGTGACATCGTCTTCCATCTTGGAATTATTTGGACATTTTAATACCAGGACATTTGCAATTTCTCTAGTGGATAATGTTTTGAATATTTTTTAATCATTTTTGGAATTGATTCTTAAAACCGTAAGGTAATTTTTCTTTTCCGGTCAATAAATTGTCTGTTAAGTTTTCACAAGCTTGTTATTTTTACTCGATGTTACTGTTTATTCGAGCCTAATCACGTAACATAGAAATTGGGGGCTCTTAATAGATTGGGATCAATTGAAATTTGGCTTTAAACAAAACTCAGAAAACGTTTTTGTTTTTAAATCTTTAGTGAGATTGATCAGACTTGTATTAAAATGACATCTAAAGTAGAAATATTTCTTTCTAATCCTACTTAGCAACAATTAGATCTTTTCAAAAAGGATGAGTTGATTCAACTTGTCAGAAAAGATGATATTTCTGAGGTCAATGCTTCTTTTACGAAAGAAGATATAAAAAAGACTTTGGTCCAGTATTTGGTTGAAAAGAATGTTTTGGAAAAAAGTGCTTTGGTTTCGGTCAGTAAGTATGCATCAGACTTCGACATTAAAAGAAAGAAATTTGAATTAAAATTCAAGATGGAATTAGAATTGAAGAAGCTGGAATTTAAAGAAATGGAGAACAAAAGACAATTACAATTTGAAAAAAGGGGAGAGAGAGAGACAGGAAAGGGAGAAAGATAAAAATTACAATATGAAAAAGAGGAGAAAGAGAGAGACAGGAAAGGGAGAAAGAAAGAAAATTCCAATATGACAAAGTGGAGAAAGAAAGACAATTACAATATGACAAAGAGGAGAAAAAAAAAACAATTTGAATTACGAAAGGATCAGATGCAGCAGCAGAGGGGGCGAATCAGACAACATTTTTAAACAAGTTTTCAATGAAATCAGGCTTACAACAATGAAATCAGGCCAAATGTGTGTGTGAATCTGATATCGTTTTCATGGATCAGGATCAACATTTTCAATGAAATCAGGCCCAAAAAAAATCAATGAAATCAATGAAATCCTGAACTTTTCGTCCTAGGTACGGGGTGTGAATCAGACAACATTTTTGAACTTTTCGTCCTAGGTACGGGGGGCGAATCAGACGACATTTTTTTAAGTAAGCCCTCATGAATAAGGGGCTTAACCAATGAAATCAATGGTATAGGCAAAAAATCATGAAATCAGTCAAAACAAATCAATGAAAAATCAATGAAATCCTGAATGAGTAAAAACTTTTCAACCGAATATTGTATCCAGTCCGATACGATATCGTGTTCGAGGGTCATGTAAATTTATTGTTACAAATCCGTGTGGGGCAGACTGAGCATTACTAAAGAAATTTCGAAATTGATTGAAATCCATATCGGAACACCATGTCTGCCAAATTTTTCGTAGCGTATGTGTATCAACTCCATTAAACACACACAACACATTACAGTTATCTCTGATCACTTTTGGAATCTGAGTGTATCGTTGAGTGACATAGATCACATCAGTGTTTTTGTGCCTGCCTCGGGAAAATATTCTAGCAGGATTTTTTTGTTTATCTAACATGACATCGTCGTATACTACCATGTTGTTAATATTTCCATCGAGGTCTTCTACTGATGGTGCCTCGTCAATATCGGTTATAAATTCAAAAACATCCTCACCAGCAATCTCTGAAGCGTTTTCATTAAAATCTTTTAGCACTTCATAGCATCGTTGATCATCTACGCTAGGGGCAATTAAATACAACTTATCCCACTTCATCCATCTCATTATTAAATTGAGCAGCAATTGCGTTTTACCGGATCCAGATGGTCCGATTATAATTGCGCGGATAGAGTTTGGTAGCGCTGCATGATGCTTCACTGGTTCTATTGTTTTAGTCGCTGAAAAATCAATTATATTCATATTTCTATACATAAATTATGGATCTATATTGTGTGAAGTGTAAGGCGCGTACTGGCACAGATGACTTGACGACGATTACAACAAAAAATAACCGATCAGCGCTTTCTGGTAAATGCGTACAATGTAGTACAAAGAAATTTAGATTTGTTTCTAAACCCAAGGAACCTTTAAAAAAAAACGAGGAGGTGATATCGCTGCCAAATTAGCAAAACTCCCTGGAACCCCATGGGGGAAATACCCTGGAGAAAAACACCTTCCAGGATATAGTTATTGTGGACCGGGAACAAGACTTGATATCAGACTCAATAATCATAACCAGCCCAACCCCGGTGAAGAACCAATAAACGCTATTGATAAGGCCTGTCACCTTCATGATGTGGCTTATAAAAGCAATAATCTGCAACACAGGAATCTAGCAGATGTGAAATTAATTCATGCGTTAAATGCTATTCCTGATAAATCCTTCAAAGAAAAATTGGCTTCATTTTTGATAAAATCGGCTATGAAAAGTAAATTGATGTTAGGTGCTGGTAATTAATAACAACATGAAATCTATTTACTATTCCCCAAGAGGATACTGGAGGGGTAAATCAGCAATCCATAAACTCGCTAGCGCTGCAAAAGTGAAAAAAAACCACTGCGGCTCATTGGTTATCCAAAGAGGCACTATGGCAAATTTATCTACCACCGCCAAAACAAATTCAATTCTCGCATTTTGATGTGACTGTTCCTAATGAAGTTCATCAGGCTGATCTATTATTTCTGCCACATGACCACGGTTACAAATATGCGTTAACTGTAGCTGATATTGCAAGTCGATACAAAGAAGCAGAACCGTTAAAAACAAAATCGGCCACTGAAGTGGCTTCTGCATTTGAAAGGATTTATCGAAGGAGCCCTCTGCACTGGCCAAATCTGTTACAAGTTGACCCGGGCAAGGAATTTCAGGGTGCAGTGTTATCTACAATGAAATATCACAATGTCGCTATCAGACGAGGGCACACTGCGCTACATCGTGATCAGGCAATTGTAGAACGATTTAATCGGACTCTTGCTGAACGGTTATTTGGATATCAATACGCAAAAGAATTCATCCAAGAAAAAAGATCCCGTGAATGGGTTAAGAGATTACCAGGTGTAGTTACCGCACTGAATAACGAGATTACTAGAACCATCAACATGAAACCTATCAACGCGATTAAAAAGAAGTCGATACCTAAAATGGAAATTCAAAAAGATTTCAAAGAACCAATTCTTGGTAGTAATATCACTGTGAGGTATTTATACGAACCAGGAGAGCTTGAAGGGGGCAGAAAAAGGGCTACTGATCCTATTTGGAGTGTTACTGCACACAAGATATCTAGTGTAACACGATCTACGGGTAGACTTCCAGTCTATAAACTGGATTCAACTGCCCCTCAGCGGGGTTTTACTAGGCAACAATTACAAGTGATACCCGAGAATACTCAATTGCCACCACGGGGTCTTAACTAGCACCGTTGCGTCTATTGCACTCACGACAAGTCAACATCACATTATTTCTGACATGATCGAGATTGTTATTTTTTCTGTCAACGGTGAATTGGCGAGGATCCTTATCCGAATACTGCCAACGCATTATACAATTGCAACTCGCGCAGTGATTATTTTGTTGTTTCTTCAAAGCGATTATTAATCCAGCATCAGTATCAAATTCTCGTTGTTTTTTTTTTGTCTTGTTGTTTGTAACCGGAGAGTTTTTTATCAATAATATCATCTATTGTGGTGTCATTATCGTCACCAATGATTTCATCATCGAAGACAATTCTTCGAAGCTGATTTATTTTTCGTACTCTGGATACTGAAAGATAGACTAAATTCGACCATTCTATGCGATTATCTACCATCCAAACAATTGTATCTGATATAGTCAATCCCTGTGAAGAGTGTATTGTTGCTGCGTATCCTAGCGTCCATGGGAATTTATTAGCACGCAATGCATCTTCAACGACATTGATATCAACCAGCACAATATCATTTAATACGAGAATTTGTTTTTCACTTTGTCCTGGAATATCAACTTCAATGTTCTGTTTTCGTGTATCCGATGGCCTATAACAAAGAGGCACTGGAAGCGTTGCAAATTTTTGTTTATGCAATTCAAATAATTTCATCTGAAGTGTGTCTCTGACTATTTTTCTACTTGCAATGATCAAATCATTTGGTCTCCACGCTTCCCAAAACTCATTCATGGGAGTTTCCGAAATTATTTCACGGGCTATTTCACACTGGATTCTATCCGGTTGTAATCTAATTAGTTTCTTAAATTCTTTTAATTTTTCTTCAAGTGATCTATGATCGGTATCAATTTCTTCATAATAGTCTACAAAACCCTTTAGCCATTCATGGGGGGATGCACCGACAATTGGTGGTGGTTGGACGTGATCACCGCACATGACGATTTTTGTATTTTTTAATAACAACCACTCAAGAAATATTTTTAATACATCTTCTGACACTGTGTCTATTTCATCCCAAATGATAATTTCAGGAATAAATTTCTCTCCCATGCGCTCAGGAGTCCACTTATCTCCCTTCCATCGGAAAAAAACTATGATAGGTACAGGCATTTACCCCTCTCTGTATCATTTCTCTTGCAAGTCTGTGAGTTGGTGTTAGTACAATCATGTTTGGACTGGAAACACGAAATAACTCAATTGCCCGGGTTGTTTTTCCTGACCCACCACAACCGTTTAAATAAACTGTTTTATATCTACAGATTGGATCAGAAATCGGTGGTGCATTAGAAAATTCTGAACACTGATTGCTTTCTAAATAATTATTTTCAATCGTAACATCTGCTGATTGAATATAATCATGAATCATTTCTTTCTTAATTCTCCATGATCCCCAATTATCGTTGCGAGTAGCCTTAAAATCAGCCATTTTGCTATTTATGTAAAATGAATCAGTGGCAACTCTAACTGCGGTGGTAGGAAATTTATTAATCATTGAAAACAGATTAATAGAAGCATAACCAAGCATAGAAGCTCTCAAATGTGTGTACTGCGGATTGTATCCATCATTGTAGGTAACTATTGTACCCAATTTGGTTCCATCAGACATAAATGCGTCCTTACGATTGACATATAGGCCTTTATTCGTTAAATCCGCCATTACAAAATCGTATTCAGCGTTGTCTATAATCAATCGTGAAGAATATCTCGTATTGTCATCTTTGCCACCTTGGGTAAATTTACCGATTATTCTTTGTCCGAGATTTTTTGCTTCATTGTTTCTGATTTCAAATAACTGTTTGGACCAATCCATGATTTGTTGTTCATTAAAATCAGGAAACAGTTTTCGCTCTTCGATAATTATTTTTTCTAGATCAGGTTGTGGTAACCAGACTGATATCTGTGCTCGGTAGGATATAATTGCTTCACTGACAATTAATGTTTTTAACATCTTACAATCAAGCATATACCGTAATAACACTATTGGCATCCAATATTTTTAAGCCATGTGTTTACCAATCCAAAGATAACTACACGGATGAAGTCCTTCAGCCATTTCAAATGATACCACACAAGCGAATTCGGTTAAATCAAAATCAGGCAGTGGTCCATTAATAGCAACACGGGTCATTTCGTGTGTGGGGTGTCCAAATCGTTTAAAATATTTCTCGCATTCTCCATACCCAAGAAAACTTCCTGGATAACATGCAATCATATCAACTGAAATAACGGTTTCAGGGTCGTATTTTGTATTCCATAACCCTCCATGGCCGTATTCAAGACAGGACAATTTGACATCTGATAAGAACTCACTTCGTGTTGGTTTCCACGCGTTTTTCTTTCTAGCAAAATGTGCTGCAATTGATGGAAGGGTAAAACAGTTTGCTAATAATTGATCGTTGTCTTCCCCCAGAGAACTCTATGGAGAAAACCCACTAGCTAGTTGTTTCATTTGATTATGCAGCTCTTCAGTACGGTATAATTCTCCGTTGGGCCTTACAAACTGATCAAATCTACATTCTTCGTCTGAAGTACTATGAAATAGCCACATTGACACAGGATCGTTTTTACTCAAATGGTAAATAGCATCAAATAATTTCTGCTCTGAAAAAACTCTTCTGTTTGGGGGAGATATTTTACGGTTCTATCCCGTGGGAATATTGTTACTGCAGATGTCACGCGTGTGCGTTATGATCAATAATTTCAATTGGAGCTCCCTGTGATTTATATTTCGATTCGTATAATACTTCTCCGGTGATTGTCCTTACTGATATTGGAAATCTTAATGATTTTTCTAATTTAGCTATATCCTGAATTGTTGCCCCATGCTCTTTTACCGTCAATTCCCACTCGGTTATTTTTTTTCGTCTTAGATCAGTGAGTTTATTTCCCCGGGACGCATTTGTGAAGTGTTCTATTATTCGTTCTGCTACACAATTGAGCCCTGTCGAATATTTCATGGGTGCTAGTTTTGCAATAGCAGGTTTTTCATTGAGCGGGTATATCCCGTAAACAACTGCTGTGACAGGATAAGATCTTTCGTAGTAGGGTTTATCAATTCCGGTCAAAATTCCTGGTTTGGAATCTTGATTCACAGTGATATGTTTTTGCCCTTCAAGATAGGTTCAAATTTATCCCTAATAATCCATTTTCCATCCTCACGGATAATGAATTTGATTCGGAAAAAATGACTTTTTTCCCCAACGCGTGAAATGATCACTGCTGCTTTTTCATCATTCATGGTAGCGTCAACAACACCATCAATTCGAAATGTTGACCAACAATAAGATGCTCCGTCACGCTTGAATTCATTAAAACAGTCTCTGATGGCTTTATCAAGAATTTTATTCTTGGGTGTATTAGAAACTATATCAAGATTGAATTGAGCATCCTTTCATGGTAATTTCTTGTTACGTTTTTTGGGTCTATCGCGATTAAATTTAGGATTGATTTTCAATAATCTCTTAAACTCTTTCATGTTTCCCTCTCTTGGACGTTTGTTACGTTTTTTGGGTCTATCGCGATTAAATCTAGGATTGATTTTCAATAATCTCTTAAACTCTTTCATGTTTCCGTCTCTTGGACGTTTGTTACGTTTTTTGGGTTTATCGATATTAAATTTAGGATTAATTTTCAATAATCTCTTAAACTCTTTCATGTTTCCGTCTCTTGGACGTTTGTTACGTTTTTTGGGTCTATCGATATTAAATTTAGGATTAATTTTCAATAATCTCTTAAACTCTTTCATGTTTCCGTCTATTGGACGTCTTTTGGGTTTATCGATATTAAATTTAGGATTAATTTTCAATAATCTCTTAAACTCTCTATCAGCATTGAATTCAGCATTTTTCGAAGTCAATCTCTTGAACTCCTTCATGCTATAATTAAAACAAGCATTTAAATGAAAGATTTATGTATAATGAATCACTGCAAGTGGCTTATGATTGGATCAGTATTCCCGCGTAACAAATCATGCAAAAATGAGTTATGTGGGTATCATATGCAAAGCTTTCGTCGTGGAAGCCTTGGTCCGTTACCTTGTATTCGATGTGGGGTTGGGGTCAGGGGAAAATCACGATTATATCTAAATTGCGGTGGTAAGCGATACAGGGAATTGAAGCGTTATTATGATAAAAGAATAAAAAATGGACAATCAATCAGAAATTTTGACCCTGACCAAGTCTCTGACCCTGACAACGTCCTTGACAAAATCATAAGAACCCCTCAAGACTACATTGAAAGATTCATCATTGAACCAAACAATGAATTAGACAAACAATAGTATTATGTATACGAATGAACCAAGAATTCAGACAGCATCCCTTGATTACAAATTATGAAGCATCCAGTGATGGTACTGTCAGAAACCGTAGACTGAATAAACCAGTTGGTTCTGATAATGGTATGGGTTATTTGAAGTTTGGTGCTGGAAAGAAATTTTATCTCAATCACAGAATAGTATTTGAATGTTTTAATGGATTGTTCGAGAATGATTCTGTCATTGATCACATTGATTCTAATCCAATGAACAATTCTTTATCAAATCTGCAGGCTGTTACACAAAGTGAAAATTCCAAACGGGGGAAGACTGGGAAAAACTCGAAAAAAGCGAGACCAGTAAAATCTTTGAATACAGCAACTAATGAAGAAAAAATATTTAAATCAATATATGAAGCCGGCAAATTTTTCAATATGTGTCGATCTTCAGTACGATATGTTGCAGAGGGGATTTATCGATCGGCGATTTCTAAAGAGACGGGACAAAAAGTTCAATTTAGTTATGTCTAATGCGTCATATTTTTCAATTAGAGATATATCATTGTTATAGAAGAATGAATTCTGAAAACATGAATAGCATCATAGTCGAAATAGCAAAATTGAAAAATCAGGATATCAAACTATCAGATGGGTTAAATCCTGATCAAATCAAGTCAGATTTTCAGGATATAGAATACGGAGTAAACAACAAGTATATGCTACCCAAGAAGTATGCACTCATCAAAAGAATTCAGAATTTTATTAGAGACTCTCTTTCATTTTCGAGTGACATCAGTGTGTTCGTTCCGTTGTATACTATCGTAGAGGGGATACGAAAAGAATTAGGTAACGAATACGAATTGAAAAAAGAAGTCAACTCTAAAATTAGAAACCTACGGGCGTTAATTCAAGAAAATTGATTGACCGACCATTGATTGCCCAACCATTATCATTTTTTGATTGCCCGACCCTTATCATTTTTTTAGCTGACCCTCAAGGGGGTATGTCAAAAATCGATGGACGATCAAATAGAATGGAGAAAGTCACAGTATTATTTATTTTATATACAATTATGTGACTTTCGCCACACCTGATAGAAGCTGTTATAGGATGAAATAACACTTCCATGACCGTGTTAAAAATCATCCGACATGTCAAGAAAGTGTGGAAAGTGTGATAATTATTATTTTATATACAATTTCCACACTTTCCACAAACCTGATAACACTCTTAAAACATCAAAATAACACTTCCATGACCGTGTTAAAAATCATAGGACATGTCATTGATGTCAAAAAAAGAGTTGCACGATGGTGTTAGGTCGGGATTTACAATTGAAAAATTGTTTGCGATTTCAAATAATGGTCAATGAAGCATTAACAACCCGATTGGCTCGTGAACGATTAGATGCAATTAAGAGATTTGTACCAATTCGTGACTCTGTCAGGAATAAACTGCAACAACGACAGAGTTTACAAACTGATTTTGCTGCGGGATCTGAAGAGTTGTTTAAACCAGTAACCACAGCAACGAAAGGGGTAGAGCGTGCTATACTGGGAGATGATCCTGACGGTAAAGAAAAGAAGAGGGGTCTTATTTCTGTACTTGAAAAACTAGCAGCGAAAACTGAACAAACAAAACAAATGGAATCAAAAAGAACAGTAGATGATTTACGCGTGAGATTTAACGAGGAGGGGTTAGCAGAAATTGATGGGACTGATCCAACAGAAATTCCAGCGCTTGTTGTTACGTCTTATGAAAACAAAAAAAAAATGGTTGAAACCAGAACATCATAAGTTTGTTAAGAATTTCACTCATTTGGCTGATATATTTTATAAAATCAAAACTAAAAAAAGTCAAATTAAGACAGATAGTGCATCATACATTGAATATATCAAGATGGTGGATAACGTGTATAATCAATATGAAGAACTAAAAGAACAACAAAAAATGCCAAAATTGCAAAGAAAGCGACAGCAGCCTGCAAAGAAAATATCTTTCTCTCCTAAAAAGCAACAACTACCACCTGATGATGATGATGATGATGATTATTTACAAGAAACGGATTTAGAAAAAATAGATGAAGCAGCTGGTATTAGCGGAAGTGGATTGCAAAATCCAAGGATTTCGTATCCTGTTAGTGTTATCAATGATATATCACGATTAGATGTTCTTGTAGGAAGGTTCCGAGCTGGAAATAATTCACCGGAAATAATTAATGAAGCAGCTGATATCTGTAGACGGTTATTTGCCGGCGGTATCATGGATATCAAAACATATCGAGATTTCATTGACGAGTTAGCAAATGGGTATCACAGTGATTAAATAACAATTGAAAACACTAGTATTTTTATAATAATGATCATACACTACAATCATGATAAACCAACCCCCGTCTATGTAGTTAATTCACGGTTTCCAGTTTATAGAGCATACTATGGAGATGGTTTAGGCAATACAATTTTAGGATTCTTTTCAAGAATGGCCCCAAAAGTGATGCCGTTAGCTAAACAATTATCAATGAAAGCCATTGATGTTATTCGTGATAAGGGTATTGGTGCTGTTGGAGATCTTGCCGGAAAGGCATTTTCAACTGCGAAGAATATAATAACATCATTAGTGAGGCGAAAAAAGAAACCGTTACTGTCTACAGAAGAAATGCCTGCAAGTGTTAGTAAAATTATAAATAACGCAGTAGATGAAAAACTAGCGTCGATGGCTTTAACCCCCGACCCAAATATGATAGCGGGAAGTGGCTTTAAAAAACCACGTAGAAAACGCTAGCGTTTTTCACGATGAAAATGGAAAATTGTTTACGATGAAAATCCGATTTAGACTCTGATAAATAGAATAAAATGTTCAAAAAGTCACCTGATCCAGCATTTGATATAGACGCCCCAGTTGGCAAGGATGATTCTGTACGCGATTATCAATATTACGCCTATCATGCCATAGACTCAAATAGTCGAGCAAGAATTGATCTTCAAGTCCATGATACCAGTAAATACTTTTTGCCCTGTGAAGCGTTTATTGAAATCGAAGGAGAAATTATACGAACAAATGATACAGAGTATCCAGCTGGTACTCAAGTCGGTTTTGTCAATAATGGTATCATGGCGCTATTTGAGAGTGCTAGATATCTCATTGATGGAAAAGAAATTGAGTCCATAGATCGCGATGTTGATGTGGCTACAACAATCATAGGGTTAGCGAGATATTCTGATGATTATACAAGATCAGCAGGACCTTCTATGATGTTTGCAAAAGATGCTACAAATACCGCTGGAGGAAATCAATTTGTTGTAAGACGACCAAAGAATAATGCTGTCACCGCTAATATTGATGCCGAGGATATGATTATAAACAAAGATGCTAATTTCAATCTAGGAGCTGCAACACGTATTTCAATGTTGGAAGGGCGGCGTAAATCATTTTCATGCGCGATTCCACTGCATCACATATTTGGATTCTGTAGAAATGTTAGAAAAGTTATTTATGGAGCTAAGCATACATTATCGCTTGTACGAAAGAGTGATGCTAATGACGCAATTTGGAGGATTCCAGCAGACAATGCAAATCCCAATGCTGATGCCGGTAAAGTCAATTTAACAAAAATATCATTGTGGATGCCAGTGTTGACTCCAGCAATCACCGCAGAAGAACGATTACTATCATTTATGGACCAAGGAGGAAAGTCGTTGTTGAGTTGGTTATTAGTGAGTACAGATGTGAAACAATCAAATATCAACGGGTTATTCACGTGGAATCTAGCATCAAAACAAGGTGTTGCTGGGCCACGTCATATATTTATTGCGTTACAAGATAACACACGAGTTGGCAATCAACTCTTCAGCCATATGATATTTGATCAGTTAGGTGTGAAAGACGTCTCACTGAGAATAAACGGCCAGCAGGAACCATCCGAGGATATACAACTTAATTACACAGAAAATCATATTGCACGAGTTTATCATAGATTGTTGTCATTTATGGCACGTGTTCAAAATGTCGATACTGGTTTGCAAATATCACAATTGGATTTTAAAAGTCTCTATCCAATCTATTACTTTTCGCTGGAACATCTTGATTTGATGAGACAATCTGTTGTTGATATACATTTTAGAGCTAATGTGACTCGTGGTGCTATTGCTGATTATAGAGCGGTTGCTGTCATTCTCAGTGATAAATCAATGCTACTTGAAGGTGTTGGAGGAAAAATGAGAGTGGTAGATGCCCCAGTAGAAAATCTTTGAAATTGTAAACGATTTAGAATCAATCTATTATGTGTAATGTCATATAGTGTTATTAGTGTTGCGTTAACTCCTGGTCAAATCAAAAAATTGCAATCAGAATCGGCTAAAAATCACGTTGAAACCTAATCAAATGACTGGTGGTGCAAATAAATTGTCACTGATAACTCGTCAGGTGAAACATTTCAATGATGCACTTGTAGCGAAAAAAGGTGTCCAGATTACTCTTTCTGCGGCTGCTATCAAAAATATAATTAAAACAGGCGGTATATTCCCGTTGCTTGCTGCGTTACCAGCATTGATTGCAGCAGCAGCCCCAGCAGTGGCTAAAGCAGCGGCATTAGGAGCCGTTGGTACTGCAGCAGGAATGGCACTAAAGAAGGCTACAAGAAAGGGGTATTAAAAAAAGGGGAAGGGTCTAAGACTACCAGGAACCCCGTATTCATGGTACAGCGGAAAAGGTCTAAGACTACCAGGAACCCCGTATTCATGGTACAGCGGAAAAGGTCTGAGACTACCAGGAACCCCGTATTCATGGTACAGCGGAAGGGGTCTAAGACTACCAGGAACGGTTTATTAATTGAGAAATCTTTGATGGTTCCCATGTCCATTTTTGATTTAATGGATGCTGCTAAAAAACTAGCGATTAAAAATTTCAGAGGTGTTTTTATGAAAGATCAATTACCACATCAACCAAACAAAACTGAAACAGGTATTATTAATCTCGATAACAGCACCGGACCTGGAACTCACTGGGTTGCATACGCTATCGATCCACGTGGGATTGTCTATTTTGATTCATATGGATTAGCCCCGCCAAAAGAGTTTATGCGTTATATAAAAAATTTTCCAATGAAGACTTGGTATTCTACGCTACCAACACAACAAATCAATGACCCACCAATATGCG
The DNA here is from genome assembly GCA_029339505.1 of Unio delphinus. Classification (NCBI taxonomy): domain Eukaryota; kingdom Metazoa; phylum Mollusca; class Bivalvia; order Unionida; family Unionidae; genus Unio; species Unio delphinus. The sequence continues at coordinate 6,352,534 of JAQISU010000090.1, forward strand.
GCAGTGAAGTATTAAATGTCCTTGATGCTATTTCAGCATCTAGAAAACCACCTCATATTGTCGTAAATGACTACACTAGTAATCGCTGGAAATCGAAACGATTTTAAAGGGAGGTGTATAAAATATCATGATTGATATTTGGGGAAGACCTCTGAAACCCAAACCCGATGACACTGCAACAGGTGATATAAAAAAAAAATTAAAGATGAAATCGCTGAGACGTTAAATTTAACAAGTGTTGACCCGAATGAAATAGTTGTATTTCAGGACAAACAGGGTAAATTGAAAACTAGTAATATTTCTCTGGATGATATTTTAGTTAAACAACGAAACGCAATCGAGGATACTATCGCGTTATTTTCGGATCAGGGTAAACTCAAACCAGGCGTACTTTTTTCGACGATTACAGATCGATTTAAAACTCTCAACGATTCTGTGTTGGAACTAACAGCACTTCAATCTAAAATTGAAGAACACGGAAAACAATTAATAGCATTACGTAGAAATATCATTGATAAATTTATTGGAACCCCGTTAGATAAAATTGAAATAAAACTCCCTGATATTAAAAAATCCATCGATGAGACGAAAACTTTCATCGAAGCCATCAAGGGGGATGCAACGAGGATGATAACAGTTATTGAAAAAACAAAAATTCCTCATGAGAAAACCAACAACTTAGTATACACGATCCAACACGGATCATTTGCGTGGACACCTACAAACAACAAATTAGATATCACTGCAACCGTTAAAGGTATTTATCGATTAACACTAGTAACACCATTGACTCAATTTAATATATCATCGTCGAGTTCATCCAGGGTCAATAATACGATTTCAACGATCATCGACAAGAATACAACTGAAAAGTTCACAATCACATCTACTGATAAAAATTTGGTTAGGGTCTCAACAACATGGTATGTGGAATTCGTAGCGGATTTAAGTTGAAAATTGCAAAGCAATTTCACTAACGGTTTCAATTGAAAACGCTAGCGTTTTTAAAAAAAAAAATGATTTCATCATCGCAATATCGTTATGATCAGGTCAGAGAATATCAAACTAGACTCAAAACCCTGTCTGAGGAGTATGCAATGAAAATTAAAAAATATCGCAGGAGAATTACCGCAATTGATGTTACTGTGTACGCTGTGAGTGGTGTAATCACCGGAGCCGGTATTATACTGTCTTCAGTGACAATGACGGCCCCGATAGCTGTTCCAATTTGCATTTCTGCGGCAACAACAATCGCTGGAATTATTTCAATAATCACAAAAAAAATATCATCATGCAGCCAACGAAAACTACAAGACTACATAATTCAATTTCATGTTGTGTCCACTGCATGCTCGCAATTATCCTCATTGATATCGTCATCGCTCGATGATACAATTATATCAGAGAGTGAGTTTTCAGCGATGGTAGATATATATGATTCTGCGATGTCAAAATTAGAAATACATCATGAGTATAATAACAATGACAACACAGATGGAATTACTTCAACAAATAGTGGAGAACACAAACCCAGTACAAACCAGCATGATCTCAATAACCTCAACGAATCCGGAATTCAGTGTGAATTTCCCCTCTCCGGTCCCAGTGAAGGAGATAGCGCTAGCAAAATTACGAGTGTATCACAGCTGGCCAAATATTAGGTCAAAATCATTTGGTGGTCAACAACCCAATAATTCACTGGTATTTGCAAATAAGAATAAAGACGACGGTACCTCAGACTGGAACGTCGTTTCGATACTAACAGGGTCATACCAAATCGAACAAATCAATAATGAATTCGTGCGTAGAATAAAATCGATTACTGGAAAAGAATCAAAAATAGCTATAACAGTTCATGAGCCAACACTATCATCTGCCATTGAGATAAGCACAGAAGGATAAGTGGTAGATATCTATCAAAGCTCAATAAGGACCGTACTAGGATGGCCTGAATTACCACCCTGGGGAGAAACCGTTGATTTACCAGAACCACAAAAAACCGATTATATCATAGACAGGATAAAATCTGATATCTATAAGAGTTATAGAGACTACAGCAGATTAACAACCGTCTATGGAATAAAAAATTTTGACGACCCAATATTTTATTCAATTCGAGAAGAATTTATCACTGAAAACTTCAGAGAAATGAATAACGATATTTCACGGTTGTTAATACCCCTTAAATCCGGCTCTTTTACCCGAGATGAATTTATCAGCGTCGTAGAAACATTCAACAAAATTATCAACGACATGGAAACATATCATTCTCAAATCATGCAAGTGATATTATGTGACAGTAATCCTAAAACAAGAACAGAGTTTGCATCAAAATTTAAAATCCGCGTTGAAGATGTTCCAACATTTAAGCTACCAGGATATAACGTACCAGAACTACAAAAATCTCTCAGTGATGCCATCGATGAAGGTTTCAAAAAAATCCATGACAAATGGAAAAAAACAACATCACAGGAAATAAAAATCCTCAAACACAATAATGACCCAGATGGTGGTGGCAGGCATATTGCTCCGTTCAATGTGAATATTTCAATGGTGATTGCACTCAATTTAGTATGCGATGTTATCGAAGGAAGCTATCAAATTAATCTCGAACGATCAAATCAAGCTCAGCAGGGATATATTTTGTATTCATTTGCACCAACAGCCCCTACAGGGTATTTAATTATTGAGTCTCCGGTGAATCCAGTCTACATGCGATGTCATAATAATTCATTAACCAGAATTAATTTCAAACTCACTGACCAGTCTAATAATCTGATTGATTTACAAGAGGAGGTTTTACAAATTAGTCTGTTTGTAAAGTCTTAAGGACTTTCGTCCTATGACCCATCGTATCGGATTGGATAAAATATTTGGTTGAAAAGTTTTTACTCATTCAGGATTTCATTGATTTCATTGATTTCATTGATTTTTTGCCTATACCATTGATTTCATTGGTTAATCCCCTTATTCATGAGGGCTTACTTAAAAAAAATGTCGTCTGATTCGCCCCCCGTACCTAGGACGAAAAGTTCAAAAATGTTGTCTGATTCACACCCCGTACCTAGGACGAAAAGTTCAGGATTTCATTGATTTCATTGATTTTTTTGGCCTGATTTCATTGAAAATGTTGATCCTGATCCATGAAAACGATTCACACACACATTTGGCCTGATTTCATTGTTGTAAGCCTGATTTCATTGAAAACTTGTTTAAAAATGTTGTCTGATTCGCCCCCTCTGCTGCTGATGCACATTCGTTTACAAGAAAAACAATCTGATAAAGAGAGATAGAGAAGGAAGAAAGGGAATATCAATGTAAAATGAAAAAATAGAGCTGGCAAGTGAAAAACTCTTTCATACTTCAAATGCAACTTTAAATTTTGATTTAGTAAGGAATATTAGATTAATGCCCCCCTTCAGAGAAAAAAAGGTAGACAAATACTTCATTCGTTTTGAAAACGTTGCAGAAAATTTAATGTGCCCAAGGGAGCATTTGATTCATCAGTTATTGCAACGAGTACTCACTGGTAGGGCTAGTGAGATTTACACTTCGCTGTAAGTTTATCAAAGCGGTGACTATGATGTGATTAAAGAATGCATTCTAAGGGGTTATTACTTAGTTCCTGAAGGTTCTCGGCAAAAATTCAGAAATTACAGAAACGAAGCTGGACAAACTCATATCGAATTTGCTAGAGAAAAAGATCAGTTGTTTGATATATGGTGCTTAGCCAAGAAGGTCGAACAAGATTATAAAAATCTCAAGCCGATGATATTAATTGAAGAGTTCAAAAACTGTGTCCAAAGTGACGTTAAGTCTTATCTTGATGAGCATAGTATTTGAAACCTTGGAGAATACTGCTTGAGCTGCTGACTAATATTCTTTGACACATAAAGTTCCTTTTGTTAACAAGACTTCTACTCAACAGTCTTCTGGCAGAAAAATATTTCAACTTAATACCAGACCTTTTAAAACTCAAACTAGCACAACTTTCAAAAATCAATTTTCAGATAAGCTTGATTCTAGATCCTTGTCTCTACCGACGTGTACCTATTGCAAGAAAAACGGACACGTTATTTCTCATTGCTACAAATCGAAAAATAGGTATCAGAATCAAGACAGGCCTGTTCCAAATGCTCTTATTTCTACGAGGTTGAGGTCACTGTCATGTATTGAAAGCAATACATTTGTTGGGTCTAATAAATACGAATCTGATTGTATTATGGAGAATTATGAACCATTCATATCGAAGGTTTCTTTATCACTCTTGGTTGATTCAGCCAATCCCACCCCTATTAAAATTTCAAGGGACACATGAGTCTTTTATTGTCAGGTATTTTGCCTTTTTCTGAGAAGTCTTCTTCAAATGAAAGTGTTCTTATTCAGGGAGTAGAGTGCGGCTTTGTTAATGTTCCTCTCCATTGTGTAAATTTGTCAACATAATTAGTATCAGGACCTGTGACAGTCCGAACAGTCTCGATTTTACCCGTTGGGGGCATTCATTTATTGCTCGGCAACGACTTAGCTGGAGACAAGGTTGTGGTTCATCCACTCGTAACTGACAAGCCTGATTTGGATCAGAAAGTTGCTCCAATTGAAAAACAATTCCCTGATATATTTCACGCTTGTGCAGTTTCCAGAGCTATGGCGAAAAAAAGCTCTTGAGATGATGTTGATGATGCCAGTTTTCCTTTAGCTGACACGTATGTAGGTCAGGCTTTGATGAGGTCACTTTTAATCCATGTTTGGAGCAATCAGAAGGTATTGATTATAGTGATCCTCTTTTAACAATTCATTTTCTTTATTCTAATCAGGCTGATAAAGGACAGTCACTTGTCGTCGAACAGGGAAAAGATCATGTCCTGAGATATCCTGTTTGTTTCAAAAGGCCATAAGTGAGACTGAAACCACTGAAGTTCCTTTCTCTTATTTCATTAAAAATGGAATTCTTATGAAACAATGAAGACCTCCAAAGGAACCTGCTGGTGATGAGTGGTCGGTGAACTATCAAACAGTAGTTGCAAAACCTTATAGATAAGAAATTCTTAATTAAAGTTCATCTAATTTTTTATTGCTATGTCTATCCATATGAAAACTTATTTTGTTCCACAAAATTTTTTAACTTTACACAATATTTTCCAACTCTCTAACTACACTTATATATATATATATATATATATATATATATATATATATATATATATATATATATACATATATATCGTCACGATTTATGCAAATCATTCCTTGCTATCTGTGTCTAACGAGAATGTGTGGAAGGAGAGCCTATCTATTTGATGGTTAAAACAGCATTCACACGTTACAGAAATGAACTGTTATATAAATCTATTAATAACACAGTTCAAAGTTTTCTTTTCTCTTTTACAGCACAATTATTATCATTACTTTTATGGATATTTTGTGTTAATTGTTATTGTTATTATTGTTATTGTTATTATTATTATTATTATTATTAATATTATTATTATTATTATTATTATTATTATTATTATTATTATTATTATTATTATTATTATTATTATTATTATTAGCATGAAGTAGATAAAACGAAAACCAATCATACTTATAACAAATATTACTAACATATTGTTGATCGTGTATCAATTACAAATGTTTTTTTTATGGAGCTAAAAAATCCCACTACAATACAGAAAATATGTCTGGCTGTTTTACTAGTTGCATTGTTTCAATGTGTATCTATCCTGGAGTATTTACTATCATTTGCAGAATATTTTATTTTTCAATGAACGTTAAAAATAAACGATGGTACGTGTTTTAATCTGCTGGTATATATGACAGATATGTAAACTTATAGAAAGATATGTATGTCCAAAGGTTTCTAATCATGAAGTGTTTCAATTGATACATTGTCATAAATTATGCTATTTTTATCATTCATTTAAACAGTAATAAATTACTTATTCATTCTCTGTTTCATCGTCATCATGAAAAGCTTGAACTGATGACATCATTAAACTTTATTTCTTCATGACAAAGTGTTTGCGTTTTCTGGATGGCATTACAAAATGCAACCTCTTAAAGTCATGGCTTAGTCCAATTAAATATGCGCATAGTACTAACGTAGCCATAGTGAAGGTGCTAATATATCAATGTTCAGTAATTATAGCCATGTACACATCATTTCTAAAAATTATTTTTCTAATTATAATACAACTTCAATACGTGAAACTTGTTTGCCAATTTCACATTCCTTTTATTAACTGGTAGTTTTCATAGATAGTGTAATATTCAGTTCTTCTACTCAAACGCATATTTAGGTATTGCCTCTGCCTTACAGCCCATTAGTTTCCTCCTCTAGTGTATCCTATCAAACAAATGATGTATTTGTCAATAATTTACACTTTTGTTGTACCCTCACTGCTACATGAATGTATTTATGTAATGAGTCAGGGGTAAAGGGATAAAGTTAGCTATCTGATTCGTTTCCCTGTTCAACCAATTAATATATTTTCATTATTGTGCCCTTTGGTGATACTCATTAACGCATGCAAGTACGCTAACAAAACTCATTGAATCCCTTAACAAATGGGGTGGGGGTGACCAAATCTGCTAACTGATTATGTCCCCAATACTACAAAATATTTCCGTATTATAAATTGTCGCTTTGCTATTAAACGTGAGGAAATATCCGACATGTAACAGGTCATAAAATACATTGGGTAATGTGCGTCGACTTGATCAACTGATTACTTCTAAAAATATAATTTGTTACTTTTACGTAATGGACTCTTTAATACTCTGCTTACGACCCACATTTAGAATACAATGCAGGTGTTGGCTCATATTGCAAAATCTCCAATTACGTTTTTTTTAATGAACCTTTAGAACTAGTACATGTTAAAATTTTGGGCTAGTAGCATTTCAGTAATCACCATTGTATATATTATACAACATTATAAAAATAAATGTTCATACATTTGTCCACATATTTTATTTTAACAGAAAAATCTAATCTTAGATTGTTGCAGTTCACATCTACTTGTAGTCTTTGTATTGTAAACTTAATGATATTGTTCAACACAATAGCTACGCCCCTTTGATCTGAATGCAAAATAAATGATACATGTCTAACCTCGAGATGATCTAAGTCTCATGCCATATGCAAAATGTGTATATTGCAATATATATATTGAATATTACTTCTTTTATTTACATAGATCCCTTTGTTAGCCGCGACAGAGATAAATTCTCCTGATGATGTTGTGGAAATTTATCAGTCATCAATTAGAACCGTTTTAGGATGGCATGAAATTCCAACAGACTATAAAGGACCACCAAAGCTAAAGTTCAGTGAATTTATCACAAATAGGATAATATTTTCTAAGCTTTCATTATATCGAAAAATAGGCCTTGGACATATATTTGTACAACTATACATGATGTAAAACGATATGTTACAGCATCCGATGTTAAAATAATTCCTAGAATGGAAATAAGTATATATGATTTTAAATATGATCCATATATTGATGTAAAATTTATTAATGGCTTTCATGATTGAATTAAGCCTGAATATTATAAATCATGTATAAATCAAAATGTATTGTTCAGTATTATTCAACGTTATAACGATGATATAAAACAGCACATCGTTGATGTAATAGACGATTTAAACCAGGTTACATCAGATCTCAAATTTGTCAATAACATTGCTTTTGAAGGACTAATTCTTCAGGGTAACGATGATCTTATAGACGGCAAATATAGAGAAATGGTAACGTTAAAACAATTATTAATCAATCATTACAAAATAACCGAAGCGGATATACTAACCTTTGCAATACCGGGACTTGAAACTGATGAGATAAAAAAAAATCAGTCAACGATCTTATTACCAAACTCTTTCCTAGAATGCTTAAGTCATGGAGAACAATAGCTCTATCTCAAACTATTCTCCGTTACAATAATAATCCATATGGTGATGGTATACATATATAACCGGGTATAGTACATAAAACATCGACAATCGCAGTCAGTCTTGTATGTAATGCAATTGTTGAAAGTTATCAAACAAATATAACAATATAATATCAGGCACAAAAGGGATATATACTGTATACATTCACACCTCGATTATCATCTGGAAATTTAATCAAACAAGACGCAATTGATCCGGTATAGCTCCGGTTCAAAATAATTAACTAACATAAATACCTTTCAAATTTACGAACCAGATTGGGAATTTGATTGATTTATTCGAAGAATTTTCCAACTGAATCTTAGCATTAAATCTTAATCTGTCTTGACAAAATAATAATTTTCTTCTATTTCTGACAGGAGTTTCTATGAGAATGTGCATTTCACGAGGAATAAAAACAGTATTATAGGGTTTACATTTTGACAAAATTAGCAAACTATTTTGGTTTCTGATAGGATTTTTACTACTTTTATAAACACCTGCCTGTCTATTTTCATTTTTTATAATTCGTTAAAATTATAATATGCAAATTAATATTTTGTTTTCTTTCATATTGGTAGGATAAATCTGATCTTATTTTACTGGGCTTAAGAAAGGTACTGTTATCTTTAACTCTATATCATCCGCTAATGAAGCAAAGCAAGCTTGCTTGAATTTCGTTCATAATTTTATACTCTGATGGTATAGTATATCTATCTCTGAGTTAACTCTAGTAAACAATCGAAATCAGAAAGAATTTATAATACCGGATAATTGTATTCATTCATTTTTCAAATTTGTACAAGCAGAAATAATATTAATTCATGCTATAATACAAATATATTTAAATTAGTAACATAAACAGTAACAGGTAGAGCGGTTCGCATCTACGGGGTCCTTTTATCGTCTTTTGTGTTATTTAAAGTTTTTTTAAAAACTTTTGTCACCCTATGACCGTTTAGATATGCTGGTCATTGTTCCTAAATGTCCCTGTTGGGTTACCGTTCGTTGAGAATTAGATCTTATTCATCCACGTTACTGTTTTTTCGGGGGCGTCACAAAGTATTTTAATCAAGCTAATTTTCCATGCAAAACGAAATCTTAGAATATTCTTAAGGTTATCTATGCTTCTCATGTATACCCCCAGCCCTCAAGATCAAGCCCTGTAAATCGTGCACAAAGCACTCCCAATGGCGTCCACATTGAATATAGAAAAAAGACTATTACGCAACCGTCGATATATCGACTGATCGAACCTCTGACTTTCAGTACAAAAAAAATGTAATCGCGCTTGCAACCAGCTATGGCACTAATCAATATATATGTAATTATTATACAGATATCGGAACCACCATCCCTAGTTTCATAGATGACCTTGTAAGAATAATATGATTTTCGTCAGAAAACCTTCTTGGTATAATTATTTAAGGACAATTATGACCATCTGTAGATTATCTCATTATACTTTTGTCTTAAGGTTTCAAGAAGAAGAAAAACAGCTACCTACTAAAATCAGTACAGTATAAAATACATACTTTTGTTGGATGTGAAGCCAAAATATGTTATAGTAAATGAAGTTGAAAAAATACAGTAAGTTTAAAATGTATAGAAAGTTGAATTATCTACTAATGAACACTGCTAACTTTTAAGTAAATGACAATAACAATCAAGGCAACGCTGACTTAACGAAGAACGATATGTGACAGTAATTATATATCTTTGCCAGTTTTTCTTCATAAAGAAATAAGAAATATTGCTCAGAAAGTTTCAAAAGAGAATAATGAGCAATTATTAATAAATTGTTCTACTGTTTGGTCAGTTGCAGCTCCCTTTGCCTGCGAAAAGAATTCATGGAAGACGGCACGAATTTCTTCAGAAATTTACAAATCTAGATACTAAATGAGATAACTAAGATAATATTTCTGTTGATATGGCTGCGTGTTATCCAGGAGGTTTTCTAGGCAAGAATAATGTTATAGATGTTTTAAAAGATTTCGACACCCCATCAAGAAATGACCAGAGTATCAATAAATGGACTACTACCGATTTTGATCTAACCGGAATCGTATGTATTATATCATTCACGGTTTGATAGGGGTCTTCATCCGATTTGCTATGTTTGGTTTGGTAGACATTTCTTTGAGAAAACCTGGACTGCAACATTGTTTTACGATATGTGATTGATTGTAAACTACTGATATCGCTGATTATAAGTGAGGCAATTATATATTATAAGAAATAGGCTGAAGTCTGGTTACCACTAGATGATAATAACAAACGCAAAAGTTCTTGATAAAAGAATAATCAGAAAATTTACTCAGGGTGGAGAATATTATCACAAACGACATGATGCTGGATTAATTTTGAAATGATTCTGAATACGATTTTATAATCGTAGATGCAAAAAGAAAAAAAAGATTTGTATGTCGAGACAATGCTTACATGTATAACGGAACACGATTGGGTACAAATCTGGCTATATCAATGATGTATCACTCAGTAAACAAATCTAAGATCATCTATGCTTGCTATTGTTTCCATTAACTTGATATCAATGATTATGAGATTCCCTGACACATATCGATCAGAATTGTCAAATCGATAACGGTCGAGAGCGCCATAAATGTTCTATGTATTATGCAGAGATACGACTCTTTATTGAAATGAACCAGACGGATGCGGAAAGACACCTCGTGCTATTTAATTTTTTAGACAGATATCAGATTTAGTTTACCTAACTCATACACGTAGAATCGCGCGAGACATATGAGAGAGAGAGACGTGTGAAATCATGTACTTATCATAGCTTCTTTATGGGCAAAAGTGAAACATGGACTCCTGATCGATTGGATAAAAGCTATATACCAGGAATAATAATGTCGGATGAAATATATGCATGGTGTCTTTGGATATATTATAATGTTTCTTGATTGGTTAACATTAAAGTATACAGCTGTGACAATATTTAGCGATCATAATCAACCTCAGCCATTTGTTGGAAAATCTCCCCTGAATTGGTTGAAGGATTTTGTAGAGTATTACGAGGAGATAAATTATGATCCTAGAGCACTTGATCCATATTTAAAAGTGTTTAAGAATTAAATCAGACCACAGCAAAATAAATTCAAAGTGAAATAATGTCATAAACTTCCACAAATGCGTTTTGGAATAAATGGAGACCAAACGATTTGATAGTTGAAAGTAGAAAAAGTTCGTGATAAACTTCAACATCAATTATTTCAGTTACATAAAGACACGTTTTCATAATTGACTGTACCGTTATATTATAGTCAAGCTGATACACGAAAACAGAATATTGACGTTCAAATTCCAGGACATACTGAAAAACAGAATTTCGTATTAAATGATATTGGTCTGGTTCATTTAAGTTCTGTCGATAATGAGTTAAGAGACAAATATCCATGACTCTAGGCTATGCAATAACGATACATTCATATCAGTGGTTAACTACTTCATATATATATATATATATTTTGATTATTGATGATCGAATCGAGTGGTCAAACGTAGTATGTCTCGCAGTATAATGAGTTAGAAGAATATATCAACTGCGAAGACTTATTTTATATTTTACTGTCAGCAGCAACAAAACTGTTAATGATGTTTTAGTAAGAAACAAACGCGCTGGTTACACACAAAGTGACATAAAAAGTAATTGAGCATTTGATAATGATGCTGAATTAATATACAAAATACTGAAACAACAGCAGCATAATCATTGTGCGAGCTGTAATACAGTAAAGTAAAGGCAGTATTCTGTTAAACATCCAAGACCATTTACCGTAGTTAGGAAGAATAGTAGTCTTGGTATTACACGTGAAAATACGATGAAAACCTGTTTTGAGTGTAACGACGTAGAGGTGCTAGTTAAATCATCAAGATGGTAATTGTGTATCTGCATCAATTACTTGTAATTGTTCACGTGTAAATTCACGCTGAGAAGCAGTTGAATCTAATGTATATATTGCAGATCTACCAGTAGATCTTATTATACTAGATATTTTTTATGTTGTAATACTCTAAAAAGGATCCTTCGCTCTTTTTGTACGACTTCAAGTTCACCAGGTTCATATAGGTACCTAACAGTAACATTACCCAGTACTGGTTGTTTTGATAAATCATTTCGTTGTACGGGTATATATTATGTGAGATTGTATTAATGGTTGTCATGGAAAATGTCCGAGTAATTTCATTTTTAATGCAGCTATTGCAGCTGGTAATATTCCAATCCATTATCGAGATCTTGAATTCTGAGTTATTTACCTCGGATATTGACATCCAAATAACTACTTACCAAGAGTGCAATTAAACCATTTAACGGTTGCTTGATCACTATGAATCGCAGTCATATTTTGACATTATGTTACTTTATTACATATGCTACTACACACTGATATGCTTTGCCAGGATCAACCTGTAATAACTGTGGCCCTTGTAAAGGTCATCATTAATAATTACGTTAAAAAACAAAAGCAACGTCTGCTGCCGTTTTTGTTGATAATGGCTCTGTAAGTTTGTATTCTACTTGCAACGTCAACAACATTTACCGGTAGCTCGTATGTGTCTCTTATTTGACACCTTGTATTATGTGTTATGAATACAATATCACCCTGATCAACATCATTCGGAACAATGACGTAAAATTCCGCATATTCAATTATCTTAGACTGGTAGAAAAAGTGCAATATTGCCTGTCGTGATAACCAATCAGCGGCAGTAGAACGCTTGACACCTGCTGCTGCAGCGAGTTTGCTAATTGCTCTCCTATCCCCTCCAATATCCCCTAGGACCATAATAAATGGAGTCCATACTTTTAATTAACGGCACATAATATTAGTTTACCCTACATTGCAAATCTTACTAACCAGTTTGCTCATGATTCCTTGAAAGATCTATTCTTTATCGAATTAACGCGTGAATCAATTTCACATCTGCACTATGCCTATGGTGTAGATTGTAACTCTTATAAGATGCAATATGCATATGATATGCTTTATCAATATAGTTTATCAGATACTCACCTGGTCTCGGTTGGTTTTGATGTTCAAGTCGGATACCAGGACAGCAGTAATTATATCATGTAAGACGCTTTTTCTCCTGGGTGTTTAACCCAAAGAGTTCCCTGTAATTTTGTTAATTTCGCGGCAATATCACCTCATCCTTTTTTATTTAAAAACCGACTGTGTCAGGTGGAAAAATTGCATTGTTTTCGTACCGCATCGCTTAGATTCACCCACCAGTGCTGGTCTATTATGTTTCGTTGTAAATGTTGCTAATTCATTTGTGAAGGTACTCACTCTTTACTTAGCAAAATATAGATCCATATTATTTATTATTCATCATGAATGTAATTGGTTGTTCGGCAATACGAAAACGAAAACCTGTTAAACATCATGCAGAGCTTCCAAATTATATTAGAATGATTATCATAGGTCCATCTGAACGTTGAAAGTGGAAAGACATTGTTGTTACTTAATTGAATAATAAGGTGGTTAAAATGGGATGCATTATATCTGATTGTTCCATATGTAGATGATCAGGGATGATATGATGTATTAAAATATATTAATGAAAATGCATAATCGTTCAATGAAGACATTGATGATAGTTTTTAACTGCATCCATGATATAAATGAAGCGGCATCTGTTGGCGATGATAATGGAAGTATTACTAATTTGGTTGTATACTATGAAGTGATGCTGGATGACCAATCAAATCCAGCTAGAATATTTTTCCGAGGAAAGCGTACAAATACGGATCTGATTTATCTTACCCAGATATATAAACAAATATCTAAAGTGCTTAGAGACAATTGAAATATTATTGCTGTGTTTAACGGAGTTTATACCCATACACTTGTAAACATTACTCAGAGCTGGTGTAGTGGAGATATGGATATAATTAAATTTCAAAACTTTGTTTCAAAAGCGTGAGATACCTCATACGAATTTAAAACAAAAGATTTACATGACCCTAGATCAAGATATCTAACCGGTCTTTACAAAATATTTGGGTGAGAGAATGATCCAATTTACAGGAGCAGAGAGGGTGTGACCTTTATCAATGGCAATGTGGTAAACATCGCGGTGAGTTAGAAGTTTCGGTCTTGGTGTTCTTAATCCTTATGTTTTGTTCTAGTAGAAATCATTAATTTAGTAACGTGACGCTTCTGAAACTGACATGTTCACCCCATCTGCTGTTTAATGCTTTACATTCTGATCTCATACAAGCCCCAAATTAGTGTTACGTGTCTAGCCTTATACCGTGTTGCAGTAAAGAATTAGGAATGTTTAATAAAATGAAGAAAACCATGTACTTCTTACTTTAAAAATGTAACGTAAGAGGTGATTAGATTATTGTGTATACAGTGGCAAATAATCCTAAGCATTCGAACACTTCTCATCAGCTTAAGAATTTTCCGAATTGTTTCCGTCAATTGAAAGTTCTCATTTACTTCATGAATCGTTGTACCAACTGTCTAAATGTATCAAACCATATTCAGAATGTTCTCGAATGAATTCAGAATTAACCAAGATGAATGGTTTACGTTGAAATGGTCGTCAGCGAGCACTTTGTATATATTAAGTTTCAAACCTATTATTCTTCTCAAGTTATATATGAACAAACACTGATGATTCAACTGACTTGAAAGTAAAGTATTAATGAAATATTAGCTTTTTTCAACGGTACGTACAATCTTTCGATATAAAACAATTACCAAGATGTGGATCGAAATGTCTTTCCTAGAACCATCTAAGTTTGTAATAAAGACTTAACAGTGATATCAGATATCAGCAGCCATGTCAAACATTATGGTACAAACGTCACGTAGGTTTTAGCTATTATTATGTAAATGATGTAAGAAGGATCAAATATATAAAAACTATTAAAATATGTATTGACTCTTGTGTAAAATATAGTATGATTTTTCAACATGAGTCAGTATTTATTTATATTTTCACTCGATTTTTTTTCGTGACAATGGTAATGTAAATGATAGTAAATGATCAATATCTGTCGACCTCCCACTCTCCGTGCGTTGTGTGTAAGCAGAATCAAATGTGCCATGACCTTGACAATAAACCTGATGCAAACCGTAGGTTAATTTATAATTTTGGTGTCAATGACCATTATAAACCGTAATGTATTCAGGCTGTTACAAAGCTAATTTTATAATAATTTTGTTTACCAATATCATAGTATGTGCTATAATTCTAGATGCAAAAAGTTCAAACGGTCAAGGAATCTGTCTCTTATTAATTTTAGTATTTCCAAGAATGTGTACGTTTCTTTTCTCAAATTTCATTTGTCCTTTTTCATTACATATCGCTTAGAGATAACGGTTATTATTTGTTTATCAGTTTGTAAACCAAATTATGTAATAACACCTCAAGCTACCACCTGTTGAATTCATTTATGTCAAACGTAATGCCAATCCTAGACACAGACCAAACAAAAAAAAACAGTAATAGGCATAACAGGTTGTCTACAAAATAGTATGTTGTATAATTATACGCAACTACTTATTTATTTTTGGGCACCTGATTTATTTGGGTGACACTTGTTATGTAACTGGTTGTAAGTAAAGCAATCTCCATATACTCCTTCAAACTCTCCATCTCTGCGTTTATGTGTGAGAAGAGCAAATAATACCATATTATTTACAATATGATTAATCCAAACAATCGGCGAATTTATTATGCTGGTATCAGTGAATATTAGAGACGATGTTTTATGCAATTTGTTACCAATTCATAGTAAATCTTTACAAATAGTATAGTAAGTGCTATGCTTCGATATGCACAAAAAAGAGACGGTACGTTTTGTTTATGTATCCTATTCACTTCGTTATTGCCGGGAATATGCACGGTTTCAAACATGATTTGTCGTTCTTTACGACATACCGTTTTGAAATAAACGTTATCATTTGTTTCGTGTTTGTAACCGAAATATGTAATATCACTATTATAGTTACAGCGTGTTAAAGTCACAAGGAAATCTGATGTAGTCGTACACTAAAGACACAACCCCATATTTTACAAACATTCTTTTTGTAAACATGAACTATACATAAAATGTTAGATATTTAAATACTTACGGTATTAACTCATAAATGTAGCCTCGAATCGAACATGTTTCAAACTTGCATAATGAGACGTTTTGAGCAGGATATGTTGCTCGAAAAAGAAACTTTAATTGTTTTTGTTATTTTCTTTTTTATCTGAGGAGAAACGTCTTTATTTATTTTCATAACAAAATTTAAATAACAAATATGAGTTTTTCAATCATATATGCCTTGATATTATATTCTCATCATTTCTATGAAATTTTAGAATCACAACTTAAATGGTTTTAGGGGATTACACAAGTTTACAAATCACGGGTATTTCTTCATTCGTGACAAAATACACCGAATAAAATTATTACATGTAAACTTTTTATTTCAAAGATACAAGTCAATAAGAATAGACATTACGTTCTGGAGTTATGACAAGACGATATTTGTTTATGGCAGAAAATAAATTTTTTGTTGGATATTTAAAGATGATTTTTAGGATTATATAGTAATGTAAAATGTATAGCAGTTCCCAATACCATCTTTTCTGTACACATTCCTAACCTATTTGCAACTTTCTTCAGACACAGAGTACAAACCATTAGAAATACACTTGACAACAGACTCAAAATGATTCCTCGTCACTATCTTTAAATCTGGGGAATTCCCATCAAATTTTTAAAACTGCCATAGAATCGCTTCTTTTGAAGAAACCAACTTATGACCATGACGATTTAAAGAACTACAGATGAGTGTCTAATCTCTCATTCATGTAAAAAATGTAGAAAACATTGTTCTACCCCATCTCGTATCTCGTTTGAGTTCATACAGTCCTTTTTAGTAAAGTACAGTGTGCATATCGCCATTGCCACAGTACTAATACTACACTTACGAAAGTATTTCATGCTTTGGACAGAGGTAATATTACATTCCTCACCCTCCTTGATTTGTCTGTAGCGTTTGACGCAAAATATCATGGTATAGTATTAGTAGTTTACAAAATGCCCGGTTCTGGCTCACTTTTCCGATAGAAGCCTTTATTCACTAAATGGAAGCCTTTTCAGGTAGTCCTTTTGTCAATCTGAGACTAAAATTATTTTTTAATTTGCTTAAAAACCTGAAAAAGGGGGTACCAAAAAGCCTCAGAACGATAAAATAACGCTTCTATGGCAGAATAAACTAAAAAATAAAACACCATGGAACCCTCCATTTACCAATCTGAGACTAAAAAAATAAAATGACTCGTAGAAGTGTCTCCTTTATCAATGGAGGCTTCGCTACTGGCTCAGACTATTTTCTATTTTTAGTCTCAGATTGACAAATGGAGGCTTCTATAAAAGCCCAAAAGGGGTACCTGAAAAGGTCTCAAATCAGTGAATGAAGGCTTCTATTGAAAAATAATTTTAGTCTCAGATTGACAAATGGAGGCTTCTACACCCCTGGCTCAGTCTATTTTCTATTTTTAAGTGTCAGATTGACAAATGGAGGCTTTTATAAAAATTACTGAGGGGGTACCATTTTAGTCTCAGATTGTCAAAACGCTGGCTCAGTCCATTTTTTATTTTTAAGTGTCAGATTGACAAAATAAGGCTTCTACACCCCTGGCTCAGTCTATTTTTTATTTTTAGTCTCAGATTGACAAATGGAGGCTTTTATAAAAATTGCTAAGGGGGTACCATTTTAGTCTCAGATTGTTAAACCGATGCTTCTACAGGAATAGCTGAATTACCTCTTGGTCGATACCCAGCAATGAATTCTTCTATCGTAGGTGGATTTTCAGCCATGATTATATGATGCTTATTTTTTCTGTTTTTGTAATACGTCAAAATAGCTCGATAGGCATTTTTTCCGCATTTGTCACAAAGATGGATTTTACCTCGAACACCAACACCACAACTGAGGCATGGATTAGTACCAGCGCGAGAACTATTTCGCAACAAATACGCGTTAACTCCACAATGTTCCCCATAGCAGGACTTTCCACATCGATTATTCGAATTTTTTTAACAATGCAGTAATTCTGTTTGAAACATATAGTAAAATTGAATTAGAGATATGATAAAACATATAGAAAATGTCATTGTCGAAAATGGATCTAAAAAAGATTCAGGCACCAAAAAAGCCTCGCCATATAGTTGCGAGGGAACTCATGAACGAATACTACGAACTCACCAAAACAAAAGCCGACTGGCCTAGGTGTAATCAGCAATAGGCTGAATTAACAGATCGGATAGCAATTTTGCGACAAAAGAAGAAAATCAATGCAGAAATCCGACAGGGAGGTTACATCATCGATGAAGCTTTTTCTGGCGCTGATAAGTACATCAAATTCATTCCGCATGGTAAGCACTATAATCATTTTGTGGTTGGCGATCTGATTAAAATCTTCAGCAGTGTTATCCCGGTACTACTTGGACGACCTCTATTGAAAATAAACGTCACCTATGACCACGATATGTATTTAGCATCCAATCCTGATATAACCATCACGGTTCCATTACGAGGAGATCCACAAATTATTTTCCTGTCTACTGATCTAGAAGAGGCAGCAAAAGATTTATTCGCAGTGATATCAAGACGGTACGAAGTTTTCACATCACTGAAAACCGGACTGGTATTCAAGAAAATTAATTTCATTCAGCTGAGTCTACACGATTTCGAAGTCACTACTGGAGCATTCTATAAGCCATTACCTAAAAGAATCCAGGCGTCAAAATCATGTATCAACGTGAAAAATGATGATAGCAAGTGTTTGTTGTGGGCGTTATTATCAGCACCATTTCCAGCACATGATAATGCAGATTGTGTTAGTAAATACAAGCCGTATCAGTGTCGAATCAATATGACAGGGATTGATTATCCAACTCCAATCAAACAGATACCGAAAATAGAAAAACAGAACCCAACACTGTTCCGATCTGGAATCAACGTTTTTTCATTAGACGATAAATTACGAGTATTTCCCTATCTGATTTCTCCAGCCAGTAAACATATCACAGATGATTCTACTGTGAATTTACTGTGGTATGTTGAACACTATGTTTGGATAAAGGATTTAAGCCGATTAATGAGTTCAAAAATGTCAGGATATGATCACAAGATGTTCTTTTGCTACAGTTGTCTCTGTGGGTTTCGCACTCAACAAGAACTCAACGAACACAACAAGTATTGTTTTGAAGTATTGGCGGTAACTACACCGAAAATTCCGGACAATCTATGTTATTTTAAAAAATACGAGAGAACTAAAAAACTGCCTTTCATTTTCGTAGGAGATTTTGAATCCTTGGTTGTAATAGTCAGTGCTAAATGTTATTGTGGAAAATCAGTCTGCGAATGCCAGTTCAAAACGTTATCTACTCACAAACATGTTCCAGCGAGTTATCAAATCAATACAATTTGTACCAACGATAGATACTCAAAACTATTGCCGATTTATCGATTGGAAAATGATTCTGATTTACCACCGGAAGTCCACATGTTGAAATATCTGTTTGAACAACAACGAAACACTGAAGCGTTATTGTCACTACACGATGAAAGATTTATCAGACTGAGTTCCTTTGTCATGGAAAAACGATGTTTTAGGTGTAAGAAAGAATTCACCGCGGATAATCCGAAAGTCCCTTTCTACGATGTTACTACAGATGATTACGTCGGAACCGTCCATAAGCGTTGCAGATCTTTTCAGCGATTCTATCCTGTCGTTTTTCATAATTTGCGAAGATATGACGGTCATTTTATCATTACTGCGTTAGCGCATCCTGAAATATCGAAATATTGTACCGACAATCACATATCATTGAAATGCATTCCAAACAGCACTGAAAAATTAATGTTCATCACAGTTAGAAAATTGAGATTCGTAGACAGCTATCAGTTCATGAACACCTCGCTGGAACAATTAGCAAAGAATTGTACTAGTTTTCCAATCACAGAAAAACATTTCAAACGGGAAATGCTTGAATACATCACCGTCAAGGGAATATTTCCTTACGAGTATTTTGACAGCATAAAGCGATTTTCAGAAACATCACTACCATCCATCGATAAATTCTATTCTTCGTTGACAGACAAAGATATCACTGATGCAGAGTACCAGCGGGCACTAACCACGTGGGATGTTTTCAAGTGCAAAACTTTCGGTGATTATCACGATATCTATTTCACCGTGGATGTGTTATTGCTGTCAGACATTTTTGAGGGGTTTAGAACAATGTCGATGAGCAATTATGAATTGGATCCAGCTCATTATTATTCAGCACCAGGACTATCCTGGGATGCATTATTGAAATCAACAAAAATACGATTGGAATTACTGACTGATGTCGATATGTTTTTGTTTATCGAGAAAGCAATTCGAGGCGGAATTAGCGTGATTACGAAAAACACTCCATCGCTAATAATAAATATCTCAAACAATATGATATAAATCAACCTAGCAGGTATATAGGTTATTGGGATATAAATAATCTCTATGGCGGGGCTATGTCAATGCTGATGCCCTATGGAGGTTTCAAATGGGTTTCCACAGAAGACTTTCTAGCTGCTGAATCAAATTGGAAACCCGGCGATGATTTAAGCACTGCAATATTTCACAATAACAACAATGTCAACAACAATGTCAACAACAATGTCAATGACCATGTCAATGATAATCAAATCGGCTATTATGTCGAATGCGATGTGGATTATCCAGAACTCCTTCACGATGCGCACAATGATTATCCCTTTCTTGTTGAAAAGATGATAGTTACCGATGAAATGTTATTCCAGGAGCAATTAGCACTTCGAACAACGAGATATACCTCAATAACGAAATTGATACCCAATTTGTATAACAAACGTAACTACGTATGTCATGCTGCTATACTCAAACAAGCCATTGAGGCAGGACTGGTACTAAGAAAAGTGCATAAAGTTCTGCAGTTTAATCATTCCACATGGATGAAATCTTATATCGATCTTAACACAGCCAGAAGAGCTGCTGCAGAGAACGATTTTGAACGAGACTTTTTCAAACTAATGGTTAATTCCGTATTCGGTAAGACCATAGAAAATATCAGAAAACGAGTCAATATTGAATTGGTTAATAATGATCGACGACGTCATAAACTAGTACGAGGAAATCGATTTGCAGGAATTAAAAAAATAACGGATCATCTATCACTGATTACTTTGAAGCAATCTCAGTTGCATCTCAATAAACCCGTCTATGTCGATGCTGCAGTACTAGAAATGTCGAAGCATATGATGTATGAATTTCATTACGGTTTTGTTAAAAAGAAATGGCCTGACGCTAGATTGTTATTTACAGACAACGATTCATTGGTTTATGAAATCCTCAGCGATGATATTTATCAGGATATCTATCAGCATCGCGAATTATTTGATCTATCTAATGTTAATCCTAACGGGATTCAAGGAAGATTCCATGATAGCAGTAACAAAAAAGTTATCGGGAAAATGAAAGATGAATTCTCATTTCTCCCCGTCAAAGAATTCGTTGGGCTTCGATCTAAGATGTATTCGGTGTTAACTGATAGCGTTTCTGCCAATAAGGCGAAAGGGATCAATAACATCTATGTGAAGAACAAATTGAAATTCAATGATTATTTAACAGTGCTGCTAAGACCTCCAGGAGAAAATTTACCGACAATAACCACATATGGCTTTAGATCCTATCGTCATACTGTTTTCACGGATAGAATAACTAAATCAGGATTATGTAATTTTGATGATAAGCGATATTGTCACGATGGTATTAATACGCTCGCACACGGTCATTGGAAAAATAAATTATCACACCTCCAAAAATAAAAAACATCTCACTGTGAGGAATTAGTATTTTACGAGCAAAAACAACGCTAATTAAAAATAAAAAATATAACTAATAAAATGTCCTACATGAAATGCAGTATAGATCATTTACCAGAAATCATTCAGGGACGACTATTAATAAATCCAAAATCAGCTGTTAAAGTGAAATTCTACAACGGGAAAAGTAGAGCAACACAAAAATCACCAACAGGAGAGAGGTGTATATCTAAAATGATTGAGAACCGATCAGGGCCTGTACGACTCAGAATACAAGAAAAGCGGCTTAACAAGATGATACAAAATGGAGCCTCCGAACAAGAAATCATCTCTGAAATGAATCGTTTAGGAAAACATACAACATTGGTATGTGACTTAAGAACGAACACTATAATAATAACAACAACAATAAAAAGGCGTGAAACATTATTGCAGTGAAAAAAATATTTTTTTTATAAATTTCGGTCACGTTTTTTTTTACACAATTCCCACGCGCTATATTCAACATCTGCGTTGTTGCAGTTGAAAGCAGTGCTGATTTGCAATCACGTGACTATAATGATGCGTGGTTGTAATAAAAGATACTTTGTTGAATTCTAAAACGCGAAAAAAAATAATTTAACTAATAATGATATCAAGTGTTAAAAAACAGAGCAAGCAGTCGTACCAAATTGATACATTCCTGCACACTCTCAAGATTTGATGTTGTTAATGGATGGTCTGGTATCAAATACGCTAAAACAAAAAATGAAGAAACGGTGGATGGCATTTTATGTGCCGAGGTTCAATCTAGTCCCCACTTTTTTCTGTTGTTGAAATATCTTTTTCGGCAGTGGAGGGAAATCCATCACATCAATGATGAAGATCGTTTTAACAAAAAATACGACTTTGTTATCAAGTCCATCGTGTAGAAGACTTGGATTGTTAAAATAGATCGTTTGGTGTGATGGTAAAGCCATTGGGCTATATCTCCCTCATTACATTTCCGTTGTTATTGTTGTTGTTGTTGTTGTTATTGGATATCTATAATTATATAATGCCTGCTCGCAGATTATTATCGTCGAATGATATATCCGCCATAATGGCTGCAAAAGATGTTATCCCAATATCGTAAATCGCTGATAAGTATAAAATCAGCTATCAACGGATCTACAACATATGGAAATCAAATAGTGCTCCAGTGGAGAGAACTACTGATAATTGCATCAATGAAGAAATAACAGATTTCGCAGATGACAAAAATGCTGTCAGTGATAGAATTATTGATAAAGAAATAACATATTTCGTAAATAGCAAAAATGCTGTCAGCGATAGAATTACTGATAAAGAAACAATTCGTCACTTACAACAGAAAGTGTATAATCTAACCGATGAAAACGAATCATTGCAGTCCCAAGTGACTAACCTGATCAAAGAAAATAAGTCGCTGCATAAAAAAGTAACAGCGCTGCGACAACAACAAGAACAACAACAACAATCAGCCAATGACCTACAATATCAGTTTGATACTGTGCAACAGCGTCGTAACGATGTCGTTCAGGACCGCGATCGGTTAAGGATTGAACTCAATGATGCACGACGTAGTTTAAAATCTCTCACTGAGGAATACTCATCGCTGACTAACAAGTACAATTCATTATTGTTTGAGTACAATTCTATTGCTGCAGAAATAAACGAAGTTTATTCAAAGATTCCTGTTGAAAAAGTCACCAATGACAGAGCCATTAAGCGAAAATTAAATCACTGTGATAAAGTTGAACAACACGATGATGATTTATGGAAGAAATATATCCCCGAACACGACTATGATTTTTTAAATGAAATTGAAAAAATTCTTGGAAAATGTGAAGAAAAAAAAATGAAAAATCGAATGAACTGACTTGTAGAAAATAAGTCGTTTAATCCGCTTTTAAAGATAATCCTAAACGATTCATTTCAAAGATGATTTCTTGTTCGGAGGCTCCATTTTGTATCATCTTGTTAAGCCGTTTTTCTTGTATTCTGAGTCGTACAGGCCCTGATTGGTTCTCAATCATTTTAGATATACACTTCTCTCCTTTTGGTGATTTTTGTAATGCTCTAATTTTCCCGTTGTAGAATTTCACTTTAACAGCTGATTTTGGATTTATTAATAGTCGTCCCTGAATGATTTCTGGTAAATGATCTATACTGCATTTCATGTAGGACATTTTATTAGTTATATTTTGTATTTTTAATTAGCGTTGTTTTTGCTCGTAAAATACTAATTCCTCACAGTGAGATGTTTTTTTTTTTTGGAGGTGTGATAATTAATTATTTTTCCAATGACCGTGTGCGAGCGTATTAATACCATCGTGACAATATCGCCTATCATCAAAATTACATAATCCTGATTTAGTTATTCTATCCGTGAAAACAGTATGACGATAGGATCTAAAGCCATATGTGGTTATTGTCGGTAAATTTTCTCCTGGAGGTCTTAGCAGCGCTGTTAAATAATCATTGAATTTCAATTTGTTCTTCACATAGTTGTTATTGATCCCTTTCGCCTTATTGGCAGAAACGCTATCAGTTAACACCGAATACATCTTAGATCGAAGCCCAACGAATTCTTTGACGGGGAGAAATGAGAATTCATCTTTCATTTTCCCGATAACTTTTTTGTTACTGCTATCATGGAATCTTCCTTGAATCCCGTTAGGATTAACATTAGATAGATCAAATAATTCGCGATGCTGATAGATATCCTGATAAATATCATCGCTGAGGATTTCATAAACCAATGAATCGGTGTCTGTAAATAACAATCTAGCGTCAGGCCATTTCTTTTTAACAAAACCGTAATGAAATTCATACATCATATGCTTCGACATTTCTAGTACTGCAGCACCGACATAGACGGGTTTATTGAGATGCAACTGAGATTGCTTCAAAGTAATCAGTGATAGATGATCCGTTATTTTTTTAATTCCTGCAAATCGATTTCCTCGTACTAGTTTATGACGTCGTCGATCATTATTAACCAATTCAATATTGACTCGTTTTCTGATATTTTCTATGGTCTTACCGAATACGGAATTAACCATTAGTTTGAAAAAGTCTCGTTCAAAATCGTTCTCTGCAGCAGCTCTTCTGGCTGTGTTAAGATCGATATAAGATTTCATCCATGTGGAATGATTAAACTGCAGAACTTTATGCACTTTTCTTAGTACCAGTCCTGCCTCAATGGCTTGTTTGAGTATAGCAGCATGACATACGTAGTTACGTTGTTATACAAATTGGGTATTAATTTCGTTATTGAGGTATATCTCGTTGTTCGAAGTGCTAATTACTCCTGGGATAACATTTCATCGGTAACTATCATCTTTTCAACAAGAAAGGGATAATCATTGTGCGCATCGTGAAGGTGTTCTGGATAATCCACATCGCATTCGACATAATAGCCGATTTGATTATCATTGACATTGTCATTGACATTGTTGTTGACATTGTTGTTGACATTGTTGTTATTGTGAAATATTGCAGTGCTTAAATCATCGCCGGGTTTCCAATTTGATGCAGCAGCTAGAAAGTCTTCTGTGGAAACCCATTTGAAACCTCCATATGGCATCAGCATTTGACATAGCCCCGCCATAGAGATTATTTATATCCCAATAACCTATATACCTGCTAGGTTGATTTATATCATGTTGTTTTAGATATTTATTATTAGCGATGGAGTGTTTTTCGTTATTACGCTAATTCCGCCTCGAATTGCTTTCTCGATAAACAAAAACATATCGACATCAGTCAGTAATTCCAATCGTATTTTTGTTGATTTCAATAATGCATCCCAGGATAGTCCTGGTGCTGAATAATAATGAGCTGGATTCAATTCATAATTGCTCATCGACATTGTTCCAAACCCCTCAACAATGTCTGACAGCAATAAGACATCCACGGTGAGATAGATATCGTGATAATCACCGAAAGTTTTGCACTTGAAAACATCCCACGTGGTTAGTGCCCGTTGGTACTCTGCATCAGTGATATCTTTGTCTGTCAACGGAGAATAGAATTTATCGATGGATGGTAGTGATGTTTCTGAAAATCGCTTTATGCTGTCAAAATACTCGTAAGGAAATATTCCCTTGACGGTGATGTATTCAAGCATTTCCCGTTTGAAATGTTTTTCTGTGATTGGAAAACTAGTACAATTCTTTGCTAATTGTTCCAGCAAGGTGTTCATGAACTGATAGCTGTCTATGAATCTCAATTTTCCAACTGTGATGGACATCAATTTTTCAGTGCTGTTTGGAATGCATTTGAATGATATGTGATTGTCGGTACAATATTTCGATATTTCAGGATGCGCTAACGCATTAATGATAAACTTACCGTCATATCCTCGCAAATTATGAAAAACGACAGGATAGAATCGTTGAAAAGATCTGCAACGCTTATGGACGGTTCCGACGTAATCATCTGTAGTAACATCGTAGAAAGAGACTTTCGGATTATCCACGGTGAATTCTTTCTTACACCTAAAACATCGTTTTTCCATGACAAAAGAACTCAGTCTGATAAATCTTTCATCGTGTAGTGACAATAACGCTTCAATGTTTCGTTGTTGTTCAAACAGATATTTCAACATGTGGACTTCCGGTGGTAAATTAGAATCATTTTCCAATCGATAAATCGGCGATAGTTTTGAGTATCTATCGTTGGTACAAATTTTTTTGATTTGATAACTCGCTGGAACATGTTTGTGAGTAGATAACGTTTTGAACTGGCATTCGCAGACTGATTTTCCACAATAACATTTAGCACTGACTGGTACCACCAAGGATTCAAAATCTCCTACGAAAATGAAAGGCAGTTTTTTAGTTCTCTCGTATTTTTTAAAATAACATAGATTGTCCGGAATTTTCGGTGTAGTTACCGCCAATACTTCAAAACAATACTTGTTGTGTTCGTTGAGTTCTTGTTGAGTGCGAAACCCACAGAGACAACTGTAGCAAAAGAACATCTTGTGATCATATCCTGACATTTTTGAACTCATTAATCGGCTTAAATCCTTTATCCAAACATAGTGTTCATCATACCACAGTAAATTCACAGTAGAATCATCTGTGATGTGTTTACTGGCTGGAGAAATCAGATAGGGAAATACTCGTAATTTATCGTCTAATGAAAAAACGTTGATTCCAGATCGGAACAGTGTTGGGTTCTGTTTTTCTATTTTCGGTATCTGTTTGATTGGAGTTGGATAATCAATCCCTGTCATATTGATTCGACACTGATACGGCTTGTATTTACTAACACGATCTGCATTATCATGTGCTGGAAATAGTGCTGATAATAACGCCCACAACAAACACTTGCTATCATCATTTTTCACGTTGATACATGATTTTGACGCCTGGATTCTTTTAGGTAATGGCTTATAGAATGCTCCAGTAGTGACTTCGAAATCGTGTAGACTCAGCTGAATGAAATTAATTTTCTTTAATACCAGTCCGGTTTTCAGTGATGTGAAAACTTCGTACCGTCTTGATATCACTGCGAAGAAATCTTTTGCTGCCTCTTCTAGATCAGTAGACAGCAAAATAATTTGTGGATCTCCTCGTAATGGAACCGTGATGGTTATATCAGGATTGAATGTTAAATACATATCGAGGTCATAGGTGACGTTTATTTTCAATAGAGATCGTTCAAGTAGCACTACCGGGATAACACTGCTGAAGATTTTAATCAGATCGCCAACCACAAAATGATTATAGTGCTTACCATGCGGAATGAATTTGATGTACTTATCAGCGCCAGAAAAAGCTTCATCGATGATGTAACCTCCCTGTCGGATTTCTGCATTGATTTTCTTCTTTTGTCGCAAAATTGCTATCCGATCTGTTAATTCAGCCAATTGCTGATTACTCCTAGGCCAGTCGGCTTTTGTTTTGGTGAGTTTGTAGTATTCGTTCATGAGTTCCCTCGCAACTATATGGCGAGGCTTTTTGGTGCCTGAATCTTTTTTAGATCCATTTTCGACAATGACATTTTCTATATGTTTTATCATATCTCTAATTCAGTTCTACTATATGTTTCAAACATAATTACTGCATTGTTAAAGCGAATATAACATATCGTTAAAAATGAATTAAAGAAATGGTAAGTACAGTAGAGAATTATGTATAAATTGAGTTCATGACAATGGTTGTTAAAAAATTCGAATAATTGATGTGGAAAGTCCTGCTATGGGGAACATTGTGGAGTTCACGCGTATTTGTTGCGAAATAGTCCTCGCGCTGGTACTAATCCATGCCTCAGTTGTGATGTTGGTGTTCGAGGTAAAATCCATCTTTGTGACAAATGCGGAAAAAATGCCTATCGAGCTATTTTGACGTATTACAAAAACAGAAAAAATAAGCATCATATCATCATGGCTGAAAATCCACCTACGATAGAAGAATTCATTGCTGAGTATCGACCAAGAGGTAATTCAGCGATTCCTGTAGAAGCATCGGTTTAACAATCTGAGACTAAAATGGTACCCCCCCAGCAATTTTTATAAAAGCCTCCATTTGTCAATCTGAGACTAAAAATAAAAAATAGACTGAGCCAGGGGTGTAGAAGCCTTATTTTGTCAATCTGACTCTTAAAAATAAAAAATAGACTGAGCCAGCGTTTTGACAATCTGAGACTAAAATGGTACCCCCTCAGTAATTTTTATAAAAGCCTCCATTTGTCAATCTGACACTAAAAAAATAGAAAATAGACTGAGCCAGGGGTGTAGAAGCCTCCATTTGTCAATCTGAGACTAAAATTATTTTTCAATAGAAGCCTTCATTCACTGATTTGAGACCTTTTCAGGTACCCCTTTTGGGCTTTTATAGAAGCCTCCATTTGTCAATCTGAGACTAAAAATAGAAAATAGTCTGAGCCAGTAGCGAAGCCTCCATTGATAAAGGAGACACTTCTACGAGTCATTTTATTTTTTTAGTCTCAGATTGGTAAATGGAGGGTTCCATGGTGTTTTTTTTTTTAGTTTATTCTGCCATAGAAGCGTTATTTTATCGTTTTGAGGCTTTTTGGTACCCCCTTTTTTCAGGTTTTTAAGCAAATTAAAAATAATTTTAGTCTCAGATTGACAAAAGGACTACCTGAAAAGGCTTCCATTTAGTGAATAAAGGCATCTATCGGAAAAGTGAGCCAGAACCGGGCATTTTGTATACTACTGTATTTCATCGTATCCATCGTATATTTGGCATTCCCAATTCAGCCTTGCATTGGTTTAAGTCCTAATTTGTAAACAGGATATTTCAGCATATAACCTTCACCCGCTCTCAAGAGTCATAGAACATCTCCCAATGTCTCACAAAATGTACGCTGATGACACCGACATAAACAAGTCTAGTCACACAACTCAAGTTTATGCTACCATCCAAGGAGTGAAGATGTGCACTGCTGATGTGAATTCATGGATGACACGTGATTAGCTGTAGTTCAATGATGATAACACCTAGGCCATTCACATCCATTACCTCAAAAAATAAATATCAGCAACACTAACATTAGGTTCATACAGTCCGTACGAAAACTTGATGCTACTCTAGCTAGCTAGATAGCGCTCTCATTTTTCACCAACATGTCTATTTTCAAATATATTTTGACACATATGGCAAATTAAATGATACTATATAAGCGGCAAAACTTAGGGTAACTGAGTAACTTCTATTGAGATGCTTTAATTTGAGATAATGATTGCAGTCGATGTAACTTTCGATATATCTATATATTGATATATCAAAGGTTCTTGAAAAATGCACCAGAAGATCCCAGTAATGACTTAATTTCTATATTTATCTGATATATAACACACAACACAATAGGTCGATAACGACTAATGAGGTACAGCTGATTGTATAAAGACATAGTCCTTATTTATATCGATTAGATGATGGAATATCCATGAACAATGGAAGAATATTCAAAGATTCATGACACATACATGAAAAAACAATGTAGGATATATCTATCAATCTATCTATCTATCTATCTATCTATCTATCTATCTATCTATCTATCTATCTATCTATCTATCTATCTATCTAATTTCATTATCATTTTCAAAACGTTTTGTGAATGTGCATTTTATGGAAGATATAATAAAAAATACAACTAGTATGTACATTGCAATATAATTTCCTAACTTTTATTATGCTGTATCGATTGTCTGATACATTATACATTATATATACTATTGGAAAAGAAGAGGGGGCAAACAGACCAACCTTTTTTGTGTCAATTAGGCTTCTAGCATAAAAACCGTAGCGTTAATTAGGCTGAATCCTTTATACAAACGTCCATTTAACAAACAGCCCCTTACTGCAGTCAATTAGTGTTATTAAGAGTTATAACAATTTCATCGTAAAAAAGCGAGATTAATTAGTTGCAACCTTATAGAAAAAGAAATAAAATTAATGGAAGCTCTATGACACCAAAATTGTTGCGTCCACCCAGTATGCTGCTATGAAGGGACGAGCGCATTTTTCATATTTTGTATCACCTGACTCTGTCAGGATGCTGACAAGCGCATTTCTATGGTAAAAAAAATATTCGCTATTGTGTATATCAAGAACTGGTTATGCGATAATGACCTATCGCGTGTGTGTCAATGTCATAAGCGCAGAATTGCTTGTCATCGATATTGATCACACCGAATATGGTAATCTGTTCAGTTGTTATTTTATATTTTACACACCTAATCGCGGTCATCGTTGCTGTATGATTTTTCTCAACTCTGGTAACAACATCATGATACAGATTGTGAGTGAATTTTTTTTTAATTTGGCCGAATTCTTTATAGAAACGTCCATTTAACAACTAACCTCATACTGCAGTCAATTAGTGTTCATTAGAGTTCTAACAATTTCATCGTCAAATAGCGACATTAATTAGTAGCATCCTAACAGAAAAAAAATTGATTGAAGCTCTATGACACCAAAATCGTTGCGTCTGCCCCGCCCCCTCTGCTGCTATGAAGGGACAATCTTTTAATGATTTCAACCGAATATTTGATTAAGTCCGACATGATATCTTGATCTAGGATCGTACAAATTTATCGTTACAAATCCATGTGGGATTGACTGAGCGCGACTAAATAAATTTTAGAAAAATTATAATCTATATCACCGCCGCACCAGGTCTGGTGAATATTTCTTAGCTTATGTGTATCAACTCCATTGATCACAACAAGAGTATTACAGTTATCTCTGCTCACTTTGGAATTTGTGTGCATAGTTGAGTGACATATATCACGTCAGTGTTTTTTTTTTGTCTGCCTCTGGAAAATATCCTAGTGGGATCTTTATGATTGTCTAACATGACATCATCATAGACGACCAAATTGTGAATACTCCCATTGATATCATCAATACTAGGTGCATTATCGATATATGTTATAAATTCAATAATACCCACGCCAGTGATTTCTACTGCCTTTTCGTAAATATCTTTTAACACCTCGTAGCATTGTTGATCATCTACACTCGGAGCTATTAAATACAACTTGTCCCATTTCATGCATCTTGTTATATAATAAATAGCAGTTGTGTTTTGCCACCTCCTGATGGGCCGATTATAATCATTCTAATATAATTTGGTAGCTCTGCACGATACCTAACTGGTTATCTTGCTTTAGTCGCTGAAAAATCAATTACATTCATGTTATTTTATAGAAATTATGGAACTATATTGTGTGAAATGTAAAACGCGTACTGGCACAAACGACTTGACGACGATTACAACGAAAAATAATCGATCAGCACTGGCTGATAAGTGTGTACAATGCGCTATAAGGAAATTTGGATTTGTTTCTTTGAAATCAGCAGATCATTTTTTTAAAAAAACGAGGAGGTGATATTGCAGCCAAGTTAATAACATTACCGAGAACACCATGGGCAAAATACCCATGAGAAACAAACCTTCCAGAGTATAGTTAATGTGGCCCAGGAACACGATTAGATATCAGATTAGATGATCAAAGCCAATCCAATAAAAGCTATTGATAAGGCGTGTCATGCTCATGATGTTGCTTTTAAAAGCAGTAATTTGCAACACAGACATCTCGCAGATGTGAAATTAATTCACGCGTTGAATTATATTACTAATAAATCCTTCAAAGAGAAATTGGCTTCATGGTTAGTAAAATAAGCGATGAAAGGTAAATTAATGCTGGGTGATGGTAATTAATAAGAACATGAAATCTATTTATTATTCTCCAAGACGATACCACAGGTGTAAAGCAGCTATCAATAAACTGGCTAGCAACGCAAAGGTAAAAATACCACTGCGTTTAATTGGTTATCCAAACAGGCGATATGGCAAATTGATCTACCAGCGCCTAAACAAATTAACGACTTGCATTTTGATGTGACCGTCCCTACTTAAGTTCATTACGCCGATACATTATTTCTGACGCATGATGGTTTTTACAAATACGCGCTAAATGTAGTTGATGTTGCGAGTCGATACAAACAAGCAGACCCGCTAAAGACGAAGTCATCTACTGAAGTAGCTGCTGAATTTTAAATGGATTTATCGAGGAGGTCCTCTGCTCTGGCTAAATCTATTACAAGTTGATCCTGGCAAGGAATTTCAGGGTGCAGTCCGATCACCAATAAATAATCATAATGTCGCTATCAGAAGAGGGCATACTGCATTACATCGCGATCAGGCAATTGTTGAACGATTTAATGGGACACTTGTTGAGCGGTTTTTTGGATATCAATACGCGAATGAATTTATTTAGGATTAACGATCTCGGGAATGGGTCAAGAGATTATCAGGCGTAATTACCGTGCTATATAACAAGATTACTCGAACAATAAACATGAAAGCTAGCAACGCGATTAAAACGAAGCATATACCCGTAGAAAAAACAGCAAAATTATTTTTCAAAACAACCAAGACTAGGCAATGTCACTGTTAGGTATTTATATGAACCAGAAGAGCTTGAAGGCGGTAAAAAAAAGAGAGCTACTGATCCTATTTGGAGTGTCACTATGCATAAAATATCTAGCATAACATGATCTACAGGTAGACCAGCAATCTATAGATTGGATTCAACTGCCCCTAAGCGAGGACTTACTCGTGAACAACTAGAAGTTATACCCTAGAATACTCAATTACCGCCGCGTGGTCTTAACTAGCACCTCTGCGTATGTTGCACTCAAGACAAGTCAGCATCACATTTACTCTAGTGTGACCAATACTGTTATTTTTTCTGTCTACGGTACATTGTCTGGGGTCCTTGTTCGACCAACACCAACTCAATATACAATCGCAACTCGCGCAGAGTAGTTTTTAGCGCATTTCCATCATTTTCCACCCTCCATTTGCCAATCTGAGGCTTTCTAAAAAATAAAACATTATTCCTACCGAACTCGATAGAATCCTTATTTTAACAAATCAAGGGCTGCAAAAAGTAGCGCATTTTCCATATTTTGTGCCATGGTTGGAACCGTTATTTGTCAATCTGAGATATAAGAAAAAACAGTAAATTTCCATCAGATTGGTAAATTACGAGCTGTATCAACTAAGCGCAATTTTTGTATTTTCCATCGCGAAATATATCTTTTGATGCTGTCGACGAGGCCTCAGATTGATGAATCAAGGGTTGCATCAACTAATTTTGTATCACCCTCACTTTGTGAAGACACTGTGAGAACTCTGCGAGGGAGTTATATAATTTTCCATCAGGAAGGGTCAGATTGGCAAATCAAGGGCTACTGAACGAAGCGCAATTTTCTTTTTTGTATCGGGAAATATATCTTTGACAGGATTATAACCCTGACTCTGTAAGGATGCTGACAACAAGCGCATTTTTATGGTAAAAAAAATAATCGCTGTTGTGTATATCAGGAACTAGTTATTTGACAATGACCTATCGCGAGTGTGTTAATGTCATAAGCGCAGAATCGCTTGTCATTGAAATCGATCAAACCGGATTTGGTAATCTGTTCAGTTGTTATTTTATATTTTACACACCTAATCGCGGTCATTGTTGCTGTATGACTTTTTTTCAACTCTGGTAACAACGTCATGATACAGATCGTGAGTGAAATGTTTCTTCACAACAGGTGTCTTGATACCCTTCGCTTTCATCATATTTTTCGACTGATCCAGCGCGAGCACTGAGAACATTTTTGGACGCAATCCAATATACTCTACGATGGAATTGAAACACAATTCATCTTCGAACTTCCCGATTACCTTTTTGTTGTTTGCATCGTGATACTTTCCTGTCACGTCGGACAGATCAAATAATTCACGATGATCATAGACATCTTGATAGATATCATTGTTACAATCTCTGCCTGGTATTTCATACAACAACGAATCAGTATCAGAGAAGCATAAGTTGGCGCTCGGCCATTTCTTCTTGGCGAATCCATAGTGGAAATCGTACATCATAGTTTTGAAATAGCAGGCACGGCAGCACCAATATAGATCGGTTTATCATGTACGACTTCAGTTTTGTGCTTCTTTACGATCACGAGATCATCTTTGATAGGGATTCTTGCCGCGAATGAATTTCATGCGACTAATTTGGAAAACCGTTTGGTTTCTCCGTTGACTAATTCTATGTTGCATCTATTTCTGACATTTTCTAGCATTTTCTGAAAACGTAATTCACAATTAGTTTGTATGAATCTTTTTCTTGAAATTATCAGTTTCTGCAGTGCGCATATCAGTGCTGTAGTTGACATAATCAGCTAACCATCTGGATTGACTTATTTCTAGCGCGCGATGCACTTTGTAACAACGAGACCAGCTTGCACTGCTTGATTTAGTAATCGATAATGACAGACATAATTTTGTTTCGGCAAGAAATTCTGAATCAATTTTGGAATATTGTTCTGTTTGTTGATTCTATTCGCTAGTTGAGACGGAGAGAGGATCGAATCATCGACAACCATTTTTTTCTGGCATGAATGGATACTCGGTCGGTCGGTCAATAGTACTAATTTGACGCCAATACGCACCAACATCGCATTGTATGATATATTCGGGGATGAAATAATTATTGGCCGCTGTCATAAATTAATTATTGATGAATTATTCGGATCAATCACGGAAATGAAATTAACTTTGAAATCGGCTATTAATTTTATTTGCGGATTCTCGTTGGATTGCTCATGACGGTTTATCCGCGGTCTGGTTATTTTAACGCTTCGAGAGTTTCTTGAAATAATCTTTAATGCTCGTTCAACGATAACATTTCGACTGTTTCTCGAAGCGTTTGTAGTTGTTCGTTTGATTTGGGATATTTATAATTTTATCCTGTAAGTGTCTGATATTTGTTAAAAAGCTCTTTTACCAGACTATGACGTGTGGTTTTCGTCGTCGCCATTAATTATTATTATTATTATTATTATTATTATTATTATTATTATTATTATTATTATTATATATATATATATATATATATATATATATATATATATATATATATATATATATATATATATATATACAATCTCTAAATAAGTTTAAAATATTACAGATATTTGTCTAAACAATTAAATAATAGTTAATTATATAACCGATATGGTATTTCAAATCAGATACAATAATTGCAAATGGCTGAATATTGGCAGCAAAGAATTATGTGGAAGAACTTGTTATAGAGAATACTGTGGGACACATAGTCTTCTAAATGAAGAAAACCAAAAATGTCAGGCACTCGTCCTTGCTTGGGATGAGGTAGAAGGCTTAAAGGTACATATTTGATATGTAATCGCTGTGGCGGTAATAAATATCGAGCACTAGCAGCGCACTATAAAATGCGATCACCAAAGCATCTAATAATAAATGAAAAAATCCCAAACGTTGAAGAGTTTCTAGCAAATCATAGCAAATCAGAACATACTCATTTATTGGTGTACAAATTAATTCTAGCATGTTTGTTGTTGCCAAAATCTAAGAAAATCGAATTGTGAAAATCAATTTTATCTGATTGTATCGCGGCTTGTAAAATATGATATTATTCTAGATAATATTTGTCATAATTCATCAAAAAATATTTTGTTGATTGTTATGCTTGATCTAATATCATTATCAATAATTGGTACTAACTCATTGCCAGATCTTGTAAATGTCATAATCAAATAAAGTCGAAGCAAATAGTGCTCCTTAAGCGTGGATAGATCAATGATTGGTTTTTCATAAAAATAACCATCATAAATGGTATTCAATGCGAATAAATCTTCCGAAGAAGCAATTATTATACTCTATTATTGACGGCTACACCAATTTAATTTTTGCGAGATTGAATAGATATCGTATATGAAATGTTCGACTGAGCAGTTCAAAGAAATTTTTACAAACAAAATAGAAAGAGTCCTAATATGTGCCACAAAGTAAAATATCACAATGATAAAATCCAATAAAAAAAATCACCATATGGCGAAATATTCATTTGTAAAATGATGGAAAACAGAAACGACGTCGCAAGAGCGCGACTACAATATAAATTACAACAAAGGAATCGCGCTGAAGATTTATAATTAGATTTTTTGCATTGCCGCTACTCAATAATGCCGTTTATGAAATACCATCCTGAAGTTCCACTTGAACACGTCAACCAAATATTAATCGATCAAGCAAAACGAGATCCCCACAAAAATGTCAAGATGAAATTCAACAGCAACAAATTCTCTATGACTAAGAAAGGTCCAGATCGTAAAAAAACTATTATGTACTATAGTTGAAAATGGAAACGAAGTAGCGAGAATACGATTATGGGTTAAAAATGTAAAACAAACAACAACGACAGCCTTGACAAGTCAAGGGATTAGTGACCTAATAGTTGTATCGTTGATGACAAAAGTGTCAGAAATTTTATTTTATTAGGAAATATGACAGTTTCTCCACCCCTCCGAGGTATCAACAATTAGTCACTGTCTACTAACTCATCAATAAACTCTCAAGATATATCAATGTTCATTATACCGCCTTGAAATAATCGCCTACAAATATCAGCTGCTTCATTAATAATTTCTGGTGATTTATTTCCAGCTCGTCTTCCTCCTAATAGAATCTCTAATCGCGTTATATCCCTGAGAATATTACCAGGACAGCTAATTAGGCCACTACCTGAAATGGGGTTTCTAACTCTACTACAAAATCCCTTTCCTGTTGCAGGGGCAACTTCTCCTCTATCTATGCTATCTCTATCTACGCTCATTTCTGGAGGGGTATATAACGGTGGTTGTTGTGTTATATCATACATTTTTGATTCAGCTTTTCCTATTGCTTCTTTAAATTCTTGATATTTTTTATCCTTTTCTGATGCTCTATTCGAGCCTGTATGCACGCTATATAATCCATTTTGCCATGATTCTTCACTAGGAAGATTATAATCATCATGGATGTAATTTCTTCTCTGAGGAAAACTCCTAACAGCGAAATCATCTAATTCTTCAATATTTGAATTCATACCTTTCATTTCATCTAATTTACCAGGAAGGAATTTATTATTGAATGATACTCGTTCTTTTGCAGTAGCGCCTTGTTCTTGTTCTTCAGTTGGTGGGGAGCTAACATCAATACCATGTAATCATTCAATTTCATCTTGTTCTCGTTCTCGTTGTTCTTGTTGTCGTGCAGCTGTAATTGTATCGCCAGGAAGTGTTCTTAAAGATTGTTACGTTTGTTTTGTTCGTTCTGCAACCTTTTCAAGCACGGGAAGAATGGGCTTTCCCGCTCTTTTCCCTTCCTCAGGGGTATCTCCATATATTGCACTCTCCATTTATGTCTTGACATCCTTGGTTGCTGTAGTTACCGGTTTAAACAATTGTTCGGTATCAGTAGAAAAAATCACTTTGTAACATTTGTCGTTGTTGTAATTTTCGTCGAACAGAATCGCGTATGGGTAAGAACTTCTTAATCGCTGCTAATCGCTCACTTGCCAATCTGGTTGATAATGCTTCATTTACTATTTAATAATAATTGTACAATTTAAATCGTAAACAATTAATGACAAAATTATTGATTTATTTTATTAGTTACTTCCTCGGAGGGGTGGGACAATTGTCATATTTTCTAATAAAACAAATTTTCTGACAGTTATGTCATAGTCACAATTAATGATGGCGAAACATTACAAATTCCTAATAAAAAAATATTTCTGACAGTTGTCCCATAGTCACAATTAATGATGGCGAAACATTACAAATTTAAATAAAATAATATTTCTGCAAGTTTCGCCACTATAGCAATTAATGATTCATCGATGGTGAAAGTGTCCGATTTCCTATCATCCTTAGCTCGCTAATGTGTAAAGTAAATATTAACGACACATTAAAAAAAAGTATTAATTAGTATAGCATGACATATATCAAGTACTATCCATGAGAAATAAAAGATCTTGTATCTATGAAACCTGGAATAAAAATAAAACCACACACCCACAATAATAAATGCCGAATAACTAAAAAAACTACCAGATGGGACTCTTGTTTTATTTGGAGGCTGAAAGATAGAAACACGGTAGCCATAATCAAATTTCAGGATAAATTCAATAATCTATGATCTGACCATAATGAATATCCCGCTCTTTCCAATTATCAAGTGCTTGTTGTAGCGCTCTTTTTTTAATTTATCGCCGGATATCATGTTTGTTAGTTCTAATATTTTATCATCGCGGTCGTTGATCGTTTTCATTAGTTCATCATGGTCGTTCATGTTTGTTAGTTCAGTTATTTTATGGTCACGGTCAGCGAGAGTTTGTTGAAGTGCTATGATGTCACGGTAACCTTCTATCTTTTCCGTTGTTCGGATATCTCTTGTTCATAATGGAGTCTCATGTTGGCCATTTTTGATAATCTTTTCTGTGATTCTGATAATTCGTGTCGATTGCTGGTGATTTCATCCTCGCGTAGCTTTCTATCTTGAATTATTGTCGGTAATTTATCATTTTGCGCGAAAAGTTCTCGTTTCAGTTGTGATATATTTTCTTGTTTTCCTTTCACCTATCATTCTCGAGAAATTTACACGATTCTGTTTGTGTTCACCACTTAGTTTATTAATCGAGGTAACTAAATTCGAATAACGACTGTGATTTTGACGATATTATTCTGTTTTCTCAGCTGTCTTGGTCTTAATTCGTTCAATATTTTTTGTTAGATTCTTTCCTCGTTCTGTGCCAGCATAACCAGCAATAAATATTTCGTTAGGATACGCTTATTTCCAAATTTTATACAACCGTTAAAGACCAATCTTATACATGCTGGCAAATTTGTATTGGTTGTTCCCTGCCTCGTAGATTGATGATATCCATTTCTTCTTTAGGGGTTAAATATTTTGCTTAGCAGCAGAGGAGGCGAATCCTACAACTTTTTTGTTTAAAATATGATTAACCCTTCAAAATGGCAAATAGAGCCTTCCTGCGAAATCTCATGTTTTAACCAAAAAAAAAATAAGTCTCCATTTGGCGAATAGAGCCTTAGTGATTTTTGTCTGAAAACATGAATTTTCGCGGGTGATACTGTATTCGCGTTTTCGTTGCTTAATCATACAATGTCGCAACGTCGTTGTCACTCACCTCCTCTGCTGCAAGAACTTTCAGTTCTGGGTTACGATTTCAACCGAATATTTCATCAAGTCCGATACGATATCGTGTCCTAGGGTCTGCTAAATTTATTGTCACAAATCCGTGTGGTTTTGACTGAGCGTGACTAAAGAAATTTCTAAATTGATTATGATTCATATCACCGCTGCACCAGGTCTGATGAATATTTCGTAGCGTATGAGTATCAACGCCGTTAAATACACACAACACATTGCAGTTATCTCTGATCACTTTTGGTATCTGAGTGTATCGTTGAGTGACATATATCACATCAGTGTTTTTATGCCTGCCTCGGGAAAATATTCGAGCAGGATTTTTTTGATTATCTAACATGAGATCATCGTATACCACTAAATTGTTAATACTTCCATCAATAGCATCAATACTCGGGGCTTCCTCTATATCGGTTATAAACTCAATAAAATCTTCATCGATTTGAAATTCTTTTGATTTGTCGTTAAAATCCTTTAGCACTTCATAGCATCGCTGATCGTCTACACTCGGGGCTATTAAAATCAATTTGTTCCATTTCATCCATCTCGTTATCAAATTAAGTAGCAGTTGTGTCTTTCCGCTTCCAGATGGTCCGATTATAATCATTCTAATTGAATTCGGCAACATTTCATGATGTTTAATAGGTTCCCGTCGTCGGGTAGCTGAATAATCAATTATATTCATGCCGTTATATATAAATTATGGATCTATATTGTGTGAAGTGTAAAATACGTACTGGCACAGATGACTTGACGACGATTACAACTAAAAATAACCGATCAGCGCTTTTTGGTAAATGCGTACAATGTAGTACAAAGAAATTTAGATTTGTTTCCAAGAATTTTAAAAAAAACGAGGAGGTGATATCGCAGCCAAGCTAACTAAACTCCCTGGAACCCCATGGGAAAAATACCCTGGAGAAAAGCACCTTCCAGGATATAGCTACTGTGGACCGGGAACAAGATTTGATATCAGACTCAATAATCAAAATCAGCCCCGACCCGGTGAATAACCAATAAATGCCATTGATAAGGCTTGTCACCTTCATGATGTCTCTTATAAAAGCAGTAATCTGCAGCACAGGCATCTCGCGGATGTGAAATTAATTCATGCGTTAAATGCTATTCCTGATAAATCTTTCAAAGGAAAATTGGCTTCCTTTTCGATAAAATCGGCTATGAAAAGTAAATTGATGTTAGGTGCTGGTAATTAATAACAACATGGAATCTATTTACTATTCTCCAAAATGATACTGGAGGGGTAAATCAGCAATCCATAAACTCGCTAGCGCTGCAAAAGTGAAAAAAAACCCACTGCGGCTCATTGGTTATTCAAACAGGCACTATGGCAAATTTATCTACCACCGCCTAAACAAATTCAATTCTCGCATTTTGATTTGACCTTTCCTAATGAAGTTCATCAGGCTGATCTATTATTTTTGCCACATGACCACGGTTAAAAATACGCATTAACCGTAGTTGATATTGCAAGTCGATACAAAGAAGCAGAACCGTTAAAAATAAATTCAGCCACTGAAGTCGCTTCTGCATTTGAAAGGATTTATCGACGAGGTCCTCTGCACTGGTCAAATCTATTACAAATTGATCCTGGCAAGGAATTTCAGGGTGCAATGTTATCAGTAATGAAAAATCATAATGTCACTATCAGACGAGGGCATACTGCACTACATCGTGAACAGGCAATTTTTGAACGGTTTAATAAAACCCTTGCTGAGCGGTTATTTGGATATCAATACGCAAAAGAATTCATCCAAGAAAAAAGATCCCGTGAATGGGTTAAAAGGTTACCAGCTGTGATCACTGCACTGAATAAATGAGATTACTAGAAAAATCAACATGAAACCTATCAAAAAGATTAAAAAGAAGTCAATACCCGTACAACCACAAAAAGATTTTTCTAGAAACGCTATCGTTTCCCAACCAATTCTTGGTAGTAATATCATTGTGAGGTATTTATACGAACCAGGAGAGCTTGAAGGGGGCAGAAAAAGGGCTACTGATCCTATTTGGAGTGTTACTATACACGCGATATCTAGTATAACACGATCTACGGGTAGACCTCCAGTCTATAAACTGGATTCAACTGCCCCTCAGCGGGTTTTTTACTAGACAACAATTACAAGTGATTCCTGACGATACTCAAATGCCACCGCATGATCTTAACTAGCACCCTTGCGTCTATTGCACTCAAGACAATATTGTTATTTTTTCTGTCAACGGTGAATTGGCGAGGATCTTTATCCTAATACTGCCAACGCATTATACAATTGCAACTCGCGCAGTGATTATTCTGTTGTTGTTTCAGCGTAATTATTAATTCAGCATCAATATCAAATTCTCGTTGTTTTTTTTTTGTCCTGTTGTTTGTAACCGGAGAGTTTTTTATCAATCATTTTAACATCCATATCATCTATTGTAGTGTCATTATCATCGAAGACAATTCTTCGAAGTTGATTTATTTTTCGTACTCTACACACTGCGAGATAGACTAAATTTGACCATTCTATGCGATTATCTACCATCCAAACAATTGTATCGGATATAGTCAATCCTTGCGAAGAATGTATTGTTGCTGCGTATCCTAGAATCCACGGGGATTTATTAGCACGCAATGCATCTTCAACGACATTGATATCAACCAGCACAATATCATTTAATACCAGAATTTGTTTTTCACTTCCTGACTCTGTCAGGCCTGGAAAATCAACTTCAATATTCTGTTTTCGTGTATCCGATGGCCTATAACAAAGGTGCACAGGAAGTGTTGCAAATCTTTTTTTTATGCAATTCAAATAACTTCATCTGAAGTGTGTCTCTGACTATTTTTCTACTTGCAATTATCAAATCATTTGGTCTCCATGCTTCCCAAAACTCATTCACTGGAGTTTCTGTAGTTATTTCACGGGCTATTTCACACTGGATTTTATCCGGTTGTAATCTAATTAGTTTCTTAAATTCTTTTAATCCATTATCAAGTGATCTATGATCGGTATCAATTTCTTCATAATAGTCTACAAAACCCTTTAGCCATTCATGGGGGATGCACCGACAAATGGTGGTGGTTGACCGTG
Organism: Unio delphinus; assembly: GCA_029339505.1. Lineage (NCBI taxonomy): Eukaryota > Metazoa > Mollusca > Bivalvia > Unionida > Unionidae > Unio > Unio delphinus. Next base: position 6,395,043 of record JAQISU010000090.1, read on the forward strand.
ATCACCGCACATGACGATTTTTGTATTTTTCAATAACAACCACTCAATAAATATTTTAAATACATCTTCTGACACTGTGTCTATTTCATCCCAAATCATGATTTAAGGAATAAATTTCTCTCCCATGCGCTCAGGAGTCCATTTATCTCCCTTCCATCGGAAAAAACTATGATAGGTACAGGCATTTATCCCTCTCTGTATCATTTCTCTTGCAAGTCTGTGAGTCGGTGTTAGCACAATCATGTTTTGATTGGAAACACGAAATAACTCAATTGCCCGGGTTGTTTTTCCTGACCCACCACAGCCGTTTAAATAAACTGTTTTATACCGGCATATTGGATCAGAAATCGGTGGTGCATTAGAAAATTCTGAACACTGATTGCTTTCTAAATAATTATTTTCAATGGTAACATCTGCTGATGGAATATAATCATGAATCATTTCTTTCTTAATTCTCCATGAACCCCAATTCTCGTTGCCAGTAGCCTTAAAATCAGCCATTTTGCTATTTATGTAAAATGAATCAGTGGCGACTCTAACTGCGGTGGTAGGAAATCTATTGATCATTGAAAATAAATTAATAGAAGCATAACCAAGAATAGAAGCTCTCAAATGTGTGTACTGAGGATTGTATCCATCATTGTAAGTAGCAATTGTACCCAATTTGGTTCCATCGGACATAATTGCGTCCTTACGAGTGACATATAGGCCTTTATTCGTTAAATCCGCGATTACAAAATCGTATTCAGCATTGTCTATAATTAACCGTGAAGAATATCTTGTATTATCGTATTTACCACCCTGAGTGAATTTACCGATTATTCTTCGTCCAATATCTTTTGTTTCATAGTTTCTGATTTCAAATAACTGTTTGGACCAATCCATGATTTGTTGTTGATTAAAATTTGGAAACAGTTTTCGCTGTTCACTAATTATTTCTTCTAGATCAGGTTGTGGTAACCATACTGATTTCTGTGCTCGATAGGATATAATTGCTTCACTGACAATTAATGATTTTAACATCTTACAATCAAGCATATACCGTAATAACACTATTGGCATCCAGTGTTTTTCAGACATGTGTTTACCAATCCAAAGATAACTACACGGATGAAGTCCCTCAGCCATTTCAAATGATACTACACAAGCGAATCCTGTTAAATCAAAATCAGGCAGTGGTCCATTAATAGCAACACGGGTCATTTCGTGTGTGGGGTGTCCAAATCGTTTGAAATATTTCTCGCATTCTCCATACCCGAGAAAACTTCCTGGATAACATGCAATCATATCAACTGAAATAACGGTTTCATCGGTGTATTTTGTATTCCATAACCCTCCAAGGCTGTATTCAAGACAGGACAATCTGACATCTGATAAAAACTCACTTCGTGTTGGTTTCCACGCGTTTTTCTTTCTAGCAAAATGTGCTGCAATGGATGGTAGTGTAAAACAGTTTGCTAATAATTGATCTTCGATTTCCTCCCCAGAAAACTCACTAGCTAGTTGTTTCATTTGATTATGCAGCTCTTCAGTACGGTACAATTCTCCGTTGGGTCTTACAAACTGATCAAATCTAGCAGCAGAGAGGGTGAATCAGACAACATTTTTAAACAAGTTTTCACTGAAATCATGCTTAAAACAATGAAATCAGGCAAAAAAAGTCAACGAATCAGGCAAAAAAGTCAATGAATCAGGCAAAAAGTCAATGAAATCAATGAAATCCTCCATCGATTTTTTTTTTTGGGGGGAAAAGGGATTACAACGTCGTTGTCACTCACCCTCTCTGCTGCTATGGGTTAACCGAATATTTGATCCAGTCCGATACGATATCGTGTTCGAGGGTCATGTAAATTTATTGTTACAAATCCGTGTAGGGCAGACTGAGCATGACTAAAGAAATTTCTAAATTGATTGAAGTCCATATCGGAGCACCATGTCTGCCAAATATTTCTTAGCGTATGTGTATCAACTCCATTAAACACACACAACACATTACAGTTATCTCTAATCACTTTTGGAATCTGAGTGTATCGTTGAGTTACATAAATCACGTCCGTGTTTTTATGCCTGCCTCTGGAAAATATTCTAGCAGGATTTTTTTGATTATCTAACATGACATCGTCGTATACAACTAAATTGTTGATACTTCCATCGTGGTCATTCACGGATGGTGCCTCGTCAATATCGGTTATAAATTCAATAACATCCTCGCCGGCAATCTCTGAAGCGTTTTCATTAAAATCTTTTAGCACTTCATAGCATCGTTGGTCGTCTACGCTAGGGGCAATTAAATACAACTTATCCCACTTCATCCATCTCATTATTAAATTGAGCAACAATTGCGTCTTGCCGGATCCAGATGGCCCGATTATAATTGCGCGGATAGAGTTTGGTAGCTCTGCATGATGCTTCAGTGGTTCTCTTGTTTTAGTCGCTGAACAATCAATTATATTCATATCTCTATACATAAATTATGGATCTATATTGCATGAAGTGTAAGGCGCGTACTGGCACAGATGACTTGACGACGATTACAACTAAAAATAACCGATCAGCGCTTTCTGGTAAATGCGTACAGTGTAGTACAAAGAAATTTAGATTTGTTTCCAAACCCAAGTAACCTTTAAAAAAAAAGGAGGAGGTGATATCGCTGCCAAATTAGCAAAACTCCCTGGAACCCCATGGGCAAAATACCCCGGAGAAAAACACCTTCCAGGGTATAGTTATTGTGGACCGGGAACCAGACTTGATATCAGACTCAATGATCAAAATCAGCCCCGACCCGGTGAGGAACCAATAAACGCTATTGATAAGGCCTGTCACCTTCATGATGTTGCTTATAAAAGCAGCAATTTGCAACACAGGCATCTAGCAGATGTGAAATTAATTCATGCGTTGAATTCTATCACTGATAAATCCTTCAAAGAAAAATTGGCTTCCTTTTTGATAAAATCGGCTATGAAAAGTAAATTGATGTTAGGTGCTGGTAATTAATAGCAACATGGAATCTATTTATTATTCCCCAAGAGGATACTGGAAGGGTAACGCTGCAATCAGTAAACTCGCTAGCGCCGCAAAAGTGCAAAAAACCACTGCGGCTCATTGATTATCCAAACAGGCACTATGGCAAATTTATCTACCACCGCCTAAACAAATCAATTTCTCGCATTTTGATGTGACCTTTCCTAATGAAGTTCATCAGGCTGATCTATTATTTTTGCCACATGATCGTGGTTACAAATATGCGTTAACTGTAGTTGATATTGCAAGTCGATACAAAGAAGCAGAACCGTTAAAAACAAAATCAGCCACTGAAGCGGCTTCTGCATTTGAAAGGATTTATCGAAGGAGCCCTCTGCACTGGCCAAATCTGTTACAAGTTGATCCGGGCAAGGAATTTCAGGGTGCAGTGTTATCTACAATGAAATATCACAATGTCGCTATCAGACGAGGGCATACTGCACTGCATCGTGATCAGGCCATTGTAGAACGATTTAATCGGATTCTTGCTGAGCGGTTATTTGGATATCAATATGCAAAAGAATTCATCCAAGAAAAAAGATCCCGTAAATGGGTTAAGAGATTACCAGGTGTAGTTACCGCACTGAATAACGAGATTACTAGAACCATCAACATGAAACCTATCAACGCGATTAAAAAGAAGTCGATACCTGAAAAACCACAAAAAGATTTCAAAGAACCAATTCTTGGTAGTAATGTCATTGTGAGGTACTTATACGAACCAGGAGAGCTTGAAGGGGATAGAAAAAGGGCTACTGATCCTATTTGGAGCGTCACTACGCATAAGATATCTAGTATAACACGATCTACGGGTAGACCTCCAATCTATAAACTGGATTCAACTGCCCCTCAACGGGGTTTTACTAGACAACAATTACAAGTGATACCTGAGGATACTCAATTACCACCACATGGGCTTAACTAGCACCCTTGCGTCTATTGCACTCAAGACAAGTCAACATCACATTATTTCTGACATGACCGAGATTGTTATTTTTTCTGTCAACGGTGAATTGGCGAGGATCCTTATCCGAATACTGCCAACGCATTATACAATTGCAACTCGCGCAGTGATTATTCTGTTGTTTCTTCAAAGTGATTATTAATTCAGCATCAATATCAAATTCTCGTTGTTTTTTTTTGTCTTGTTGTTTGTAACCGGAGAGTTTTTTATCAATAATATCATCTATTGTGGTGTCATTATCATCGCCAATGATTTCATCATCGCCTGACTCTGTCAGGACAATTCTTCGAAGTTGATTTATTTTTCGTACTCTGGATACTGAAGGATAGACTAAATTCGACCATTCTATGCGATTATCTACCATCCAAACAATTGTATCCGATATAGTCAATCCCTGTGAAGAATGTATCGTCGCTGCGTATCCTAGCGTCCATGGGGATTTATTAGCACGCAATGCATCTTCAACGACATTGATATCAACCAGCACAATATCATTTAATACGAGACTCTGCTTTTCACTCTGTCCTGGAATATCAACTTCGATGTTCTGTTTTCGCGTATCCGATGGCCTATAATAAAGAGGCACTGGAAATGTTGCAAATTTTTGTTTATGCAATTCAAATAACTTCATCTGAAGTGTGTCCCTGACTATTTTTCTACTTGCAATGATCAAATCGTTTGGTCTCCACATTTCCCAAAACTCATTCATGGGAGTTTCCGAAATTATTTCACGGGTTATTTCACACTGGATTCTCTCCGGTTGTAATCTAATTAGTTTCTTCAATTCTTTTAATTCATTATCAAGTGATCTATGATCGGTATCAATTTCTTCATAATAGTCTACAAAACCCTTTAGCCATTCATGGGGGGATGCACCGACAAATGGTGGTGGTTGCCCGTGATCACCGCACATGACGACTTTTGTATTCTTCAATAACAACCACTCAAGAAATATTTTTAAGACATCTTCTGACACTGTGTCTATTTCATCCCAAATCATGATTTCAGGAATAAATTTCTCTCCCATGCGCTCAGGAGTCCATTTATCTCCCTTCCATCGGAAAAAGCTGTGATAAGTGCAGGCATTTACCCCTCTCTGTATCATTTCTCTTGCAAGTCTATGAGTCGGTGTTAGCACAATCATGTTTGGATTGGAAACACGAAATAACTCAATTGCCCGGGTTGTTTTTCCTGACCCACCACAGCCGTTTAAATAAACTGTTTTATACAGGCATATTGGATCAGAAATCGGTGATGCACTAGAAAATTCTGAACACTGATTGCTTTCTAAGTAATTATTTTCAATGGTAACATCTGCTGATGGAATATAATCATGAATCATTTCTTTCTTAATTCTCCATGATCCCCATTTCTCGTTGCCAGTAGCCTTAAAATCAGCCATTTTGCTATTTATGTAAAATGAGTCAGTAGCAACTCTAACTGCGGTGGTAGGAAATCTATTGATCATTGAAAACAGATTGATAGAAGCATAACCGAGCATAGAAGCTCTCAAATGTGTGTACTGCGGATGGTATCCATCATTGTAGGTAACAATTGTACCCAATTTGGTTCCATCGGACATAAATGCGTCCTTACGATTGACATATAAGCCCCTATTCGTTAAATCCGCCATTACAAAATCGTATTCAGCGTTGTCTATAATCAATCGTGAAGAATATTTCGTATTATCATCTTTGCCACCTTGGGTAAATTTACCGATTATTCTTCGTCCAAGATTTTTTGCTTCATTGTTTCTGATTTCAAATAACTGTTGGGACCAATCCATGATTTGTTGTTCATTAAAATCAGGAAACAGTTTTCGCTCTTCGCTAATTATTTTTTCTAGATCAGGTTGTGGTAACTAGACTGATTTCTGTGCTCGATCGGATATAATTGCTTCACTGACAATTAATGATTTTAACATCTTACAATCAAGCATATACCGTAATAACACTACTGACATCCAGTGTTTTTCAGACATGTGTTTACCAATCCAAAGATAACTACACGGATGAAGTCCTTCAGCCATTTCAAATGATACTACACAAGCGAATCCGGTTAAATCAAAATCAGGCAGTGGTCCATTAATAGCAACACGGGTCATTTCGTGTGTAGGGTGTCCAAATGGTTTGAAATATTTCTCACACTCTCCATACCCAAGAAAACTTCCTGGATAACATGCAATCATATCAACTGAAATAACGGTATCAGCGGTGTATTTTGTGTTCCATAATCCGCCGTGGCTGTATTCAAGACAGGACAATTTGACATCTGATAAAAACTCACTTCGTGTTGGTTTCCACGCGTTTTTCTTTCTAGCAAAATGTGCTGCAATGGATGGTACTGTGAAACAGTTTGCTAATAATTGATCGTTGTCTTCTCCGTCCCCAGAAAACTCACTAGCTAGTTGTTTCATTTGATTCTGCAGCTCTTCAGTACGGTATAATTCTCCGTTAGGCCTTACAAACTGATCAAATTTGCATTCTTCGTCTGAAGTACTATGAAATAGCCACACTGACACAGGATCGTTTTTACTCAAATGGTAAATAGCATCAAATAATTTCTGCTCTGAAAAAAACTCTTCGGTTTGGGATAGATATCTTACGGTTCTATCCCGTGGGAATATTGTTACTGCAGATGACCACGCGTGTGCGTTATGATCAATAATTTCAATGGGGGCTCCCTGTGATTTATATTTCGATTCGTATAATACTTCTCCGGTGATTGTCCTTACCGATATTGGAAATCTTAATGATTTTTCTAATTTAGTTATATCCTGACATGTTGCCCCATGCTCTTTTACCGTGAACTCCCACTCGGTTATTTTTTTTCGTCTTAGATCAGTTAGTTTGTTTCCCCGGGACGCATTTGTGAAGTGTTCTATTATTCGTTCTGCTACACAATTGAGCCCTGTCGAATATTTCATGGGTGCTAGTTTTGAAATATCAGGTTTTTCATTGATCGGATAAATCCCGTAAACAACTGCTGTGACAGGATAAGATCTTTCGTAGTAGGGTTTATCAATTCCAGTCAAAATTCCCGGTTTTGAATCCTGATTCACGGTGACAGTTTTTTTGCCCCTGAGAATGGGTTCAAATTTATCCCTAATAATCCATTTTTCATCCTCACGGATAATGAATTTGATTCGGAAAAAATGACTTTTTTCCCCAGTACGTGAAATGATCACTGCTGCTTTTTCATCAGTCATGGTAGCATCAACAACACCATCAATTCGAAATGTTGACCAGCAATAAGATGCTCCATCACGCTTGAATTCATTAAAACAGTCTCTGAAGGGTTTATCAAGAATTTTATTCTTGGGTGTATTAGAAACTATATCAAGATTGAATTGAGCATCCTTCCATGGTGATCTCATGTTTCCGTCTATTGGACGTTTGTTACGTTTTTTTGGTCTATCGCGATTAAATCTAGGATTGATTTTCAATAATCTCTTAAACTCTTTCATGTTTCCGTCTATTGGACGTTTTTGACGTTTTTTTGGTCTATCGAGATTAAATTTAGGGTTAATTTTCAATAATCTCTTAAACTCTTTCATGTTTCCGTCTCTTGGACGTTTGTTACGTTTGTTTCCGTCTATTGGACGTTTTTTGGGTCTATCGAGATTACATCTAGGATTGATTTTCAATAATCTCTTAAACTCTTTCATGTTTCCGTCTATTGGACGTTTTTGACGTTTTTTTGGTCTATCGAGATTAAATCTAGGATTGATTTTCAATAATCTCTTGAACTCTCTATCAGCATTGAATTTAGCATTTTTCGAAGTCAATCTCTTGAACTCCTTCATGCTATACATAAAACAAACATTTAAATGAAAGTGTTATATATAATGAATCACTGCAAATGGCTCATGATGGGAAATGTAACCCCGTGTAACAAATCATGCAGAAAAAATGAATACTGTAGGTATCATATGCAAAGTTTTCGACGTGGAAGTCTTGGTCCGTTACCCTGTATTCGATGTGGGGTTGGGGTCAAGGGAAGATCACAATTGTGTATTGATTGTGGTGGTAAGCGATATAGGGAATTGAAGCGTTATTATGATAAAAGAATAAAAAATGGACAATCCATCAGAAATTATGACCCTGAAAAAGTCTTTGACCCTGATAACGTCACTGACAAAATCATAAGAACTCCGCAAGACTATATCGAAAGATTTTCCAGTGATGTAATTATTGAACCAAACACTGAATTAGACAAACAATAGAATAGTATATATGAACCAAGAATTCAGACCACATCCAGTGATTACAAAATATGAAGCATCCAGTGATGGTACTGTCAGAAACCGTAGACTGAAAAAATCAGTTGGTTTTGTGAATAATCACGGGTACTTGATGTTTACTGTTGGCGGAGGAAAAGAAAAGAAAACTTATCTCAATCATCGTTTCGCATTTGAATGTTTTAATGGATTGATCAAAGATGGTTTTGTTATCGATCACAAGGATTCTAATCCGAAAAACAATTCTTTATCAAATCTGCAAGCTATCACACAGAGTGAGAATTTGAAAAGAGGGGAGACTGGCACTTGCAAAACGGTTGGGAAGAGACCTGTGACATCTTTGAATACAACAACTAATGAAGAAATGATTTTTCAATCAATGAATGAAGCCGGTAAGTATTTCAATATTTGTCGATCTTCAGTACGAAGAGTTGCAGAGGGGATTTATCGATCTGCTATTTCAAAAAAGACGGGGCAAAAAGTTCAATTTAGTTATGTCTAATGCGTCATAATTTCCAATTAGAGATATGTTATTCTTATAGAATAATGAATTCTGAAAACATGAATAGCATCATAGTTGAAATAGCAAAATTGAAAAATCAGGATATCAAACTATCAGATGGGTTAAATCCTGATCAAATTGTGTCTGATTTTCAGGATATTGAATACGGGGTTAGCACTAACAAATATATGCTACCAAAGAAGTATGCACTCATCAAAAGAATTCAGAATTCTATTAAAGACTCTCTTTCATTTTCCAGTGACATCAGTGTGTTCGTCCCGTTGTATACTATCGTAGAAGGAATACGAAAAGAATTAGGTAACGAATACGAATTGAAAAAAGAAGTCAACTCTAAAATTAAAAACCTACGAGCATTAATTCAAGAAAATGAACAATTTTGATTGCCCGACCATCATCATTTTTAGATTGCCCGATCATTTATCATTTTTTTTAGCCGACCCTCAAGGGGGATGTCAAAAATCGATGGACGATGTGTCAGATTGATCAATGAAAAAGTGTGGAGAAACTATCAGTATTATTTATTTTATATACAATTATGATACTTTCTCCATCAATGATAGAAGGTGTCTCACGATGAAATAACACTTCCATGGTGGTATCAAAAATCATCCGACATGTCACTGATGTCAAAAAGGGAGTTGCACGATGGTGTTAGGTCGGGATTGAAAAATTGTTTTACAATTGAAAAATGGTTTCTGATTTCAAATAATGGTCAATGAAGCATTAACAACCCGATTGGCTCGTGAACGACTAGATGCAATTAAGAAATTTATACCAATTCGCGACTCTGTAAGAAATAAACTGCAACAACGACAGAGTTTACAAACTGATTTTGCTCTGGGGTCTGAAGAGTTGTTTAAACCAGTAACCACAGCAACGAAAGGGGTAGAGCGTGCTTTACTGGGAGATGGTCCCGAGACGGGAAAATCTGTTATTGGTGAACTTGAAAAAATAGCAGCGAAAACTGAACAAACGAAACAAATAGAATCAAAGAGAACAGTAGATGATTTACGCATGAGATTTAACGAAGAAGGGTTAGCAGCAATTGATGAGACTGATCCAACAGAAATTCCTACGCTTGTTGTTACTTCTTATGAAAACAGAAAAAAAATGTTGAAACCAGAACATCATAAGTTTGTTAAGAATTTCACTCACTGGGCTGATATATTCTACAAAATCAAAACTGGAAAAAGTCAAAAAAAGACAAATAGTGCATCATACATTGAATATATCAGGATGGTGGATCACGTGTATAATCAATATGAAGAACTAAAACAACAACAAAAACCGCCAAAATTGCAAAGAAAGCGAGGGCAACCTGCAAGGGAAATATCTCTCTCTCCTAAAAAACAACAACTACCACCTGATGATGATGATGATGATGATGATGATTATTTACAAGAAACGGATGTAGAAAAACTAGATGAAGCAACTGGTTATAGCGGAAGTGGATTGCAAGATTCCAGTGAAAACGCTAGCGTTTCATGTCCTGATAGTGTTATCAATGATATATCACGATTAGATGTTCTTGTAGGAGGATTCCGAGCTGGAAATAATTCACCGGAAATAATTAATGAAGCAGCTGATATCTGTAGACGGTTATTTGCCGGCGGTATCATGGATATCAAAACATATCGAGATTTCATTGACGAGTTAGCAAATGGATATCATAGTGATTAAATAACAATTGAAAACACTATTGGTTTTATAATAATGATCATCCATTACAATCATGATAAACCAACCCCCGTCTATGTAGTTAATTCACGGTTTCCAGTTTATAGAGCATACTATGGAGATGGCCTCGGCAATACCATTTTAGGATTCTTTTCAAGAATGGCCCCAAAAGTTATGCCGTTAGCTAAACAGTTATCAATGAAAGCTATTGATGTTATTCGTGATAAGGGTATTAGTACTGTTGGAGATCTTGCCGGGAAAGCGTTTTCAACTGCGAAGGATAAAATAACATCATTAGTGAGGCGAAAAAAGAAACCGTTACCGTCTACAGAAGAAATGCCTGCAAGTGTTAGTAAAATTATAAATAACGCAGTAGATGAAAAACTAGGGTCGATGGTAAATCAAGGGGACCAAAGCAATATTGCAAACATGATAGCAGGAAGTGGCTTTAAAAAACTACGACGAAAACGCTAGCGTTTTCACGATGAAATTCTATGGATTTTCACGCTAGCGTTTTTCACGATGAAAATCACGATTTAGACTCTGATAAATATAATAAAATGTTCAAAAAATCACATGATCCGGCGTTTGATATAGACGCCCCAGTTGGCAAGGATGATTCTGTACGCGATTATCAATATTACGCCTATCATGCCATAAACTCAAATAGTCGAGCAAGAATTGATCTTCAAGTCCATGATACCAGTAAATACTTTTTACCCTGTGAAGCATTTATTGAAGTAGAAGGAGAAATTGTAACAGCTGCTGATACTACTGCTGTACCAGCACCGTATCCAGCTGGTACTCAAGTCGGTTTTGTCAATAATGGTATTATGGCGCTATTTGAGAGTGCTAGATATCTCATTGATGGAAAAGAAATTGAGTCCATAGATCGTGATGTTGATGTGGCTATAAGAATAATCGGATTAGCGAGATATTCTGATGATTACACAAGATCAGCAGGACCCTCTATGATGTTTGCAAAGGATGGTAAGAATACCGCTGGAGGAAATCCATTTATTATAAGACGACCAAATGATCGTGCTGCTAATCCTGTTCCTGCTGGTATCGAGGATATGATTATAAACAACGATCCTAATTTCAATCTAGGAGCTGCAACACGAAACTCAATGTTGCAAGGAGCGCGTAAATCATTTTCATGCGCGATTCCACTGCATCACATATTTGGATTCTGTAGAAACGTCCGAAAAGTTATCTACGTGGCGAAGCATACAGTATCGCTTGTACGAAAGGGTGATGATAACGACGCAATTTGGAGGATTCCAGTAGATGCTGCATCCCCCGATGCTGATGCCGGTAGAGTCGATTTAACAAAAATATAATTGTGGATGCCAGTGTTGACTCCAGCAATCACCGCAGAAGGACGATTACTATCATTTATGGACCAAGGAGGAAAATCATTACTAAGTTGGCTAACTGTGAGTACAGATGTGAAACAATCAAATATCAACGGGTTATTCACTTGGAACCTAGCATCAAAACAAGGCGTTTCTGCGCCACGTCATATATTTATTGCATTACAGGATAACGCACGAGTTGGCAATCAACGTTTCAGTCATGTGATATTTGATCAATTAGGTGTGAAAGACGTCTCACTGAGAATAAACGGCCAGCAGGAACCATCCGAGGATATACAACTTAATTACACAGAAAATCATATTGCACGAGTTTATCATCGTCTGTTGTCATTTATGGCACGCGATCAAAATGTGGATACTGGTTTGCAAATATCACAATATGATTTTAAAAATCTGTATCCGATCTATTACTTCTCACTGGAACATCTCGATTTGACAAGACAGTCAGTTGTTGATATACACTTTAGAGCTAATGTGACTCGTCCTGTTGGTGCTGGTGCTACTGCTGATTATAGAGCGGCTGCTGTCATTCTCAGTGATAAATCAATGCTACTCGAAGGTGTTGGTGGAAGAATGAGAGTGGTAGATGCCCCAGTAGAAAATCTTTGAACGATTTTTCTCGATTTTTCATTGAATTAGAATCAATCAATTATATATAATGTCATATAGTGTTATTAGTGTTACGTTAACTCCTGGTCAAATCAAAAAATTGCAATCAGAATCGGCTAAAAAATGTGGAACCACAATCACGTTGAAACCCAACCAAATGACTGGTGGTGCAAATAAATTATCGCTGACAACTCGTCAGGTGAAACATTTCAATGATGCACTTGCAGCCAAAAAAGGTGTTCAGATTACTCTTTCTGCGGCTGCTATTAAAAATATGATAAAATCAGGTGGTATATTTCCATTGTTAGCTGCAATACCAGCATTGATTGCAGCAGCAGCCCCAGCGGTGGCTAAAGCAGCGGCGTTAGGAGCCGTTGGTACTGCAGCAGTAATGGCGTTGAAAAAGGCAGCTGGACAAGGATATAAAAAAAGAGACGATCCGTTCAAGGATTGGGTCTAAGACTACCAGGAACCCCGTATTCACGGTACAGTGGAAAGGGTCTAAGACTACCAGGAACCCCGTATTCATATTACAGCGGGAGATCCGTTCACGGATCAGGCCTGAGACTACCAGGAACGGTTTATTAATTGAGGAGTCTATGGTTCCAATGTCCAATTTTGATTTAATGAATGCTGCTAAAAAACTAGCGATTAAACATTTCAGAGATGTTTTTATGAAAGATCAATTACCACATCAACCAAACAAAACTGAAACAGGTATTATTAATCTCGATAACAGCACCGGACCTGGAACTCACTGGGTTGCATACGCTATTGATCCACGTGGGATTTTCTATTTTGATTCATATGGATTTGCCCCACCAAAAGAATTTATGCGTTACATAAAACAATTTCCAATGAAGACTTGGTATTCTACGCTACCAACACAACAAATCAATGACCCACCAATATGTGGCAGCGAAGTATTAAATGTCCTTGACGCTATTTCTAACTCCTTGGGTAACCCAAGGGGAAAACCACCTCATATTGTCGTAAATGACTACACCAGCAATCGCATTTTAGAGAGAGAGAAAGAGTTTTACAATAACATGATTGATATTTGGGGAAGAGCTCTGAAACCCAAACCCGATGGCACTGCAACCCCTGATTCTATCAAGGATATAACAAAAAAAATTAAAGATGAAATAGCTGAGACGTTGAATTTAACAAATGTCGACCCAAACGAAATAGTTGTATTTGAGGACAAACAGGGTAAATTGAAATCTAGTAATATTTCTCTGGATGTTATTTTAGTTAAACAACAAAACGCAATCGAGAACACTGTTGCGCTATTTTCCGATCAGGGTAAATTGAAAACCAGTAATATTTCTCTGGATGATATTTTAGTTAAACAACAAAACGCAATCGAGAACACCGTTGCGCTATTTTCCGATCAGGGTAAATTCAAACCGGGTGTACTCGTTTCGACGATTACAGATCGATTAAAAATTCTCAACGATTCTGCGTTAGAACTAGCAACACTTCAATCTTAAACCGAAGAACACATAAAACAGTTTACCGCATTTCGTAGAAATATCATTGATAAATTTATTGGAACTACATTCGATAAAATTGAACTAAAACTCCCTGATATTAAAAAATCCATCGATGAGACGAAAAACTTCATCGAAGCCGTCAAAGGTGATTTTTCGAGGATGATAACAGTTATTGAAAAAACAAAAATTCCTCATGAGAAAAATAACAACGTAGTATACACTATCCAACACGGATCATTTGTGTGGACACCTGAAAACAACACATTAGATATCACTGCAACCGTTAAGGGTATTTATCGATTAACAATAGTGAGAACGGCTCAATTTAATATTTCATCGTCGAGTTCATCCGGAGTCAATAATACGATTTCAACGATCATCGACAAGGATACAACTGAACAGTTCACGTTAATAGCTACTGATAAAAATTTGGTTAGGGTTACAACAACATGGTATGTGGAATTCGTAGCGGATTTAAGTAAATCGTAATTGAATACGATAGCGTATTTAAAATAAAAATGATTTCATCATCGCAATATCGCTATGATCAGGTCAGAGAGTATCAAACTAGACTCAAAACCTTGTCTGAGGAGTATGCAATGAAAATTAAAAAATATCGCAGGAGAATTACCGCAATTGATGTTACTGTGTATTCAGTGAGTGGTGTAATCACCGGAGCCGGTATTATACTGTCTTCAGTGACAATGATGGCTCCGATAGCTGTTCCAATTTGCATTTCTGCGGCAACAACAATCGCTGGAATTATTTCAATAATCACAAAAAAAATATCCTCATGCAGCCAACGGAAACTACAAGACTACATAATTCAATTTCATGTTGTGTCCACTGCATACTCGCAATTATCCTCATTGATATCGTCATCGCTCGATGATACAATTATATCAGAGAGTGAGTTTTCAGCGATGGTAGATTTACATGATTCTGCGATGTCAAAATTAGAAATACAAAAACATGAGTATAATAACAATGACAACACCGATGGAATTACTTCAACAAATAGTGGAGAACACAAACCCAGTACAAACAAGCATGATCTCAATAACCTTAACGAATCCAGAATTCAGTGTGAATTTCCCCTCTCCGGTCCCAGTGAAGGAGATAGCGCTAGCAAAATTACGAGTATACCACAGTTGGCCAAATATTAGGTCAAAATCATTTGGTGGTCAACAACCCAATAATTCACTGGTATTTGCAAATAAGAATAAACCCGACGGTACCCCAGACTGGAATGTTGTTTCCATACCAACCGGATCATATCAAATTGAACAAATCAATGATGAATTCGCGCGTAGAATAAAATCGATTACTGGAAAAGAATCAAAAATAGCTATAACAGTTCATGTGCCGACACTATCATCTGCCATTGAAATAAGCACAGAAGGATACGTCGTAGATATCTATCAGAGTTCTATTAGAACCGTACTAGGATGGCCTGAATTACCACCCGGTGGAAAAACCGTTAAATTACCAGAACCACAAAAAACTGATTATATCACCGACAGGACAAAATCTGATAATCCAGTAAAGAGTTATAGAGATCATAGATTTACTATGGAGTTTTTTTAGTTTAGTATATCGACCAATTGGAGAAGAGGAGGAAATAAAGGAGCAGCAGAGGAGGTGAACAGACCAACTTTTACAGGCGTCGATTTAGCAAACTGAGGCTTTCTCGAAAATGCTTAATATAAGCCTCCATTCATCAAAATAAAATTAAAAAAAAAAACGACGCCATTTTTGTTGTCACCATCCCCTTTGCTGCTACGATGCTTGGAAAATTCGTGGAGTTTTCGGGTAAAAAAAAAAGATGCCATTTAGTTGACGTTCACCTCCTCGGCTGCTAATGCGCTAACTAAATATTTGATCAAGTCCTTAAGATTTCACAAACAAACTAATTTGTAAAACCTCACCTCGTAAATCAATCAGATTATTAGATTGGTCAGTGAGTTTGAAATTAATTCTCGTTAACAAATTATTATGACATCGCATATAGACTAGATTAGTTGGGTCTTCAATAATTAGAAATCCTGGAGGAGCCGTTGGTGCAAATGAATATAAAATATATCCTTGCTGAGCTTGATTTGATTGTTCGAGATTTATTTGATAATTTCCTTCGATAACGTCACATACTAAATTGAGCGCAATCACTGTTGAAATAGTCACATTGTTCGGAGCAATATGTCTACCGCCGCCTTCTGGATCATTATTAAATTTCAGAATATTTGCTGGGGGATTCTTCGATTTTTTCCAATTATCGTGGATTCTTTTGAACCCAATATCAATAGCATCGTCAAGTTGTTTCTTTAGTTTATCCGGGTTATATCCAGGGATTTTAAAATCTTTAATCTCCGTTTTATTAATCTTATATAGATCCGCAAACTTATCATGTAATATCTCTTCATTTAATACTTCTTGAATAATTTTCGAGTGAAATATTTTCATATCGTCGATGATTTTATTACCCGTTTCTACGACGTTGATAAATTCATCCTTGGTGAGAGAGCCGGATTTAATAGATATTAGCAGTCGTGAAAAATCATTATTCATTACTGTGAAATTTCTGTTAATGAGAGGAACATAAATTGATTCAAAAATTTCTTTATTCAAGAATTTATTAGGAGCATAATCTTGATAATTTTTGACTTCATTGACGGGTTTTATTTTGTTGGTGATATAATCGGATTTCTTAGGTTCGGGTGGAAAATCCTTCGAATTTTCTCGCGAGTTATCCGGTGGTAATTCAGGCCATCCTAACACTGATCTTATAGAACTCTGATAAATATCTACAACGTATCCTTCTGTATTTATCTCGATAGCAGATGATAGTGTTGGTTCATGAACTGTTATAGCGATTTTTGATTCTTTTCCAGTGAGAGATTTTATTCTGCGTTGAAATTCAGCATTGATCTGTTCGATTTGATATGACCCAGTTGGTATAGAAACAACCTGCCAATCTGGTGTTCCGTCTTCACGATTCTTGTTTGCAAATACCAAGGAATTATTCGGTTGTTGACCACCAAATGCTACCGATCTAATATTAGGCCAGCTATGATACACTCGTAGTTTTGCTAGTGCGATCTCGCTCACGGGAACAGGAATTGGAAAATTAACACTAAATTCGGGACGTGTTGAGGTTATTGATATCGTGCTTGTTTTCACTGGTGTTGTATTTGTTACTATTTGTTGAAGTAGTTCTTGCGACAACATTATTATTATTATTCTGCTCTAATTTCAGCATTGTTGATTTATACAATTGAGCCATAGTTGAAAATTCGCTATCTGATATTGTTGTGTCATCCAACGACGATGATATCAACGAGGATAATTGCGAGTAACCGGCAGATGCAATATGATATTTAATTAAATAATCATGTAGTTTACTCTGGCTACACGATGATAGTTTTTTTGTGATCCCAGTTAATATACCAGCAATTGTAGCCACTGCGGAAATAGCGATTGGAACTACGACCGGAGCAATCATTGTAACCGAAGATAGTATTATTCCAGCAGCAGTGATTACTCCTGACACCGAGTATACGGTGATATCAACTGTGGTTATTCTTCGTTTGTATTTTTTGATTTTTATTTGATATTCTTCACAGAGAGAACTGAGTTTAGTTTGAAACTCTTTGACTTGATCATAGCGATACTGATTCGATGATGGAGTCATTTTATTTTAAAAGCGTTAGCATTTTCAATTACAAATTACTTTGTAATTTTGAATCGTGAAAGAATTTTTAAATCAATTTAATTGTTTACTTAAATCCACTACGAATTCTACGTACCACGTTACTGAAACCTTGGCTAGATTTTCATCTTTATTTGTTATCGTGAATTTTTCAGTTGTATCCTTGTCGATTATCGTTGATATTGTATTATTGACTCCAGATGAACTACTTGATGATATTTCAAACTGAGTCGGTGATACTATTGTTAATCGATAAATACCCTTGACTGCTGCGGTTACGGTTAAAATATTGTTTGTGGGAGTCCACGTATATGATCCGTATTTAATCGTGTATACTACGTTGTCGACGATAGATTTATCATGAGGAATTTTTACTTTTTCAACAACGCTTATCATTCTCATTGCATCATCCCTTATTCCATTGTTGAATGTTTTAAGTTCATCGATGGATTTTTTAATATCGGGAAGTGTTATTTCAATTTTATCAAATGGGCTCCCAATAAACTTGTCCATGAGGTTTTTACGAAACGTCATAAATAGTTTCGTGTGTTTTTCATATTCGGATTGAAGAGTTGCTAGTTCCAATATAGAATCTTTTATTGTGGTGAGTTTTGGTGTGGTTACTGGTGGATTTCCAAAAAATTCTAGCAGGGGTTTATCAATTTTGTCAACTATATTTCTTTGTAATGCAGTAAACTGATCAAATGCAACTATATGATCGTCATACTTATCATTAAGCGATTTTAATGAATTCACCGTGTTATCGTATGTTGTTAATTTATCCGTAATTGTTGAAACAAGTACACCTGGTTTGAGTTTACCCTCATCAGAAAATAACGCGATAGTATCCTCTGCTGCGTCTCGTTGTTTAACCAAAATATCATTAAGAGAGATATTACTACTTTTCAATTTACCCTGACGATCTTGAAATACAACTATTTCACCAGGATCAACATTTGCTAGGTTTAATATTTCGGATATTTCATCTTCGATTAGTTTTTTAATATCCTTGTTATCAATGGTTTCAACTCCACTATCAGGTTTCTTCAGCGATGATAAAGGTCGTCCCCAAATATCAATCATTATTATAGAAATCTTTTTATCATTTAAATCCGATGGATTTTCAATCAAAAATTCGTAGAATTTTCAAAGATTTTTAAGGAGATTTGCCGCTAGTATACTCATTTACTACTATATGAGGTGGTTTCGAAAATCTTTTGGATATAGCATCAAGTACGTTTAATACTTCATTACCACATATTGGTGGATCAAGCATTGTTTGTGTTGGTAACGTAGAATACCAAGTCCTCATTGGAAGGGTTTTAATATAACGCATAAATTCTTTCGGCGGCGCTAATCCATATGAGTCAAAATAAATAATCCCACGTGGATCAATTGCGTAACAAACCCAGTGAGTTCCAGGTCCGGAGCTGTTATCTAAATTAATAATACCGGTTTCAACATCATTTGGTTGTGCCGGTAACTGATCTCTCATAAAAACCCCTCTGAAATTTTTTATTTTTAATTTTTTAGCGGTATCAATTAAATCAAAATTGGACATAGGAACTATATCGTTCCTGGAATTCGAAGACCCTTTCCGCTGTACCATGAACTCGGGGTTCCTGGTAGTCTTAGACCCTTTCCTTTTTTTTTATACCCCTTTCCAGTTGCCTTTTTCAACGCCATTCCTGCTGCGGTACCAATAGCTCCTAACGCTGCTGCCTTCGCTACCGCTGGGGCTGCTGCGGCAATCAACCCTGGAATCAACCCTAACAACGGGAATATACCACCAGTCTTTTCCATGTTTTTAATCGCGCTCGTAGAAAGAGTAATCTGAACTCCTTTTTTTTCTTTCAGCGCTTTATTAAAATGATTAGTTTGAGTTTTCGTCAGCGATAGTTTATTCCCTCCGCCATTCATTTGATTAGGTTTCAGCGTTATTGTGGTTCCACATTGCTTAGCTGATTTGGATTGTAATTTTTTTAGCTGACCAGGTGTCAACGTAACATTGATATTACTATACGACATTATACAAAACAGATTGATTCTAAATCGGAAATGCAAGCATTTCTAAATTCAATTAAAGATTTTCCACTGGTGCATCAATAAGTCTCATTCGTCCACCAACACCTTCGAGTAGCATTGATTTATCACTGAGAATAACAGCAATAGCTCTATATTCAGGGATAGCACCACGAAGTACACGAGCTCGGAAATGTATATCAACGACGGACTGTCTCATTAAGTCAAGATGTTCCAACGAAAAGTAATAAATTGGATAAAGAGTACTAAAATCCAACTGTGATATTTGTAGACCAGTATCGACATTTTGATCACGTCCCATATACGACAGCAATCGATGATAAACTCGTGCAATATGGTTTTGACCGTAATTAAGTTGTATATCCTCGGATGGTTCTTGTTGTCCGTTTATTCTCAGCGAGACTTCATTAACACCTAATCGATCAAATATCATATGGGAGGAGAGTTGATTTCCAATTCTCGTCGTATCCTGTAACGCAATAAATATATGACGTGGAGCTGAAATACCCTGTTTTGATGCCAGGTTCCACGTAAATATGCCGTTAACAGTTGATTGTACAACATCTGTACTCATTGTTAGCCAACTTAATAATCTCTTCCCCCCTTGATCCATAAATGATAGTAAACGTGGTTCTGTTGACAACGATGGAGTCAGCACTGGCATCCAGAGTGATAGTTTTGTTAAAACGACTTTACCGGCATCAGCATTTGGGTTTGCAGCATCTGCTGGAATCCTCCAAATTGCATCATTGTCAGTACCTTTTCGCACAACCGCTATAGTATGTTTCGCTCCATAGATAACTTTTCGGACATTTCTACAGAATCCAAATATATGATGTAGTGGAATCGCGCATGAAAATGATCTGCGTCCCCCTTCCAACATTGACATACGTGTTGCAGCTCCTAGATTGAAATTAGGATCAGCGTTTATAATCATATCCTCGATACCAGCAGGAGCACCAGCACGATCATTTGGTCTTCCTACAACAAATGGATTTTTCCCAGTGGTATTTTTAATATCCTTTGCAAACATCATAGAGGGACCGGCCGATCTTGTATAATCGTCGGAATATCTTGCTAGCCCTAGTATTGTTGTTGCTACATCAACATCACGTTCTATCGACTCAATTTCCTTTCCATCAATGAGATATCTTGCACTTTCAAATAACGCCATGATACCATTATTGACAAAACCGACTTGAGTACCGGCTGGATATGGCGCTGGTACCGCAGGAGTATCAGCAGCTGTTACGAGTTCACCTTCGACTTCAATAAAGGCTTCAGCGGGTAAAAAGTATTTACTAGTATCATGAACTTGAAGTTCAATTCGTGACCGAAGATCAGGTTGCACTGCGTGATAAGCAAAAAATTGATAATCACGTACAGAATCATCTTTAAGTACTGGGGCTTCCATGTCGAATGCAACATCAGGGTTCTGTTTGAACATTTTTTATTATATACCCGTTGGTCTAAATCAAAAATTCTGAAAGAATTTTGAAATTATTTTAAAATAGTTTCATATGAAAACCCAAGGAATTCATTTAGAGAAAATCAATTTTCATGAAATTATGTCGACGGATTAGCCAAAAAATAATACAAAATCAATAAAAAAAACATCGAAAATTCGATGAAACAATATAATTTTAGCCTCACAGGATAAAAAATCTGATCAAAATCGATTTTCTCTAAATGAATTCCTTGGGTTTTCATCCTCGATTTTCATGAAATTTTGTCGATGAATTACATAAAAACACTAGAAAAATGAGTAAAAACACTAGAAAAATGAGTAAAAAAAGTAAAAAATCTAACAAAATTAGCAAATTATAAATATTTTATAATATAAAAATAATTTTTATAAACTAATTATTTAGTTGGGTGTATTTTAATAATGATGATGAAAATATCTGATAATGAAGATAACGTAAGTAGAATCACAAGTGATTCTGATACAAGTGATTCTGACACAAATATTTCTAATGCTAGCATTTCTACAATAACCATAACAACTGAGCATCCTATTCAAATAAATAGAATCACAAGTGATTCTGACACAAATATTTCTAATGCTAGCATTAGAAACACTAGTGTTTCTACAATAACTATCATAATTGGAAATCCTGTTCAAATAAATATTTCTAACGTTTCTGTCGAAATTTCTTAAAACCACTTCCCGCTATCATATTTGCTGTTATATTATCCTGGGCGTTAGTCATTAATGACTGTAGTTTTTTATCCACGGCGTTATTTATTATTTTACTAACCTGTGTAGGCATTACTGCAGTAGATGGTAGTGAAGTCATTCCAGAAACACTAGTGTTTCTAATGCTAGCATTTCCAGGTTTTGAAAAATTTCTACGAAAATCACTTCGTGATTTCACTAACGCTGTTAGTTTATCCTTAGCGGCTGAAAATGCCTTACTAGCAAGATCACCAACAGCGCTAATACCCTTATCTCGGATAACATCAATTGCTTTCATTGATAATTGTTTTGCAAACGGAGCCACTTTTGGAGCCATTCTTGAAAATAATCCCATTATAGTATTACCGAGACCATCTCCATAGTATACTCGGTATTTTGGCAATCGTGAGTTTACCACGTAGACACTAGTTGGTTTATCATGGTTGTAGTGTATGATCATTCTCTATATACAGAATCACTTTTGATTCTACAAATGCTAAAGCATTTCCAAATGCTAGTGTTTCCAAATACTAAAGCATTTCCAAATTGATATTTATCTAATCGCTATGATAACCGTAAAAATCCGCAGGATTTTCGGCTAACTCTTCAATGAAATCTCTATATGTTGCAATATCCATGATACCACCTTGAAATAACCGCCTACAGATATCAGCAGCTTCATTGATTATTTCTGGTGAGTTATTCCCGGCTCGTTTTCCTCCTACAAGTATTTCTAATCGTGCTATATCGCCGAGAATATTGCCGGGACATGTTACATTAGAGTTTCCAACTAAACCACTGCCTGTTTTTTCAGTGATACCAGTTGCACCTTGTGTTTTTATTTCTGAACCGGGTTTTGGTAATCTAAGAAATTCAGGGTCTGATTTAGCTTTTTTTACTCCTTCCTTAATTCCATTCTGAAAGTCTATATACGACTGTTCTTCCTTCCTCCTCTCAGTAAGACTCCTAATATTCTTCTTCGTTTTATACAACCAATCATACCACTCATCCTTTGGTATTTTACTATTTTTATACTCGTCTTTGAGAATTTCCCCTTTTATAATATAACTCTTGACAGCAAACTCACCAAAGGTGATGTAATCGCTGGGTTTTTCAAATTGAAATTCTTGTATTTGTGATACAATATTAGGTTTGAGTTTGTCTATAAAGGCAACACGACTCTTCGTGGAAACTGCGCCTTCTTGTTCTTCTTCTTCCTCTTCTTCTTCTTCTTGTTCTTGCTGCCGTTGTAGTTCTTCTTGTTCTTGCTGTCGTTGTAGTTCCATCTCCCCTGCGATTTCACCTGGAAGTATTTGTACAGCTTGTTTCGTTTGTTTAGTTCGTTTTGCTATTTTCTCCAACACAGGGAGAAGAGGCTTCTCTGTTCTAGGACCTTCTTTAGGGACATCTCCGTATATTGCCCGTTCAGTTGCTGTTTTCACACCCTCAGTTGCACTAACAATAGGTTTGAAGAGTTGTTCTGTATCCTCTGTGAAGTCAGTCTGAAATAATTGCCGTTGTTGAAGTTTTTCACGTATACGATCACGAAGGGGTAATATTTTCTTAAGAGCGCTAAGTCGTTCCTTTACGTTTCGTGTGGTCAATGATTCTCCTACCATTATTGAAAGAGTATTACTATTGTCAAATTGCTTTGCAATTTTTAATTAAAAAATCCAAAGCATTTTTTAGAAATGCAAATCATTTCGAAAGAAATCACTAACTAAAAAATGCAAATCATTTTAATACTTCCTTGTTGTTACACACATAATTTTACTTCCTCATACCGTATCGGTTATACAAACAAAGGAGGCTCTCTACGCGTGGGCTCATCACCTTCAGAGTTTTCCATTAACATTTTTAATTGTCTCACTTTACAATTAATAAGTCTCTTTTGTTCATATTCTAATCCTAATTGCTTTCGAACACGTTCAACGATGCTACATAATGGTACGAAGACATTAACATCTTCAGTATTTACTAAGCTCTCACGTATAAGCTTTTGGATATTCTTAATTAAAAAATATTTCTTAGATAGGACATATTTTCCGGTCTGTTCTGCAAATTGTATATCCTCGAAATCAGTCATAATTTGATCACAATCCAAACCTGAACATAATTTTACATTTTCATCCTTCAACTTGTTGATTTCAATAATAATCAATTTGAGATTTTCAATATTCATATATATATAAAAATATATTTGTTTAAATGCAAAGTATTTTAAATACAAAGTATGAAAATTCTTTAGAATTAAAAATGCAAAGTATTTCAAAATGAATTCTGGATACACTAAGGTGTTGATCATCTTAGTATACCCAGAAGTTTAATGCGATTATAGGTGATTATGATCATATATAATGAATGACGACGGCACATTTACCGTTTTAAACCCCCTTGGTGTTTTATACATCAAGCAGCGCGCTCAACGGTTAACCGACAAACACATAACAATAGATTATAGGTGAACAATGAATGAATTGATTTCAATGACAATGACGACGGTACAACAATAGATTATAGGTGAACAATGACAATGGTATATACAATGAATTGATTTCAATGACAATGACGACGGTACAACAATAGATTATAGGTGAACAATGAATGAATTGATTTCAATGACAATGGATGACGCGGGCTATTCTACATTCAAGTGTAAACAAAACCGCAAAATCGAAACTTTGGTTTTGAATGTCAATAATAACGTTCATACCACGTGTGACGGTGTGGTTTTGTTTACACTTGAATTTCGGCTAAATGCCCAATTATAATAAGAACGAATTTGTATATATACACTCATTACGACGAGGTGATATAAAATAGGTGTAGTGATTGTAATTATTTGTTTGTTTATTAGCGATCACTGACAACGTTGAAAACACATATAATACTTGAAACAGACATTAAAAAAAATGTTTAAATACGACGTGTTTATAAAACAGTTCTGTTAATACTTGAAAAAAGACAAAATTGATTGTGTTTTGTTCAGATTTATTTAATTATAACAGCCAATGAAAAATCGAAGATTTTCCAACGCTAGTATTTCCGTGTTTAAGATCCGTAACTCTGTCATTGGTGGAAATCCTATGGATTTCACACGAGTTATACCTAACGGAGTTATCTCCCTACGTAAGAAAACTGAATTTTGTTTTTAAAACGCTTTGAAAAAGCGGTCTTATAAATTCCCTCTGCTACTTTTTGTACCGAGGGGGGGAAAATATCGAAATACCTACCAGCTTCTGTCATTGATTGAAATACCATCTCCGTGTCAGTATTAAACGATCTTACAGGTCTAGCAATTTTCGGGTATTTCCCAGTTCTTCCTCGTTTTGTGTTTTCACATTGAGAAATAGCTTGAAGGTTGTTCAATTTGTTATTCTTGGGATTAGAATCAATATGATCAATAACAAAACCATCCTTGATTAATCCATTATGCACTTCATAAACGAAACGGTGATTGAGATACATTTTCCCTCCAGCATTAAACATCAAATACCCCATACCATTATCCCGCCCAACAGATTTCCTATTTTTACTGTGTCTAACAACACCATCACTAGAAGCTTCGTAATTTTTAATAACAGGATGTCTTTGAAATTCTTGGTTCATTATATATAATATATCTATTTGTCTAATTCGTTAATTGGCTGAATTATAACATTGGAAAATCTTTTTATATAATCAGCCGTAGTTTTTATGATTTTGCCATTGACGTCGTTAGGATTTTTGATTCTTCGCTTGTCATAATAACGTTTTAACTCTCTATAACGCTTACCCCCGCAATTAATGCATAACTGCGACTTGCCTCTTACACCTACCCCACAATGCAAGCATGGTAGAGGTCCCTCCGAACCGTTTCTCACACTCTGCATATGATACCCACAGAATTCATTTCTACATGATTTGTTACACGGAGTCTTTGATCCAATCATAAGCCATTTGCAATGATTCATTATATAAAATTTTCTTATTTAAATACTTGTTTTAATTATAATATGAAGGAGTTCAAGAGATTATCGAAAATTAAGCCTTGGAAAAATGTTAGATTTAATCTCGATAGAATCTCTGATATACCTAAAAGTCTAGTAGATGATAAACCACTATTGAGTAAAATCAGCGACTGTTTTAATGAGTTTAAGCGTGATGGAGCATCTCATACGTGGTCGACATTTCGAATTATTGATGAAGATGTCAATATACCCGTAATTGATGCTACTATGAATGATATAAGAGCAGCTGTGATACTTTCACACCTTGGCCAGAAATCTCTACGGAGGTATTTTTTTAGAATAAAATTCATTATCGAAGAGGAAGGTGAATGGATTATCAGAGATAAATTTGACCCAATCCTTAAGGATAAAAAAACTGTTATTGTGAGTAGAGATTCCAAACCAGGAATTCTAACTGGAATTGACAAACCATACTATGAGAAATCTTACCCTGTAACAGCAGTTGTGTATGGGTTATATCCAATAAATAATAATCCTAATATTGCAAAACTAGCTCCGATGTTTTCATCATCAGTGGCTTTGCCACTTAAT
Source organism: Unio delphinus (assembly GCA_029339505.1). Lineage (NCBI taxonomy): Eukaryota > Metazoa > Mollusca > Bivalvia > Unionida > Unionidae > Unio > Unio delphinus. The sequence continues at coordinate 6,421,421 of JAQISU010000090.1, forward strand.
TGTGTAGCAACACGGGTAATAGAACACTTTACAAATTCCCTCCGAGGAAACAAATTAACTGATCTACGAAGAAAAAAAATAACCGAATGGGAACTAACAGTGAATCAACATGGAGCAACGATTTCCGATATAGCTAAATTAGAAGCATTATTAAAATTTCCAATATCGGTAGCGACAATAACCGGAGAAGTATTATACGAACCGAAATATCAATCGCGAGGAGCTCCAATTGAAATTATTGATCATAACAAACACGCGTGGACACCCGCGGTAAATATATTTCCACGAGAAAGAACTGTTCGATATATCCCTAAAGAATTTTCTAGGGATGGTTTCTATGAAGAGAAATTATTTGATGCTATTCACGCGTTAACCAAAGACGACCCTGTGTCAGTATGGTTACTCAGGAGTAATGAGGATCCGGAAATAGGATTTGATCAGTTTGTAAAACCAAATGGTGAATTATATCGAACTGAAGAATTAGATACTAGAATGAGAAAAATCGCTAATGAGTATTTAGAAGGAAACACTAGCATTTCTACAGAAAAACTACTTACGGATAGTTTTACTATTCCATCAGTGGTAGCTCACTTTGCAAGAGAAAAAAACTCATGGCGTCCAACACGAAGTGATTTTCTGGAGGACGTGAAGTTGAGTTGCGTCGAATTTGGTCATGGAGGATTGTGGAATACGAAATACTCACGTGATGGTATGATTTCAATTGATATATCCGCGTGTTATCCTGGAAGTTTTCTCGGGTATGGAGAATGCTCTAAGTACTTCAAACGATTTGGACACCCCACGCATGAAATGACTCGTGTTGCGATTAATGGACCATTGCCTGATTTTGATTTAACCGGGTTCGCTCGTGTGATATCATTTGAATTAGCTACAGGGTTACATCCGTGTAGTTATCTTTGGCTTGGTAGACATATGTATGAAAAAGCGTGGATGCCAATTGTGCTATTGTGGTATATGATCGATTGTGGTATGTTAATATCATTAATTGTCAGTGAAGCGATTATTTGTTATAACGCTCAGAAAGATGTTTGGTTACCAAAACCTGATCTAGAAAAAATAATTAACGAACAACGAAAACAATTTCTAGATGGAAATTCGAAGAATTTCAGCGAGGAACAAATCATAGATTGGTCTAAGAGGTTATTCGAAGGTAGTAATAGAGAGGCTAAAGATCTCGGACGAAAAATAATCGGTAAATTCACTCAAGGTGGAAGATTTGATAATGCAAAATACTCTTCTAGATTAATCATAGACGATGAAGAATACAATTTCATAATATCTGATTTAATAAAAAAAGGGAAATTTGTAACCCGTAAGAACTCTTTTCTATCAGGGGAATTAGATGAGGAAGCTTACAAATCTGCGAGCGGAACTAATAATGTTTGGGTAGATGATGTCCTTCGAAATGGTAAGAAATTAGGTACGGTTGTTACCTACTGTGATGGAAAAAGTTGTCAATACACACAATTGAGAAGTTCTATGCTAGCCTATTCTTGTATTAATCTATTCTCGATGATAAATAGATTTCCTAATACCGCGGTTAGAGTAGCTACTGATTCGATGTATATCCATGAGAAATACAAATCAGATGTAGCTAAATTCACAGATCCTAAGGAAGCGTGGGGAAATTGGAGGTTTAAAAAAGAAACATTACATGAGTATTGTAAATCCGCAGACGTTGCTATGGATGATAAATACTTGAAAAGTAACCATAATATCTCAGAGATTCAATCAGAATTTTCTACTGCACCGCCCGTATCCGATCCGATTTGTAGATACAAGACAGTTTATTTAAACGGCTGTGGTGGATCAGGAAAGACAACTCGTGCAATCGAATTATTTCGTCGGTCAACCATGGTTGTGTTAACACCAACTCACAGACTCGCCAGAGAGATGATAGCGCGGGGGGTAAAAGCCTGTACTTATCACAGCTTCTTTCGATGGAAAGGCGATACATGGACTCCTGATCGAATGGGCGATAAATTCATTCCTGATGTAATAATCATTGATGAAGTATGTACTATATCGTTGACAGTATTACAGACATTTCTATCATGGTTGTTGACAAAAAACACAAAAGTCGTCATGTGCGGGGATCACGGCCAACCGCAGCCATTTGTTGGTGGATCTCCACATGAATGGCTAAAAGGATTTGTAGATTATTATGAAGAGATTAATACCGACCATAGATCACTTAATGAACAATTACGCGAGTTCAAAGCGCTAATTAGATTACAACCGGATAAAATCCAATGTGAAATAGCGCGTGAAATAATCTCTGAAACTCCCATGAATGATTTTTGGGAAATGTGGAAGCCAAATGATTTAATAATCGCGAGTAGAAAAATAGTCAGAGACGCACTTCAGATGAAGTTGTTTGCGCTACATAAAGAAAAATTTGCAACACTTCCAGTACCACTCTGTTATAGACCTAAGGATACACGAAAGCAGAATATCGACGTTGACATTCCTGGACAACAACAAAAGCAGAATTTAGTATTAAATGATATTGTGCTGGTTGATATCAGCGTCGTTAAAGATGCATTAGGTGCTGATAAATCCCCATGGACGTTAGGTTATGCAGCAACAATACACTCTTCACAGGGATTGACTATATCCGATACAACTCTTTGGATAGTAGATAATCATATTGAGTGGTCAAATTTAGTTTATCTCGCAGTATCCAGAGTACGGCGAATAAACCAACTTCGAAGAATTGTGGTTAATGATAATGACAATACAATAAGTAATATACACACCGATGATAATATAATCAGAAAAAAACTCTCTGGTTATAAACAACAGGATAAAAAAAATAAAAGAGAATTTGACATTGATGCTGAATTAATTAAGACACTAAAGCAACAACAGAACAATCACTGCGCGAGTTGTAATTGTATAATGAGTTGGAATTGGTCGGATAAAGATCCTCGCCAATTCACCGTAGATAGAAAAGATAACAATCTCGGTCATGTCAGAAACAATGTGAGGTTGACTTGTCTTGAGTGCAACAGACGCCGGGGTGACAGCACCTTAGGTGCTAGTTAAGACCACGCGGTGGTAATTGAGTATCCTCGGGGATCACTTGTAATTGTTCGCGTGTAAATCCTCGCTGAGGAGCAGTTGAATCCAGTCTATAGATTGGAGGTCTACCCGTAGATCGTGTTATGCCGGATATTTTATGCGTAGTGACACTCCAAATAGGATCAGTAGCTCTTTTTTTACCACCCTCAAGCTCTCCTGGTTCATATAAGTACCTTACAATGACATTACTACCAAGAATTGGTTCTTTGAAATCTTTTTGTGAAATTCCTTGGATTTCCATTTTGATAGACGCCTTCTTAATAGCGTTGACAGGTTTCATATTAATTGTTCTAGTAATCTCATTATTGATTGCGGTAATCACAGCTGGTAATCTCTTGACCCATTCACGGGATCGTTTATCCTGTATGAATTCTTTTGCGTATTGATATCCGAATAACCGCTCAGCAAGGGTTTTATTAAACCGTTCAACAATTGCCTGATCGCGATGTAGCGCAGTGTGTCCTCGTCTGATGGCGACATTATGATGTTTCATCGTAGATGTAACAACACCTTGAAATTCCTTGCCAGGATCAACTTGTAACAGATTTGGCCAGCGCAGAGGACCTCGTCGATAAATTTTTTCAAATGCAGAAGCTACTTCAGTAGATGATTTTGTTTTTAACGGTTCTGCTTCTTTGTATCGACTTGCAATATCAACTAACGTTAACGCGTATTTGTAACCGTTGTCATGCGGCAGAAATAGTATATCAGCTTGATGAACTTCATTAGGTGTTGTAACATCAAAATGCGAATAGTTAATTTGTTTAGGCGCTGGTAGATAAATTTGCCATATTGCCTGTTTAGATAACCAGTTTGCCGCTGTAGTTTTTTTCACCTTTGATGCACTAGCTAGTTTATTGATTGCTGCGTAACCTCTCCAGTATCCTCTCGGAGAATAATAAATAGATTCCATATTAAAATGCTAGCATTTTCAATTACCAGCACCTAACATCAATTTACCCTTCATAGCAGATTTTACCAACCACGAAGCCAATTTTTCTTTGAAGGATTTATCAGGAATAGCATTTAACGCATGAATTAATTTTACATCTGCGAGATGTCTATGTTGAAGATTACTGCTTTTATAAGCGACATCATGAGCATGACACGCCTTATCAATAGCGTTTATTGGATACTCGCCGGGTCGGGGCTGATTTTGATCATCAAGTCTGATATCTAATCGTGTTCCCGGTCCACAGTAGCTATATCCTGGAAGGTGCTTTTCTCCTGGATACTTTGCCCACGGTGTTCCTGGGAGTTTTGTCAATTTGGCTGCAATATCACCTCCTCGTTTTTTTTTAAAGGTTTCGTGGAAGTAAATCTAAATTTTTTCGTACTACATTGTACGCATTTACCAGAAAGCGCTGATCGATTATTTTTCGTTGTAATCGTCGTCAAGTCATTTGTGCCAGTACGCGTCCTACACTTCACACAATATAGATCCATAATTTATATATAACAGTTATGAATGTAATTGATTATTCAGCTACTCGACGACGGGAACCTATTAGACACCATGCAATGTTACCAAATTCTATTCGCGCGATTATCATCGGACCATCAGGAAGTGGTAAAACACAATTGCTACTTAATTTGATAACGAGATGGATGAAGTGGGATAAATTGTACATGATTGCTCCGAGTGTAGACGATCAACGATGTTATGAAGTATTAAAGGATTTTAATGATGCCGCGCAAGAAATTAACGGCGATGGTGTTATTGAGTTTATAACCGATATCGAAGAGGCACCGAATATTGATGATATTGATGGAAGTATTAACAATTTAGTCGTATATGATGATATTATGTTAGATAATCAAAAGAATCCTGCTAGAATATTTTCCAGAGGCAGACATAAAAACACCGATGTGATATATATCACTCAACGTTACACTCAAATACCAAAAGTGATCAGAGATAACTGCAATATACTGTGTGTATTTAACGGAGTTGATACTCATACTCTTAGAAATATTTGGCAAACTTGGTGCGGTGGTGATATGGATCATAATCGATTTAGAAATTTCTTTAGCCACGCTCAGACAATCCCACACGGATTTGTGACGATAAATTTATCAGACCCTCGGACAAGATATCGTATCGGACTTGATCAAATATTTAGTTAGCGCATTAGCAGCCGAGGAGGTGAACGTCAACTAAATGGCATCTTTTTTTTTTACCCGAAAACTCCACGAATTTTCCAAGCATCGTAGCAGCAAAGGGGATGGTGACAACAAAAATGGCGTCGTTTTTTTTTTTAATTTTATTTTGATGAATGGAGGCTTATATTAAGCATTTTCGAGAAAGCCTCAGTTTGCTAAATCGACGCCTGTAAAAGTTGGTCTGTTCACCTCCTCTGCTGCTAAAGGAGCATCATCATTTTTTTGTTAACGAACCTAAAATCATTGACAATTTCACAGCAATGAATAAAGATTTTTCATTGTTGTTAATATCCCTTAAATCTGGTACTCTCACTCGAGATGAATTTATCAGCGTTGTAGAAACATGTAACAAAATCATCAATGACATGGAAACATTTAACCTAAAAATTATTCAGGATATATTAGATCACAATAACCCCCAAACGAGAACAACATTTGCAACGAAGTATAATATACGCGTCAAAGATATCCCCACATTCAAACTACTAGGATATAATATCTTAGAACTACAAAAATCTCTCAGTGATGCCATCGATGAAGGTTTCAAAAAAATCCATGATACGTGGAAAAAAACACAATCACAACCACAAACAACTATCCTGACACACAATAATGACCCAGATGGTGGTGGCAGGCATATTGCTCCGTTCAATGTGAATATTTCAACGGTGATTGCGCTCAATTTAGTATGTGATGTCATCGAAGGAAGCTATCAAATAAATTTAGAACGATCAAATCAAGCTCAGCAGGGATATATTTTGTATTCATTTGCACCAATAGCTCCTCCAGGGTTTTTAATAATTGAGTCCCCGGTGAATCCAGTCTATATGCGATGTCATAATAATTCATTAACCAGAATTAATTTCAAACTCACTGACCAGTCTAATAATCTGATTGATTTACAAGAGGAAGTTTTACAAATTAGTCTGTTTGTAAAATCGTAGTGATTTTCGTCGTAGTGATTTACATGACCCTCGAACACGATATCGTATCGGACTGGATCAAATATTCGGTTAACCCATAGCAGCAGAGAGGGTGAGTGACAACGACGTTGTAATCCCTTTTCCCCCAAAAAAAAAAATCGATGGAGGATTTCATTGATTTCATTGACTTTTTGCCTGATTCATTGACTTTTTTGCCTGATTCGTTGACTTTTTTTGCCTGATTTCATTGTTTTAAGCCTGATTTCAGTGAAAACTTGTTTAAAAATGTTGTCTGATTCACCCTCTCTGCTGCTAATCTACATTCATCGTCTGAAGCACTATGAAATAGCCACATTGACACAGGATCGTTTTTACTCAAATGGTAAATAGCATCTAACAATTTCTGCTCGGTAAAACATTCTTCAGGTCCCAACCCTGTTGGGGAAATATATTTTACGGTTCTATCCCGTGGGAATATTGTTACTGAAGATGACCACGCATGTTCATTATGATAAATATTTTCAATTGGGGCTCCATTTTTATTATATTTCGATTCGTATAATACTTCTTCGGTGATTGTCCTTACCGATATTGGAAATCTCAATGATGTTTCTAATTTAATTATATCCTGAATTGTTGCCCCATGCTGTTTCACTGTCAGTTCCCATTCCGTTTTTTTTTTTTGTCTTAGATCAGTTAGTTTATTTCCTCGGGACGCATTTGTGAAGTGTTCCATTATTCGTGTTGCTACACAATTGAGCCCTGTCGAATGGGTGCTAGTTTTGAAATATCAGGGTTGTCATTGAGCGGATATACCCAGCAGCAAAGAGGGTAAACCCTACAACGTTTTCAGACAAAATTTTGATTGAAATCCTAAAACGAGCCTTCCTACGATCTCATTTTAACCAAAAAAAATGTCTCAGGGGAAAACCCTACAACGTTTTCAGACAAAAAATTGATTGAAATCTTAACGAGCTTTCCCTACGAAATCTCATTTTAACTAAAAAAATGAAAACGGAGATTTTTACGATTTTTTAATCAATTTTGGTCGCAACTTGTTGTCATCCACCCTCTCTGCTGCTAAAGTTTTCAGTTCTGGGTTAATAATTCTTTTACGATTTTAACCGAATATTTGATCCAGTCCAATACGATATCGTGTCCGAGGATCATGCAAATTTATTGTTGCGAATCCGTGCGGAGTCGACTGAGCATGACTAAAGAAATCTCGAAATTGATTGAAGTCCATATCAGAACACCATGTCTGCCATATATTTCTAAGAGTATGAGTATCAACTCCGTTGAATACAGAAAGAATATTGCAGTTATCTCTGATCACTTTTGGAACCTGAGTGTAGCGTTGAGTGACATATATCACGTCAGTGTTTTTGTGACGCCCACGGGAAAATATTCTAGCAGGATTCTTTTGTTTATCCAACATTATATCGTCGTATACGACTAAATTGTTAATATCTCCATCAATATCATCAATACTCGGTGCTTCATCGATATCGGTTATAAAATCAATGGCGTTCTCACCCTTAATTTCTGATGCATTCTTGTTAAAATCTTTTAACACTTCATAACATCGTTGATCATCTACGCTAGGGGCAATTAAATACAACTTATCCCACTTCATCCATCTCATTATTAAATTGAGCAACAATTGCGTTTTACCGGATCCAAATGGCCCGATTATAATCATCCGGATATAGTTTGGTAGCGCTGCATGATGCTTAATTGGTTCTCTTGTTTTAGTCGCTGAAAAATCAATTATATCCATATTTCTATACATAAATTATGGATCTATATTGTATGAAGTGTAAAACGCGTACTAGCACAAATGATGTGACGACGGTTACAACTAAAAATAACCGATCAGCGCTTTCTGGTAAATGCGTGCAATGTGGTACAAAGAAATTTAGATTTATGTCTATGAAATCTGATTTTAAAAAAAACGAAGAGGTGATATTGCAGCCAAATTGGCAAAGCTCCCTGGAACCCCATGGGCAAAATACCCCGGATAAAAGAACCTCCCATGATATAGCTACTGTGGACCGGGAACCAGACTTGATATCAGACTCAATAATCAAAATCAACCCAACCCCGGTGAAGAACCAATAAACGCCATTGATAAGGCCTGTCACCTTCATGATGTTGCTTATAAAAGCAGCAATCTGCAACACAGGCATCTCGCAGATGTGAAATTAATTCATGCGTTAAATGCTCTTTCTGATAAATCCTTCAAAGAAAAATTGTCTTCATTTTTGATAAAATCGGCTATGAAAAGTAAATTGATGTTAGGTGCTGGTAATTAATAATATGGAATCAATTTATTATTCCCCAAGAGGATACTGGAGGGGTAAATCAGCAGTTCATAAACTCGCTAGCGCTGCAAAAGTGAAAAAAACCACTGCGGCTAAATGGTTATCCAAACAGACACTATGGCAAATTTATCTACCACCGCCTAAACAAATTCAATTCTCGCATTTTCATGTGACCGCTCCTAATGAAGTTCATCAGGCTGATATATTATTTCTGCCACATGATCGTGGTTACAAATACGCTTTAACCGTAGTTGATATTGCAAGTCGATACAAAGAAGCAGAACCGTTAAAAACAAAATCAGCCACTGAAGTCGCTTCTGCATTTGAAAGGAGTTATCGACGAGGTCCTCTGCACTGGCCAAATCTATTGCAGTTTGATCCTGGCAAGGAATTTCAGGGTGCAGTGTTATCTACAATGAAACATCATAATGTCACCATACGACGAGGGCATACTGCGCTACATCGCGATCAGGCCATTGTAGAACGATTTAATCGGACGATTGCTGAGCGGTTATTTGGATATCAATACGCAAAAGAATTCATTCAAGAAAAGCGATCCCGTGAATGGGTTAAAAGATTACCATCTGTTATTACTGCACTGAATAACGAGATTACTAGAACAATCAACATGAAACCTATCAACGCGATTAAAAAGAAGTCATTACCCGTACAACCACAAAAAGATTTCAAAGAACCAATTCTTGGTAGTAGTGTCATTGTGAGGTACTTATACGAACCAGGAGAGCTTGAAGGGGGTAGAAAAAGGGCTACTGATCCTATTTGGAGCGTCACTACGCATAAGATATCTAGTATAACACGATCAACTGGTAGACCTCCAGTCTATAAACTGGATTCAGCTGCGCCTCAGCGGGGTTTTACTCGACAACAACTACAAGTGATTCCCGAGGATACTCAATTGCCACCGCATGGTCTTAACTAGCACCGTTGCGTCTATTGCATTCAAGACAAGTCAACAACACATTATTTCTGACATGACCGAGATTGTTATTTTTTCTGTCTACGGTGAATTGGCGAGGATCCTTATCCAAATACTGCCAATGCATTATACAATTGCAACTCGCGCAGTGATTATTCTGTTGTTTCTTCAGTGTAATTATTAATTTAGCATCAATATCAAATTCTCGTTGTTTTTTTTGTCCTGTTGTTTGTAACCGGAGATTTTTTTATTAATGATGCTAACATCAATATCACTTATTGTTGTGTCATTATCATCACCAATGATTTCATCATCGAGGACAACTCTTCGAAGTTGATTTATGTTTCGTACTCTGGATACTGCGAGATAGACTAAATTCGACCATTCGATGTGATTATCCACCATCCAAACAATTGTATTCGATATAGTCAATCCCAGTGAAGAGTGTATTGTTGCTGCGTATCCTAGCGTCCACGGGGATTTATTAGCACGCAATGCATCTTCAACGACATTGATATCAACCAGCACAATATCATTTAATACGAGAATTTGTTTTTCACTCTGTCCTGGAATATCAACATCAATATTCTGTTTTCGTGTATCCGATGGCCTATAACAAAGGTGTACTGGAAGCGTTGCAAATTTTTCTTTATGCAATTCAAATAACTTCATCTGAAGTGTATCCCTGACTATTTTTCTACTTGCAATGATCAAATCGTTTGGTCTCCATGTTTCCCAGAAATCATTCATTGGAGTTTCTGAAATCACTTCACGCGCTATTTCGCATTGGATTCTATCCGGTTGTAATCTAATTAGTTTCTTAAATTCTCGTAATCGTTCATCAAGTGATCTATAATCAGTGGTTATTTCTTCATAGTAGTCTACAAAACCCTTTAGCCATTCATGTGGAGATGCACCGACAAATGGTGGTGGTTGGCCGTGATCACCGCACATAACGACTTTAGTGTTTTTGGTTAACAACCACTCAAGAAATGTTTTTAATACATCTAATGACACTGTGCATATTTCATCCCAAATTAAGATTTCAGGAATGAATTTATCACCCATACGCTCAGGAGTCCATTTGTCTCCCTTCCATCGAAAGAAACTATGGTAAGTGCAAGCATTTACCCCTCGTTGTATCATCTCTCTGGCGAGTCTGTGAGTCGGTGTTAGCACAATCATGTTAGAAACGCTAGCGTTTCCACGACGAAATAATTCAATTGCACGAGTTGTCTTTCCTGACCCACCACAACCGTTTAAATAAACTGTCTTATATCTACATACTGGATCAGATACCGGTGGTGCATTAGAAAATTCTGATTGAATTTCAATACGGTTACAACATAGATATTTATTATCCATGGCAACGTCTGCGGATTCACAATACTCATGTAGCATCTCCTTTTTAAATCGCCAACGCCCCCAATTTTCTTCGGGATCTGTGATGAATGCCGCTACAGCTGATTTGTACTTATTGTGTATATACATCGAATCAGTGGCCACTCTAACCGCGGTATTAGGAAATCTATTTATCATCGAAAATAGATTAATAGAAGCATAGGCTAGCATTGAACTTCTCAAATGTGTGTACTGGGAATTATATCCATCACAGTAGGTAACAACCGTACCTAATTTCTCACCATTGGATAGAAAAGCATCCTTACGGGATACAAGTTTTCCCTGTTTCATTAAATCCGCTACAATAAAATCGTATTCAGCGACATTTATGATCAACCGCGAAGAGTATTTTGCGTTGTCGTATCGTCCACCCTGGGTAAATTTACCGATTATTCTTCTTCCGAGATCTTTTGCTTGTTCTTTTTTAATTTCAAATAACTTCTTAAACCAATTTATGATTTCTTCTTCACTGAAATCTGGAAACTGTTTTCGTAGTTCGTTGATTATTCTATCTAGATCGGGTTGTGGTAGCCAAACTTCTTTCTGAGCTCGATAGCATATAATAGCCTCGGAAACAATCAACGATATTAGCATACCACAATCAATCATATATCTCAATAGCACTATTGGCATCCAGTGTTTTTCAGATAGGTGTCTACCGAGCCAAACATAACTACACGGATGTAATCCTGACGCTAATTCAAATGATATCACACGAGCGAATCCGGTTAAATCAAAATCAGGCAATGGTCCATTAATCGCAACACGAGTCATTTCATGCGTGGGGTGTCCAAATCGTTTGAAGTACTCAGCGCATTCCCCATACCCGAGAAAACTTCCGGGATAACACGCGGATATATCAATTGAAATCATACCATCACGTGAGTATTTCGTATTCCACAGTCCTCCATGACCAAATTCGACGCAACTCAATTTAACATCCTCGAGAAAATCATTTCGTGTTGGACGCCATGAGTTTTTTTCTCTTGCGAAGTGAGCTACCACTGATGGAATAGTAAAACTATCCGTGAGTAGTTTTTCATGGGAATTCTCCGGTGAAAAATCACTAGCGATTTTTCTCATTCTGTTATCTAATTCTTCAATGCGATATAATTCACCATTTGGTTTTACAAATTGATCGAATTCTTCATCACTTCTAAGTACCCACACTGACACAGGATCATCCTTACACAACGCATGAATAGCATCAAATAATCTCTCTTCATAGAAAACATCCCCGACGAACTCCTTAGGGATATATTTCACGGTTCGTTCTCGTGGAAATACTGTTACCGCAGGTGTCCACGCGTGTTTGTTATGATCAATAATCTGTATTGGGGCTCCATTTTTGTTATATTTCGGTTCGTATAAAACCTCTCCGGTTATCGTCATAACAGTTATTGGAAATCTTAATGATGTTTCTAATTTAGCTATATCAGAAATCTTTGCACCATGCTGTTTCACTGTCAGTTCCCATTCGGTTATTTTCCTACGTCGCAGATCAGTTAGTTTATTTCCTCGGGATGCATTTGTGAAGTGTTCTATTATTCGTTCTGCTACACAATTAAGCCCTGACGAATATTTCATAGGAGCTAGTTTTGCGATATCGGGTTTATCATTTAACGGATATATCCCATAAACCATTGCTGTTACGGGATAAGATCTTTCGTAGTATGGTTTGTCAATGCCGGTTAGAATCCCTGGTTTGGAATCTCTACTCACAATGACAGCTTTTTTATTCTTGAGGATTGGTTCAAATTTATCCCTAATAATCCATTTGCCATCGACGTCGATAATGAATTTGATTCGGAAAAAATGTCTTTTTTCCCCAACACGTGAAATTATCACTGCTGCTTTTTCATCAGTCATGGTAGCGTCAACAACACCATCAATTCGAAATGTTGACCAGCAATAAGATGCTCCATCACGCTTAAATTCATTAAAACAGTCTCTGATTTTACTAATCATGGCTTTATCAAGAATTGTATTCTTTGGTGTATTAGAAACTATATCGAGATTGAATTGAGCATCTTTCCAGGGGTAATCTCTCTTGGACAGTTTTTTTGGTTTATCGAGATTAAATCTAGGATTGATTTTTAATAATCTCTTAAACTCTTTCATGTTTCCGTCTATTGGACGTTTTTTGGGTTTATCGAGATTAAATCTAGGATTGATTTTGTTACGTTTTTTGGGTCTATCGATATTAAATTTAGGATTGATTTTTAATAATCTCTTAAACTCTTTCATGTTTCCGTCTATTGGACGTTTTTTGGGTTTATCGAGATTAAATCTAGGATTGATTTTCAATAATCTCTTAAACTCTTTCATGTTTCCGTCTATTGGACGTTTGTTACGTTTTTTGGGTCTATCGAGATTAAATCTAGGATTGATTTTTAATAATCTCTTAAACTCTTTCATGTTTCCGTCTATTGGACGTTTTTTGGGTCTATCGAGATTAAATCTAGGATTGATTTTTAATAATCTCTTAAACTCCTTATCAGCATTTTTCGAAGGCGTTCTCCTTAATTTCCTCATGCTATAATTAAAACAAGCATTTAAATGAAAGATTTTTATATAATGAATCACTGCAAGTGGCTTATGATTGGATCAATAACCCCGTGTAACAAATCATGCAGAAATGAGTTCTGTGGGTATCATATGCAAAGCTTTCGTCGTGGAAGCCTTGGTCCGTTACCTTGTATTCTATGTGGAGTTGGGGTCAGGGGAAAATCTCAGTTGTGTTTGAATTGCGGTGGTAAGCGATACAGGGAGTTGAAGCGTTATTATGATAAAAGAATAAAAAGTGGACAATCAATCAGAAATTTTGACCCTGACGCTGACAAAGTCCCTGACGCTGACACTGATAAAGTCAGTATCCTTGACAGAGTCAGGGATAAAATCATAAGAACTCCTCAAGACTACATCGAAAGATTTATCATTAAACCAAACAATGAATTAGACAAACAATAGTATTATGTATACGAATGAACCAAGAATTCAGACAACGCCCTGTGATCACAAATTATGAAGCATCCAGTGATGGTGTTGTAAGAAACCGCAGACTGAAGAAACCAGTTGGTTCTGTGAATAATCAAGGGTACTTGATGTTTACTGTTGGCGGGAAGAAGAGATATCTCAATCATCATTTCGTATTTGAGTGTTTCCATGGATTGATCGAGGATGATTTTGTTATTGATCATATCGATTCTAATCCGACAAACAATTCTTTATCAAATCTGCAAGCTATCACACAAAGTGAGAATTTTAAAAGAGGAGAGACTGGAAAATGCTCAAAAAAAGCGAGACCAGTAAAATCTTTGAATACAACAACTAACGAAGAAAAATATTTCAATCATTATATGAAGCCGGTAGGCACTTCGATATTTGTCCACCCTCAGTACGAAGAGTTGCAGAGGGGATTACCAAAACGGCTATTTCAAAAAGGACGGGACAAAAAGTTCAATTTAGTTATGTCTAATGCGTCATATTTTTCATTTAGAAATATATCATTATTATAGAATAATGAATTCTGAAAACATGAATAGCATCATATCCGAGATTTCAAAATTGAAAAGTTGGGATATTGAACTATCAGATGGGTTAAATCCTGATCAAATCATGTCTGATTTTCGGGATATAGAATACGGAGTTAGCACTAACAAGTATATGCTACCAAAGAAGTATGCGCTCATCAAAAGAATTCAAAATTCTATTCGGGACTCTCTCGCATTTTCCAGTGACGTAAGTGTGTTCGCTCCGTTGTATACCATCGTAGAACGAATAAGAAAAGAATTGGGGTACGAATACGAATTGAAAAAGGAGGTTAATTCTAAAGTTAGAAACCTACGGGCGTTAATTCAAGAAAATGAACAATTTTGATTGACCAACCATTTATCATTATTTGATTGTGACCGTCCCTCATAGAGATTTTAATTTTTTTTTAGCATTTTTTGATTAAAACTGTTGAAATCAGTGAATAAAAAATTGATGGCTGGTTCGGATTGATCAATGGAAAAGTGGCGAAAGTGTGATATTTTTTATTTTTATAAGGATTTCCACACTTTCGCAATCATTGATAGAGATGTTAAAACACTTCCACGATGGTGTTAGGTCGGGATTGAAAAATTGTTTCTGATTTCAAATAATGGTCAATGAATCATTAACAACCCGATTGGCTCGTGAACGACTGGATGCAATCAGGAGATTTGTACCAATTCGTGACTCTGTACGGAATAAACTGCAACAACGACAACAAGCTCAGACTGACTTTTCTGTGTCAAGTGAACAACTGTTTACTCCGATAACAAGTGAGACCAAAGATGTGAAAAAATTAACTGAAGCAGCGATATACGGAGATATTCCTGAGCGAGAACGAGTAAAGAAGGCGCCGCTGCTTGATACGCTTGAAAAGATAGCAGCAGAGACCGGACAAACACGCGCAGGGATACAACAGTTATCCAGTGATATAAAAACTCAGCGCGAGTATGAACGATTAGCTGATATTGATGATTCTGCGCCTGAAACTCAAAGAGTTTCCACACCTGAACCACAACCTGTTGATGTCGTCACCCCAAGAGGTATTCTCTTTATAGACAAATTCACCGAAAAAGCTATAACAGAAATCAAAGAACATCAATTAATAAAACCCGAAGATTATGCGGACTTTGGCGTTTTCGCTGCCCAAAAATATTATTCAAGGGGAGAGTTTTTAAAAGACGAGTATAAAAAAAACACAATTAAACGAGACGACTGGGTAGATTGGTTATATAAAATAAACAAGGAGATTACTGGTAATTTGAAAAAGGATACAATTGAGTACAGAACTTTTAAAGCAGGAGTTGATAGTTATGGTATACAAAAACAACAAGAAAGAGAAAAACAAAGTCGAGGCCGACAAAGGCTATTACTTGATGATAGTGAGGGCGCAACTGGTACAACTGAGGAAACAAGCGGAAAAGGATATTCGATTGGAAATCCAAAGTATTTGAAAGCTGGAGTGTTTGACTCTACTACGACATGTCCTGGTAGTGTTATCAATGATATATCACGATTAGAAGTTCTTGTAGGAGGTTTCCGAGCTGGAAATAACTCACCGGAAATAATTAATGAAGCAGCTGATATCTGTAGACGATTATTTCAGGGTGGTATCATGGATATCAGCACATATCGAGATTTCATTGGCGAGTTAGTGGAAAGTGGATATCACAGTGATTAATCACCGGGACTGAATTGAAAAGTCAATTGAAAAATTGTTTCTGATTTCAAATAATGATCATACACTACAATCATGATAAACCAACCCCCGTCTACGTAGTTAATTCACGGTTTCCGATTTATAGAGCATACTACGGAGATGGTTTAGGCAATACCATTGCAGGGTTATTTGCGAGAATGGCTCCAAAAGTGATGCCGTTAGCTAAACAACTAGGAATGAAAGCCATTGATGTTATTCGTGATAAGGGTATTAGTGCTGTTGGAGATTTTACTGGAAAAGCGTTTTCAACTGCGAAGAATAAAATAACATCATTAATGAGACGAAAAAAGAAACCGGTACCATTGCCATCTACAGCGGAAATGCCTGCAAGTGTTAGTAGAATTATAAATAACGCAGTAGATGAAAAATTAGCGTCGATGGCTTTAACCCCCGACCAAAGCAATATTGCAAATATGATAGCAGGAAGTGGCTTTAAAAAAACACGACGATGAAATGAAAAATCGCGATTTAGACTCTGATAAATAGAATAAAATGTTCAAACAGTCACGTGATCCAGCATTTGATATAGACGCCCCAGTTGGCAAGAATGATTCTGTTCGCGATTATCAATATTACGCCTATCATGCCATAGACTCAAATAGTCGAGCAAGAATTGAACTTCAAGTCCATGATACCAGTAAATACATTTTACCCTGTGAAGCGTTTATTGAAGTAGAAGGAGAACTTGTAACAGCTGCTGATACTACTGCTGTACCAGCACCGTATCCAGATGGTACTCAAGTCGGTTTTGTCAATAATGGTATCATGACGTTATTTGAGAGTGCAAAATATCTCATTGATGGAAAAGAAATTGAGGCGATAGATCGCGATGTTGATGTGGCTACAACAATAATCGGGTTAGCGAGATATTCCGATGATTATACAAGATCAGCAGGACCCTCTATGATGTTTGCAAAAGATGTTAAGAATACCGCTTGAGGAAATCCATTTGTTGTAAGACGACCAAAAAAACGTGATAATAGTGATGCTGATGTCGAGAATATGATTATAAACAACGATGCTAATTTCAATCTAGGAGCTGCAACACGAAACTCAATGTTGCAAGGAGCGCGTAAATCATTTTCATGCGCGATTCCACTGCATCACTTATTTGGATTCTGTAGAAACGTCAGAAAAGTTATCTACGGGGCGAAGCATACAGTATCGCTTGTACGAAAAAGTGATGATAACGACGCAATCTGGAGGATTTCAGCAGATGCTGCAAATCCCAATGCTTGTGCCGGTAAAGTCAATTTAACAAAAATATCATTGTGGATGCCAGTGTTGACTCCAGCAATCACCGCAGAAGGACGATTACTATCATTTATGGACCAAGGAGGAAAGTCGTTGTTGAGTTGGCTAACCGTGAGTACAGATGTGAAGCAATCAAATATCAACGGGTTATTCACTTGGAACCTAGCATCAAAACAAGGCGTTTCTGCGCCACGTCATATATTTATTGCGTTACAAGATAACGCACGAGTTGGCGATCAACGTTTCAGTCATATGATATTTGATCAATTAGGTGTGAAAGACGTCTCACTGAGAATAAACGGCCAAAAGGAACCATCCGAGGATATACAACTTAATTACACCGAAAATCATATTGCACGAGTTTATCATCGTCTCTTGTCATCTATGGCACGCGACCAAAATGTCGATACTGGTTTGCAAATATCACAATATGATTTTAAAAATCTGTATCCGATGTATTACTTCTCACTGGAACATCTCGATTTGATGAGACAATCTGTTGTTGATATACACTTTAGAGCTAATGTGACTCGTGGTGCTATTGCTGATTATAGAGCGGTTGCTGTCATTCTCAGTGATAAATCAATGCTACTCGAAGGTGTTGGTGGAAGAATGAGAGTGGTAGATGCACCAGTAGAAAATCTTTGATTGATTTTCTCGATTTTTCATTGAATTAGAATCAATCAATTATATATAATGTCACATAGTGTTATTAGTGTTGCGTTAACTCCCGGTCAATTAAAAAAATTGCAATCGGAATCAGCTAAAAAATGTGGAACCACAATCACGTTAAAACCCATCCAAATGACTGGTGGTGCAAATAAATTATCGCTGACAACTCGTCAAGTAAAACATTTCAATGATGCACTTGTAGCAGAAAAAGGGGTTCAGATTACTCTCTCTGCGGCTGCTATCAAAAATATGATTAAAACAGGCGGTATATTTCCGTTATTAGCTGCGATTCCAGCATTGATTACAGCAGCAGCCCCAGCGGTGGCTAAAGCGGCTGCGTTAGGAGCCGTTGGTACTGCAGCAGGAATGGCACTAAAGAAAGCAACTGGGAAAGGATATAAAAAAAAGGGAAAGGGTCTAAGACTACCAGGAACCCCGTATTCGTGGTACAGCGGAAAGGGTCTAAGACTACCAGGAACCCCGTATTCGTGGTACAGCGGAAAGGGTCTAAGACTACCAGGAACGATTTATTAATTGAGGAATCGAAGATTCCTATGTCCAATTTTGATTTAATGGATGCTGCTAAAAGACTAGCGATTAAAAACTTCAGAGGTGTCTTTATGAAAGATCAATTACCACATCAACCAAACAGCGTTGAAACCGGAGTCATTAATTTAGATAACAGCACCGGACCCGGAACTCACTGGGTTGCATACGCTATTGATCCACGTGGGATTGTTTATTTCGATTCATATGGATTAGCCCCACCAAAAGAGTTTATGCGTTATATAAAAACCCTTCCGATGAAGACTTGGTATTCTACGCTACCAACACAACAAATGAATGACCCACCAATATGTGGCAGCGAAGTATTAAATGTCCTTGACGCTATTTCTAACTCCTTGAGTAACCCAAGCGGAAAACCACCACATGTTGTCGTGAATGAATACACTAGTAATCGCTGGAAATCGAAACGATTTTAGAGAGAGAAAGAGTTTTACAATAACATGATTGATATTTGGGGGAGATCTTTGAAACCCAAACCCGATGGCACTGCACCACCTGATTATGTCAAGGATGTAAAAAAACTAATGAAAGATGAAATAGCTGAAACGTTGAACTTAACAAATGTTGATCCTAATGAAATAGTTGTATTTCAAGACAAACAGGGTAAATTGAAATCTAGTGATGTGTCGTTGGATGATATTTTAGTTAAACAACAAAACGCAATCGAGAACACCGTTGCGTTATTTTCGGATCAGGGTAAATTGAAAACCAGTAATATTTCTCTGGATGATATTTTGGTTAAACAACAAAACGCAATCGAGGATACTATCGCGTTATTTTCCGATCAGGGTAAATTGAAACCGGGTGTACTCGTTTCGACGATTACAGATCGATTAAAAACTCTCAACGATGAGTTAAAAAATTCTGTGTTTGTACTAACAACACTTGAATCTAGAATTGAAGAAAACGGAAAACAGTTTACATCATTTCGTAGAAATATCATTGATAAATTTATTGGAACCCCGTTAGATAAAATTGAAATAAAACTCCCTGATATTAAACAATCCATCGATGAGACGAAAAACTTCATCGAAGCCATCAAAGGTGATTTTTCGAGGATGATAACAATCATTGAAAAAACAAAAATTCCTCATGAGAAAACCAACAACATAGTATATACAATCCAACACGGATCATTTGCGTGGACACCTACAAACAACAAATTAGATATCACTGCAACCGTTAAGGGTATTTATCGATTAACACTAGTAACACCATTAACTCAATTTAATATATCATCGTCGAGTTCATCCGGGGTTAATAATACGATTTCAACGATCATCGACAAGGATACAACTGAAAAGTTCACTATAACAGCTACTGATAAAAATTTGATTAGGGTTTCAGCAACCTGGTATGTGGAATTCGTAGCGGATTTAAGTAAATAACTAAATCGTTCGGATTTCACAATTGAAAACGCTAGCGTTTTTAAAATAAAAATGATTTCATCAACGCAATGTCGCTATGATCAGGTCAGAGAATTTCAGAATAGACTCAAAACTCTCACTGAGGAGTATCAAATAAAAATAAAAAAATACCGACGAAGAATCACCGCAATTGATGTTATTATATACTCTGTGTCAAGCGTTCTCACTGGCGCCGGAATAATACTTGCATCGGTTACAATGATTGCCCCGGTCGTAGTTCCAATTTGCATTTCTGCGGTGGCTACAATCGGGGGTATATCAACCGGGATAGGAAAAAAGAGATCATCATCCAGCCAGAGTAAACTGCAGAATTACTTACTTCAAGTTCATATTCCATCAACCGTATATTCGCAGTTATCCCTGATGATATCGTCGTCACTCGATAATACGATTATATCAGATAGTGAATTCTCAGCGATGGTCAGTATTTTTGATTCCGCGATATCGAAATTAGAGCGACAACATGAGTATAATAACAATGACAACACCGATGGAATCAGAAAACACGAACCCAAAAAACAAAATGATCTCAATAATATCAACATTACCAGATTGTGAGTTCTCAGTGATGGTCAGTATTTATGATTCCTCGATACCAAAATTAGAAATAAATCATGAGTATAATAACAATGACAACACCGCAGGAATTACTTCAACGAATAGTGAGAACACGAACCCAGTACAAACAAGCATGATATCAATAACATCAACGAATCCAGAATTCAGTGTGAATTTCCCCTCTCCGGTCCCAGTGAAGGAGATAGCGCTAGCAAAACTACGAGTGTATCACAGTTGGCCTAATATCAGATCGGTAGCATTTGGTGGTCAACAACCCAATAATTCTTTAGTGTTTGTAAATAAGAATAAACCCGAAGGAACCCCAGACTGGAAAGTTGTTTCGATACCAACAGGGTCATACCAAATCGAACAAATCAATAATGAATTCGCGCGTAGAATAAAATCGATTACTGGAACAGAATCGAAAATCGCTATAACAGTTCATGAGCCGACGCTATCATCCGCGATTGAGATAAGCACAGAAGGATACGTAGTAGATATCTATCAAAGCTCAATAAGAACCGTACTAGGATGGCCTGAATTACCGCCCCAGAGTAAAACTCTGGAGGGAATCGTTATTGTATCACCCAAACCTACAAAATCTGATTATGTCACAGACAGGATAAAACCTGATAATCCAGTAAAGAGTTATAAAGAGTTCAGTGTAGAATTTTTTGGGTCAGTTCACCAACATTTTGTGGGGGGTGGACAATCGAGTGTGTATCATTTTGTTAAAGAATATGAAATCGATGAAAATTTCACAGCGATGAATAATGATTTTTTACTGTTGTTAATATCTCTTAAATCCGGCTCTCTCACCCGAGTTGAATTTATCAGCGTCGTAGAAACATGTAACAAAATCATCAATGACATGGAAACATTTAATTCACAAATTATTCGATTTATACTCGATCATGAAACCCCCACAACGAGAACAGAGTTTGCAACGAAGTATAATATACGCGTAGAAGATATACATGCGTTCAAACTACCAGGGTATAATATCTTAGAACTACAAAAATATCTCAGTGATGCTATCGATGAAGGTTTCCAAAAAATCCATGACGCATGTGAAAGGAAACTAATGAAAAATTTATTATTCCTGACTCACAATAATGACCCAGACGGTGGCGGCAGACATATCGCTCCGTTCAACGTGAATATATCCTCAGTGATTGCGCTCAATTTAGTATGTGATGTTATCGAAGGAAGCTATCAAATTAATCTCGAACGATCAAATCAAGCTCAGCAAGGATCTATTCTTTATTCGTTTGCACCAATAGCTCCTCCAGGATTCCTAATTATTGAAAACCCAATTAATCCTGTCTACATGCGATGCCATAATAATTCATTAACGAGAATTAATTTCAAACTCACAGACCAATCAAATAATCTGATTGATTTACAAGACGAGGTGTTAGCGATTAGTCTGTTTGTGAAATCATAAATGATTTTAACTAAATATTTGATCCAGTCCTTAGGACGAAAATCATTTATTATTTTTGTTAACCAGAACTGAAAACTTTAGCAGCAGAGAGGGTGGATGACAACAAGTTGCGACCAAAATTAATTAAAAAATCGTAAAAATCTACGTTTTCATTTTTTTTAGTTAAAATGAGATTTCGTAGGGAAAGCTCGTTAAGATTTCAATCAATTTTTTGTCTGAAAACGTTGTAGGGTTTGCCCTTGAGACCTTTTTTCTTGGTTAAAATGAGATCGTAGGAAGGCTCGTTTTAGGATTTCAATCAAAATTTTGTCTGAAAACGTTGTAGGGTTCACACTCTCTGCTGCTTACCCCGTAAACAACTGCTATGACAGGATAAGATCTTTCGTAGTATGGTTTGTCAATTCCAGTCAAAATTCCTGGTTTTGAATCTTGATTCACGGTGACAGTTTTTTTGTTCCTGAGAATGGGCTCGTATTTGTCCCTAATGATCCATTTTCCATCATCACGGATAAGGAATTTGATTCGAAAAAAATTTCTTTCTTCCCCAAGTTTTGGGATTATCACTGCTGCTTTTTCATCATTCATGGTAGCGTCAACAACACCATCAATTCGAAATGTTGACCAACAATGAGATGCTCCATCACGCTTGAATTCATTAAAACAGTCTCTGATTTTACCAATCAAGATCCTATCAAGAATTTTATTCTTTGGTGTATCAGGAACTCTATCAAGATTGAATTGAACACTTTTCCAAGGCTTAATTTTGGATAATCTCTCAAACTCCTCCATACTATAATTAAAACAAGCATTTAAATGAAAGATTTAATTATAATGAATCATTGCAAATGGCTCATGATTGGATCAACGACTCCGTGTAACAAATCATGCAGAAATGAATTCTGTGGGTATCATATGCAAAGCTTTCTTCGTGGAAGCCTTGGTCCGTTACCCTGTATTCGATGTGGGGTTGGGGTTAGGGGAAAATCGCAATTATGTCTTAGGCGTGGCGGCAAACGATACAGGGAACTAAAACGTTATTATGACAAACGAATAAAAAATGGACAATCAATCAGAAATTATGAACCTGACACTGACAAAGTCAGCGACAAAATCATAAGATCCCCTCAAGACTACATTGAAAGATTCTCCTGTGATGTTATTAATGAATTATACAAATAGTATTATTATACAAATGAACCAAGGGAGTTATCTCCCTTAGATTGTGATTCAGCGGCGGGGTATTGTCTTGTAAGGAAATAAATCAAATATAAAATGTTTTTAAACAATTATACTCTTTTTTTATAGTGTTTAATGCAAATATTCTGTCTCATTTAAATACTGTGAAACAGCATTAATAAGTAATTCAAGAAAATAAAATAACACACCTTGTGGATTGCTGTATTATGTCACCTTATATACTCTCTCCCTTAGATTATGTTAACTTGTTTTATGGGTTATCTCCCCTTAAATTGTGATTCAGTGGCGGGGTATTGTCTTGTAAGGAAATAAATCAAATAAGAAATGTTTTTAAACAATTATATTCTTTTTTTTTAGTGTTTAATTCAAATATGTGGTCTCATTGAAATACTGCGAAACACCATTAACAAGTAGTTCAAGAAAATCAAATAACACACTCTGTGGATTGCTGTATTAAGTTACCTTATATACTCTCTCCCTTAGATTATGTCAACTTGTTTTATGGGTTATCTCCCCTTAAATTGTGATTCAGTGGCAGGTATAATAAATTATTTGTTTTGTAAGAAAAGAAATAAAATATAAAATGTTTTTAAACAATTATATTCTTTTTTTAGTGTTTAATTCAAATATGTGGTCTCATTTAAATACTGTGAAACACCATTAACAAGTAATTCAAGAAAATAAAATAACACACTCTGTGGATTGACGCTGCTGTATTAGTCACCTTATATACTAAATGAAAGGTTTAAAGTTGGGCTTTCGAAAGCCAATCCGACCAATCAAAAATAACCCACGCCATTGACACGTGTGCGTGGTTGACTTTTCTCAATCATGCAACCGGGTTTAATTTCATGGGTTGCTTTTAATTGGTCGGATGGCCGTAGAAAATCCGCCCATCGTTTCATGTTTGTGCTGTCTTGTGCCGTCCCATCATCATTACATCATCATTGAATTATAATCCATCCTTAATTAAGTTAATTAAGTATATGTATACCTACAATCTGCCACAACACTCGAGTGGAGATATATACGGTATTGTACTGTCCTTAATTAAGTATATGTATACCTACAATCTGCCACAACACTCGAGTGGAGATATATACGGTATTTGTACTGTCCTTAATTAAGTTAATTAAGTATATGTTGTGACGTCACCCCCCAAGCATATCTTCTGGGCGGTCTAAGATGGCGTTTGCCACGTTAGGCCTCCCTTCCGGAGATGTATGTTTCGGGTTTCCTTTGGGCTTACTTGGATGTGAAGACAACCAAGGAGTTCCAAAGATGTGTTGTCGTATATATGTAACCTTTAAGTCATTTTCACGTAAACATACCCTCTTGTGATTCTAACCCGTTATTTTACGAGTTAGATTCACTCTTAGGGGAATATGTTTCCGGTGAATGTAAATATAAATGACCTAAAATAAATAACATCCATGGATGTAATTAGCTCTCCGTCAGATTTGGGTAGCCCCGTATGGTGTTCAAAAATGAATTACCGGCCAAAAGAAACGGTCATAGGGTCAAATCAAGATTGAAGAAATCTCAGGAAAAAAAAAATGGAAATACTCAAAGAAAGAACCATATGAAAGACACAGTGGCCTATATCAAGGGGGCCAAATGACTGACAACCGCTCATCATGGTTGTTATTTATTTTTGTCTGCATTTATATTTATATATATATATATATATAGAATTAATTTAAAAAATATATTTATATATACAGAATTAATTTTTAAAAAAGATATTTATATATACAGAATTAATTTTAAAAAATATATTTATATATACAGAATTAATTTTAAAAAATATATTTATATATACAGAATTAATTTTTAAAAAAGATATTTATGTATACAGAATTATTTTTGAAAAATATATTTATATATACATAATTAATTTTAAAAAATATATTTATATATACAGAATTAATTTTTAAAAAAGATATTTATATATACAGAATTAATTTTTAAAAAAGATATTTATATATACAGAATTATTTTTGAAAAATATATTTATATATACAGAATTAATTTTAAAAAATATATTTATATTTACAGAATTAATTTTAAAAAATATATTTATATATACAGAATTAATTTTAAAAAATATGTTTATATATACAGAATTAATTTTTAAAAAAGATATTTATATATACAGAATTAATTTTTAAAAAGATATTTATATATACAGAATTATTTTTAAAAAATATATTTATATATACAGAATTAATTTTAAAAAATATATTTATATATACAGAATTAATTAAAAAAAATATATTAATATATACAGAATTAATTTTTAAAAAAGATATTTATATATACAGAATTAATTTTTAAAAAAGATATTTATATACACAGATATAATTTTAAAATATTAATGGCTCCATTTATTTTTGAAAAATATATTTATATATACAGTATTATTTTTGAAAAATATATTTATATATACAGAATTATTTAAAAAAAATATATTTATATACAGAATGAATTTTGAAAATATTAATGGCTCTTTTATTTTTGAAAAATGAATTATAAATATGTATTATCATATATGAATTCTGAAAATATGAATACCATCATAGTTGAAATTGCAAAATTGAAAAGCCAGGATATTAGATTGTCAGATGGGTTAAATCCTGATCAAATCAAGTCGAATTTTCAGGATATAGAATACGGAGTTAGTACTAACAAGTATATGCTACCAAAGAAATATGCACTCATCAAAAAAATTCAGAATTCTATTCGGGACTCTCTTGCATTTTCCAGTGAAGTAGGTGTGTTTGTTCCGTTATATACTATCGTGGAAGGAATACGAAAAGAATTGGGTAACGAATATGAATTGAAAAAGGAAATTAATTCTAAAATTAGAAACCTACGAGCGTTAATTCAAGAAAATGAACTCTTTTGATTGACCGACCCTCAAAAGATTTTGTCATTTTGTCTACTTGACCGTAAAATCTCCTTGAGATTTTCATTTTTTGATTGAATCAGTGAAAATGTTTCACACTGCGAAAATAAACTTTTAAGAACTTTTCCCTATGGAAAATCGACTACTTGACCCTACGAGGTTTTAACCAAAAATCGATGAAAAACGACAAAAAATCACTGAAAACAGGCAAAAATTGATGAAAAATGGCTAAAATTCATCAAAAATGAGTTTTAACAGCTTTTCCCTATAGAAAATCCCATGTAAAATCGACTACTTGACTGTAAAATCTTAAAGAGATTACCACCAAAACTGTCAAAAAATCAATGAAAATCAATGAAAAACCAGCAAAAATCAATGAAAAACCACCAAAACAGTGAATATTTCACAGCAATAAAAATAAAAATATTTCACAGCAATAAAAATAAAAATATTTCACAGCAATAAAAATAAAAATATTTCACAGAAATAAAAAATTGGACCGTTAAGGATGGAATCATCGATGGGGAAATTGTTTTGCAATTGAAAAATGGTTTCTGATTTCAAATAATGGTCAATGAAGCATTAACGACCCGATTGGCTCGTGAACGATTAGATGCAATTAAGAAATTTATACCAATTCGCGACTCTGTCAGGAATAAACTGCAAGAACGACAGAGTCTTCAGACTGATTTTGCTGCGGGATCTCAAGAGTTGTTTAAACCAATGACTACAACAACGAAACAGATAGTGTCAACAATCTCTGAAGAAGGAAAAAAAACAAGAAAAGACTTTTCTCCCTGTGTTAGAAAAAATAGCAAAAAGAACTAAACAAACAAAAAAGTCTTTAGAAACACTTCCAGTGGATATAGTAGTTACTTCACGGCAATAACAAAACAAAGAGCGAGTACTAGAAGAACTAGGTGCTACTGCAAGAAAACAAGAAGAGGAAGAAGACGTTACTATAGAAAAAATGTATTCACCGCAAAGTATATTTACATACTATGCATACAGCATAATTAAAAATTTTAAAGATGACCATGATTTAATTAACTTTATCGCGCGGAATTTTTCACTCGATAAAAGAGAAATAGCTGTAAACAAAGGGTATAAAGAGTATATAAAAAACGACGGGAATTGGATAAAAAAGTATACCTGGCAAACCGTGGTAGATTTAGAATCACAGAAGGTAACCGCAATGATTTTGAGAGTTTTAAAGACAAAGTATTGAGTAAAGTAAAGTATCCAATTGGATTTTTTGGTAAAGAGGAGTCAACTGGAGATGGGTATTTAGGCAGCGGCATAGTTGAAAAAACTAGCGTTACTTGTCCTGGTAACATTCTCAGTGATATATCACGGTTAGAAGTTCTCATCGGAGGGAAACGAGCCGGAAATAACTCTCCGGAAATAATTAATGAAGCAGCTGATATCTGTAGACGATTATTTGCCGGTGGTATCATGGACATTAATGTATATCGAAAACTCATTGCTGAATTAGTTGAAAATCACAAAGATGCCCATGGTTATTACAACGATTGATCACTAATTAAAAAACTACTAGTTTTATAACAAGATGATTATACACTACAATCATGATAAACCAACCCCCGTCTATGTAGTTAATTCACGGTTTCCAGTTTATAGAGCATACTATGGAGATGGTTTAGGTAATACCATTGCAGGTTTTTTTGCGAGAATGGCTCCAAAAGTGATGCCGTTAGCTAAACAATTAGGAATGAAAGCCATTGATGTTATTCGTTATAAGGGTATTGGTGCTGTTGGAGATCTTGCCGGAAAGGCATTTTCAACTGCGAAGAATAAATTGACATCATTAGTGAGACGAAAAAATAAACAGGTACCATTGCCATCTACAGCAGAGATGCCTGCAAGTGTTGGTAAAATTATAAATAACGCAGTAGATGAAAAATTAGCATCATTGGCGACTCCAAGTGACCAAAATAACATGATAGCAAACATGATAGCAGGAAGTGGCTTTAAAAAACCACGTAGAAAACGCTAGCGTTTTCCACGATGAAATGGAAAATCCGATTTAGACTCTGATAAATAGAATAAAATGTTCAAAAGGTCACCTGATCCAGCATTTGATATGGAGGCCCCAGTGCGTAAAGATGATTCAGACCGCGATTTTCAATTTTATTCTTACCACGCAGTACAACCAGATCTCCGATCGCGAATTGAACTTCAAGTTCATGATACCAGTAAATACTTTTTGCCTTGTGAAGCATTTATTGAAGTAGAAGGAGAACTTGTAACAAATGATGCTGTTCATAATGATCCACCATACGACAATAACCCAACTATCAAAGTTGGCTTTGTCAATAACGGTATTATGGCGTTATTTGAAAGTGCAAAATATCTCATTGATGGAAAAGAAATTGAATCCATTGACCGTGAAGTTGATGTGGCCACAACAATCATAGGGTTAGCAAGATATTCTGATGATTATACAAGATCAGATGGTCCATCTATGATGTTTTCTAAGTATCTTACTGATCACCCTGAACACAACCAGTATTCTAGAGTCAAGGCAACACATGCTTCTTCAGTTAATCCAGCACCAGCCGGATATACAAGACCAGCTGGTGATTTTGATGTCATAAATAATATTACTAACTACAACCTAGGGTTTGCAACACGCGTATTAACGTTGCAAGGACAGCGTCGACAGTTTTCATGTGCAATTCCACTGCATCATATATTCGGATTCTGTAGAAACGTCCGAAAAGTTATTTATGGAGCTAAACACACAGTAGCGCTTGTACGAAAGGGTACTGATAATGATGCAATATGGCATGATGCTGGTGTTGCTGATGGTAAAGTCATTTTAACAAAACTAGCATTGTGGATGCCAGTGTTAACTCCATCAATTACCGCAGAAGAAAAATTGTTATCATTTATGGACCAAGGAGGAAAGTCGTTATTGAGTTGGTTATCAGTGACTACGGATATTAAACTGGACAATGTTGATGATATATTTACTTGGCATCTGGCATCAAAACAAGGGGTTTCAGCTCCACGCCATATATTTATTGCATTACAGAATAATGCACGAGTTGGTAATCAACAACGAAGTCATATGATATTTGATCAGTTAGGTGTTAGAGAGGTCTCACTGAGAATAAACGGACAACAGGAACCATCTGAAGATGTGCAACTTGATTACAATCACAACCATATTTCACGTGTCTATCATAACCTGTTGTCGTTTATGGCACGTGATCAAAATGTGGATACTGGTTTGCAAATATCACAATTGGATTTTAAAAGACTCTATCCGATTTATTACTTTTCGCTGGAACATCTTGATTTAACAAGACAATCTGTCGTTGATATACACTTCAGAGCCCGTGTAACCCGTCTTGGTGGTATTGCTAATTATAGAGCGGTTGCTGGCTGTCATTCTCAGTGATAAATCAATGCTACTTGAAGGTGTTGGTGGACGAATGAGATTTATTGATGCACCAGTGGAAAATCTTTGATTGAAATTGTAAACGATTTAGAATTAATCAATTATGTATAATGTCATATAGTAATATCAATGTGTCTTTGACACCCGGTCAGTTAAAAAAATTGCAATCAAAATCCGCTAAACAATGTGGAACCACAATCACGTTGAAACCTAATCAAATGACTGGTGGTGCAAATAAATTATCGATGACAACTCGTCAAGTGAAACATTTCAATGATGCTTTCAAGGATAAAAAAGGTGTTCAGATCACTCTCTCTGCGGCCGCTATCAAAAATATGATAAAAACAGGTGGTATATTTCCGTTGTTTGCTGCGTTACCAGCATTGGTTGCAGCAGCAGCCCCAGCAGTCGCAAAAGCGGCCACATTTGGGGTAGTTGGAGGCTTGGGGACAAAAGCGGTACAGAGCATTGCTGAATCATATGAACCGAAGAAAGGTCGAGGGTATAAAAAAAGGGGAAAGGGTCTAAGACTACCAGGAACCCCGTATTCATGGTACAGCGGAAAAGGCCTGAGACTAGGACCGGTTTATTAACTCAAAAATCTTCGATGATTCCAATGTCCAATTTTGATTTAATGGATGCTGCTAAAAAACTAGCCATAAAAAACTTCAGAGGTGTTGTTATGAAGGATCAATTCCCGACACACCCAAATAGCGTTGAAACCGGTATTATTAATCTCGATAACAGCACTGGACCCGGAACTCACTGGGTTGCATACGCTATTGATCCACGTGGGATTGTCTTTTTTGATTCATATGGATTAGCCCCGCCAAAAGAGTTTACGCGTTATATAAAAACTTTTCCAATGAAGACTTGGTATTCTACGCTACCAACACAACAAATCAATGACCCACCAATATGTGGCAGTGAAGTATTAAATGTCCTTAACGCTATTTTAGCATCTAGAAAACCACCACACATTGTCGTAAATTAATACACTAGTAATCGCTGGAAATCAAAACGATTTTAAAGAGAGAAAGAGTTTTACAATAACATGATTGATATTTGGGGAAGACCTCTGAAACCCAAACCCGATGACACTGCAACCGGTGATATAAAAAAAAAATTAAAGATGAAATCGCTGAGACGTTAAATTTAACAAGTGTTGACCCGAATGAAATAGTTGTATTTCAGGACAAACAGGGTAAATTGAAAACTAGTGATGTGTCGTTGGATGATATTTTAACACGACAACGAAACGCAATCGAGAACACCGTTGCGTTATTTTCGGATCAGGGTAAACTCAAACCGGGTGTACTTTTTTCGACGATTACAGATCGATTTAAAACTCTCAACGATGAATTAAAAAGTTCTGTGTTGGAACTAGCAACACTTTAATCTAAAACCGAAGAACACATAAAACAGTTTACCGCATTTCGTAGAAATATCATTGATAAATTTATTGGAACTACATTCGATAAAATTGAACTAAAACTTCCGGATATTAAAAAATCCATCGATGAGACGAAAACCTTCATCGAAGCCATCAAAGGGGATGCAACGAGGATGATAACAGTTATTGAAAAAACAAAAATTCCTCATGCGAAAACCAACAATGTAGTATACACAATCCAACACGGATCATTTGAGTGGACACCTACAAACAACAAATTAGATATCACTGCAACCGTTAAGGGTGTTTATCGATTAACAATAGTGAGAACGACTCAATTTAATATTTCATCGTCGAGTTCATCCGGGGTCAATAATACGATTTCAACGATCATCGACAAGGATACAACTGAACAGTTCACGTTAATAGCTGCTGATAAAAATTTGGTTAGGGTTTCAACAACATGGTATGTGGAATTCGTAGCGGATTTAAGTTGAAAATTGCAAAGCAATTTCACTAACGGTTTCAATTGAAAACGCTAGCGTATTTACAATAAAAATGATTTCATCATCGCAATATCGCTATGATCAGGTCAGAGAATATGAAAATAGACTCAAAACCCTGTCTGAGGAGTATGCAATGAAAATTAAAAAATATCGCAGGAGAATTACCGCAATTGATATTACTGTGTACGCTGTGAGTGGTGTAATCACCGGAGCAGGTATTATACTGTCTTCAGTAACAATGATGGCCCCGATAGCTGTTCCAATTTGCATTTCTGCGGCAACAACAATCGCTGGAATAATTTCAATAATAACAAAAAAAAATATCATCATGCAGCCAACAAAAACTACAAGACTAAATAATTCAATTTCATGTTGTGTCTACTGCATGCTCGCAATAATCCTCATTGATATCGTCATCTCTCGATGATACAATTATATCAGAGAGTGAGTTTTCAGCGATGGTAGATATTTACGATTCTGCGATGTCAAAATTAGAAATACATCATGAATATAATAACAATGACAACACATATGGAATTACTTCAACAAATAGTGGAGAACACAAACCCAGTACAAACCAGCATGATCTCAATAACCTCAACGAATCCAGAATTCAGTGTGAATTTCCCCTCTCCGGTCCAAGTGAAGGAGATAGCGCTAGCAAAATTACGGGTGTATCACAGCTTGCCAAATATTAGGTCAAAATCATTTGGTGGTCAACAACCGAATAATTCCCTGGTATTTGCAAATAAGAATAAACCCGACGGAACCCCAGACTGGAACGTTGTTTCCATACCAACAGGGTCATACGAAATTGAACAAATCAATGCTGAATTCGCGCGTATAATAAAATCGATTACTGGAAAAGAATCAAAAATAGCTATAACGGTTCATGAGCCAACACTATCATCTGCCATTGAAATAAGCACAGAAGGATACGTCGTAGATATTTATCAAAGCTCAATAAGGACCGTACTTGGATGGCCTGAAATCCCACCCCGGGAAAAAAACCGTTAAATTACTACCTGAACCACAAAAAATGAATTATATGACAGACAGGATAAAACCCGTCAATGAAGTAAAGAGTTATAAAGATTATGATAAATTGATTTTTTTTTCTTGAATTGGTAGATCCTCCCGCTAAGAAGATCTACCACTATCATCGACCGGATGACATCACTACAAATTTCAGACCGATGATTAGCGATATTTCCTTGTTGTTTATATCCCTTAGATCCGGCACTCTCACCCGAGATGAATTTATCAGCGTTGTAGAAACATGTACTAAAATCATCAATGACATGGAAACATTTAATGCGCAAATCATTGAAGAGGTATTAGGTGACAGTAATCCTAAAACAAGAGATTTATTTGCAACAGACTATAAGATCCGCATAGAAGATATTCCAACATTCAAACTACCAGGATATAACGTACCACAACTAACAAAACATCTCAGTGACTCCATCGATATTGGTTTTAAAATAATTCATGATACGTGGAAAAAAACACCATCACAACCACAAACAACTCTCCTGACACACAATAATGACCCAGATGGTGGCGGCAGGCATATTGCTCCTCAAAATGTGAATATTTCATCGGTGATAGCGCTCAATTTAGTATGTGATGTTATCGAAGGAAGCTATCAAATAAATCTAGAACGATCAAATCAAGCTCAGCAGGGATATATTTTGTATTCATTTGCACCAACAGCTCCTCCAGGATTTTTAATAATTGAGTCTCCGGTTAATCCAGTCTATATGCGGTGTCATAATGATTCATTAACCAGAATTAATTTTAAACTCACTGACCAGTCCAATAATCTGATTGATTTACAAGATGAGGTGTTAGCGATTAGTCTGTTTGTGAAATCCTAAAAAGATTTTCCAGACAAGGTCTGGGACACGGACTTGATAAAATATTCGGTTGAAATCGTAACCCAGAACTGAAAGTTCTAGCAGCAAAGGAGGTGAGTGACAACGACGTTGCGACATTGTATGATTAAGCAACGAAAACGCGAATACATTATCACCCGCGAAAATTCATGTTTTCAGACAAAAATCACTAAGGCTCTATTTGCCAAATGGAGACTTATTTTTTTTTTTGGGTTAAAACATGAGATTTCGCAGGAAGGCTCTATGTGCCATTTTGAAGGGTTAATCATATTTTAAACAAAAAAGTTGTAGGATTCGCCTACTCTGCTGCTTGCTTTGTTATGCATTATATAATAGCGATGAAATAATGATGATGAAAAAATAATATCGAATAATTGTCACGATCGAATAATAATATGTGACATTAGTATATAAAAAATAACAAAGAATAATAGCTGATAAGTCATCGTGCAGTAATAGCTAAACAAGCTGCAATCGCCGCGGTTGATACCCGATGACTGTTTTGATTTATTATTATCGACTATATTATTATTTTGCTGTTATCAAATATTATTCTTGGATGATATTTTTGGTTTATGATTATCGCTACGGATCTTAAAAATGCTTTAATAAAAATGGCAATTCTCGAATAATAATACTCAGAAAAAAATACATGGAAAAAATATCGAAAACTAATGGCTAATCAGTTATCGTTCAGTAATAGCCAGTTGATATCCCAAGACTGTTTTGAATTATTATGATCGACGATATTATTATTTCATTGTTATCAAATATTATTCTTGGATGATATTATTGGTGTATAAATATCGCCACAGATCGTAGAAATACTTAAATAATGATGTGCTAGAAATAATAATCGATAGCAATAAAGCAAACCAACGATGATAGAACAAT
Organism: Unio delphinus; assembly: GCA_029339505.1. Classification (NCBI taxonomy): domain Eukaryota; kingdom Metazoa; phylum Mollusca; class Bivalvia; order Unionida; family Unionidae; genus Unio; species Unio delphinus. The sequence goes on from JAQISU010000090.1 coordinate 6,455,676, forward strand.
GATAAATAATAGAAGAAAAGAACATAATTATCAATGAAAACGCTGAAAATTGTAGTTTTCTTATCATGATTGCCAGCCATTGTTGGCCTGGTATGATTATCGATAGGTTTTTTTTTTATTTCATTGTAACTGGCTATTTTTTTTCGACGGTTACAATATAGTATAATTACTATTTTACAATTCATATAACAGAACAAAATAGCATCTTCGATTTCAAGTAAATAAATCAAATCATGTGTGTGATTATCAACGCCGAAGTTGTGAATTATTCGCGATAATCACTGAAAAACAATCTCATGTGGCTATTTTATTAGTTTGTTTCATCGATGAATTATTTATCACTACCTCGGAGGGGTGGAACAATTTCCAGAAATATTTTATTATTAGGAAAATGGGAACTTGTTCCATCAATGATAGATTCGTTAGATTAATAATATATCCAAGTTTTGTATAGAGTAAACCAACTGTTAATGCTCCATATATGGAATTTCAACATCGTAGTATGATCATTTATCGCAGAAATATCTTTCCCGGCATAGAAGCCATTATCAGTCATTATATTGTTGATCCATGATGTGTCATCGATAAAATCTGATCTAGGCAATTCATGATAACGTAGAACATAATTTGATCTATTTGCGTGTCTACTATCCGATTTCAGCTCAGCGCCGAATCCCTGATAGATTGATTTGAATTCCTCGATTATATTTTTTGCTGTCAAATCTCTTTTCTTTGTTCTCATATCAGGAAATATCACATTGAAGTTTTTATGAGAAATTGATACCTATCAAGTTTTGATTTTTTATGTAACATCACTTTGATGTTTTTGATCAGCTCAGATCGATTCACCGATAGTACTAGTTTACTTAAATCATCAGGGACAATATCAGGCAACGACATCATATTAAGAACATCTCTGACCATTTGTAATTGTTCCCGTGGTGATATTTTATCAGATCGGAATGATTCAGTCGTTATCGATTTTCCAGAATTAAATTTATCAACAATAACACGTTGAGCTAGTTGTAGCCGTGAAACATTCTTATACAAGTATTCTATTTTATCAGTATCGAGTTTAACAACTTGCGTCTAAAACACATTGTTGAGATGTGATTGTTTTTTATGATACGGATCCAACTTTGATTCCGGATTATATTCAAAATATCGTGCTTGATTCTCTTTTTGATTTACCGACTGAACGGTTCTTTCTCCGATAGTGCTCTTTTGAAAACTATTTACGGCTGGATCATTATTAATATCTGACGATGAAGCCGCTATTTTTTTATAATTTTTTTCCAACAATATTTCGTTTTCGTCTGGAATCTGCTACTGGACTTGATATCCTGAATTCTTCATTAGTGTGATTAGAAGTATCATTTCGAATTATTCTCAACGATGACAATACTGATTCACGCGTAACCATAACTGGTATTTACTTCACTAAGATTGGGAGCCGCGAATAATAGTTCTTTTTCTACGATATCATTGAGAGTTGTCGGTAATTCAATATCGTTGCCTATATCAAATGTCGTTGCCGAATAATGAATTTCGTTGATGTTTCTGAAACGATGAAGAGCTTGTTTTGTTGCTTCGACTGATTCAAGTTGCTCCGAGAATGCGAACAAATGCTTGAAACGATCGTCCACGATGGAAATACCAGCCTCTACTTTTAGACTATAAATAACAACATCAGTGTCAATGAATGCGTTTCAGATATTAAAAAAATCTATTCGTTTCTCTTCTGTATCAGTGTCAGCATGATAATTTTTCACCCGATAGTTTTTATGCTGAAGTTTTGCTGCTAAACTCTCTACAGAATAATTTCCACGTCGCTTATTATGAGTGAAACCAACATTACGGTTTTCATCAACGAGTGATTCTAGCAGTGCCATGAAATTGTCCCTGTGAGATTGTTCCACAATGAATTTCTAGTTATGGTCTGGCTGATAATTATTATTGATGAACTTCATATTCGATCGTTTTAAGATGTCTCTGAATAATATCAGATCATCGCTGTTGACATCTGCATCAAGAACAATTGCACGATGTGCTGCACTAATCAACCCGAAAAACGTCTCCCAAATTGATTTACTGTTTCCCCGCGATGTGCATATCTGTCTTAGAATTCCATGCCATTCATCTATGACACTTGTGTCAGGAATTCCTCGTACACGTAGAATGGATTCTATTTGTGAGATTACTCTGCTAGGATTTTCCGAATCAAAGATAATATCACCGATGATGTCAATCTACGATTCAAGATTACAGTCAGATTTCGTTTTCTCAGTAAAAATTTTTCTGTATGAAATACATAACACGGATTGACCCTCACGAATCCATTTCCAAGTTGATTCTGATTTTTCCATTCTACACGCCGATCCATCCAAGTAATCCTCGTTGTGAATGATTGTACAACCGCGGCCTGATATGTGTACAGGTGGCTCAGTAGAGTTGTAATCTGAAGTCTTCACTGGAAAATGTCCCAGAGAGCTAGCACTGCGATACTTGAACGATTTGAGATATTTGTCATAGCTGTCATCTTGTTCTTATAATTTCATTGTTATCTTACGCGATGATCTAAAACATCCTATAACATAGCAATCAGAATGAACTAAAACATTAAGCAGAGGGTGAGAATCGGACAACTTTCGAAATCGTAAAAAAATACGCCAATGTGGTAAGAAAAATTGCGCCAATGCGGTTGTCGCCCCCCGCCCGACCCCCCCCCCCCCAAAAAAAAATTCTGACCTGGGTTTATCAATCTTGTCTACGATGGATTTTTGTAATCGATCAAAATTAATTATATGATAATTGTAGTCTGATTGTAGTTTTTGTCGGGCATCCACAAGAGTTGAAACGAGTACACCTGGCTTGAGTTTACCCTGATCGTAAAATACCGCAATAGCATTTTCTGCTGCGTCTCGTCGTTTAACTAAAATATCGTCAAGGGAAACATTCCTAGTTTTCAATTTGCCCTGACGATCGCAAAATACAACTATTTCATTGGGATCAACACTTGTTAGGTTCAATATTTCAGCTATATCTTATTCGATGATCTTTTTACATCCTTGATTCCATCAAGGCCATCAGTACTGGTTGTTTTCGATGGTAATAAAGGTCGTCCCCAAATATCAATCATGTTATTGTAAAACTCTTTGTCTCTCTAAAGAGCGATCACTGGTATATTCATTCACGACTAAGTGAAGTGGTTTTCTTGATTTGGAAAGCGTCAAGAACATTCAATACATCATTGCCGCATATTGGTGGATCATTTATTTGTTGTGTTTGCGTGAAATACCAACAAGGAAATTTTAAACGCCTTGATAAATCAAGGATATAATTCATAAATTCTTTCGGTGGTGCTAATCCATATGAATTGAAATAGACGATCTCACGCGGATCAATCGCGTAAGCAGCCCAGTGAGTATCCGGTCCAATGCTGTTGGCGAGATTAATAATACCGGTTCCAACGCTATTTGTTTGTGCCGGCAACTGACTTTTCATAAAGATACCTCTGAAATTTCTAATCAATAACGCTTTAGCAGCATCGAGTAAATCAAAATTTGACGTTGTTGTTAATAAACCGGTCCTAGTCTCAGGCCCTTTCCGCTGTACCACGAGTGCGGGGTTCCTGGTAGTCTTAGACCCTTTTCCTTCTTTGTATATCCTTTCCCGGTTACTTTCTATAAAATGCCATTCCTGCCGCGGTACCAACGGCTCCCAACTCCGCCGCTTTAGCCACTGCTGCGGTCGCTGACGCAATCAACGCTGGAATCGCAGCTAACAATGGGAATATCATGATTTTATTATGTTGCTGATCGCTTTTGCAGATAACGTAATCTGAACGTTTTTTTGTGTTTTGAGCGCATCGTTGAAATGTTTTATCTGACGAGATGTTAACAACAATTTATTCGCCCCGCCAGTCATTTGATTGGGTTTCAGCGTTATTGTAGTTCCACATCGATTAACTGATTCCGATTGTAATTTTTTAATTTGATCAGGAGCTAACGTAACACTAATATGACTATACGACAGTATCCAATACCAGATTGATCTAATTGTTACATGTGTTTGGTAAACACTACATGTTTTTGACAATCATAGATTTTCCACTGGTGCATGTATCACTCTCATTCATCCACCAACACCTTCGAGTAGCATTGATTTATCGCTGTAAATGACAGCAATCGCTCTGTAATCGGCGATAATACCACGGGTTACATGAGCTCTAAAGTGTATATCAACGACAGTTTGTCTTGTTAAATCAATATGTTCCAGCGAATAGTAATTAATCGGATAGAGACTCTTAAAATCATGTTGTGATATTTGAAGACCGGTATCAACATTTTGATTGCGTCCCATGTATGACAATAGACGATCATACACACGCGCAATATGTTTTTCTGTGTAATTAAGTTGTATATCCTCGGATGGTTCCTGTTGTCCGTTTATTCTCAGCGAGACGTCAGTAACACCTAATCGATTAAATATCATATGGCTGAAGAGCTGATTGTTAACTCTCGTCGTAACCTGCAACGCAATAAATATATGACGTGGGGCTGAAACACCTTGTTGTGATGCTAGGTTCCATGTAAATACGCCGTTAACAGTTGATTGCTTAATATCTGTTGTTGTTGTTAGCCACCTTAGCAATAATTTTCCTCCTTGGTCCATAAATGATAGTAATCGTCCTTTTGTTGCAATTGATGGAGTCAACACTGGCATCCACAGTGATAGTTTTGTTAAAATAACTTTACCGGCATCAGCATTTGGATTTGCAACAACTGCTGGAATCCTCCAAATTGCGTCATTGTCAAGGCCCTTTCGCACGAGTACTACTGTATGTTTCGTTTTATAAATAATTTTTCGGATGTTTCTGCAGAATCCAAATATATGATGCAGTGGAATCGCGCATGAAAATGATTTACGTGTTCCTTCCAATATTGACATACGTGTTGCAGCACCGATGTTGTAGTTAGGATCATTGTTTATAATCATATCCTCGTAAGCAGCAAGAGCAGGAGGGCCAGCACAATCAGTTGGTCGTCTAATAACAAATTGATTTTTTCCAGCACTGTTTTTACCATCCTATGCAAACATCATAGAAGGACCTGATGATCTTGTAAATTCATCTGAATATCTTGCTAGTCCTATTATTTTTGTGGCAACATCAACATCACGTTCAATAGGCTCTATCTCTAATCCATCAATTAGATATCTTGCACTCTAAAATAGCGCCATGATACCATTATCGACTTGAGTATTAGCTGGATAAGGTGCTCATACAGCAGGAGTATCAGCAGCTGTAACAAGTTCACCTTCTATTTCAATAAATGTTTCACACGGTAGAAAGTATTTACTGGTATCATGGACTTGATGTTCAATTCTTGATCGAAGATCGGGTTGTACTGCACGAAAGGAATAGTATTGACAATCACGTACGGAATCATCCTTGAGCACTGGGGCGTCCATATCAAACTATCTATCAGGTACCCGTTTGAACATTTTATTATATACGCGTTGGTCTAAATCGGCGTCGAAGTTTTTCATCATTGTCGTTTACGACCACGTCGTGGTTTTAAGCCGCTTCCCGCTATCACATTTGCGAAATTATCCTAGTCGTTTGCGGTCAACGAAGTCGCCGATGACTCTGTCAACAACGACGATAGTTTCTGATCTACTGCATTATTGATTATTTTACTAACACTCGCAGGCATCTTTGCTGTAGATGCTATTGGTCCCGGTTTCTTTAGATGGTCACGTCCACGTCGAACCAGAACTGTTAATTTATCTTTTGCACCTAAAAACGCCTTCCCGGCAAGATTACCAACAGCGCTAATCCCCTTATCACGAATAACATCAATGGCTTTCATTGACAGTTATTTTGCTAGTGGTGCTACTTTTGGAGCCATTTTTCCACATAACTCTGCAATGGTATCACCGAGACCATCACCATAGTATGCGCTATAATGATGTGATCGTGAGTTTACTACATAGACGTTGGTTGGTTTATCATGATTGTAGTGTATGATCATCTTATTTAAATTGTATTTATCTAGTTGATGATTTATCATTGATGATTTATCACAGGTGATTTTCAGTTACTTTGGTAACCACCATGGTAGCCACCGTGATGATCACGGTGCTCAACTAACTTGTCAATGAAATCTCAATATATTTTGATAACCATGATGCCACCTTGAAATAATCGCCTACAAATATCAGGTGCTTCATTAATTATTTCTGGTGAGTTATTTCCAGCTCGTTTCCCCCCAATGAGAACTTCGAATCGTGATATATCAGTAAGGATATTACCAGGACAGTGAATAAGACCGCTACCTGATACCCCACTCCCAACTCTGTTCCGAGCAGAGCTCGGGCCGCTTGAATATCCTTCTCCTTTCTTTCTGTCCGTTGTTAAACGAAAAATCGTTTTTGAAGATTATTGCTGATAACACTATCCTTATACGCTATATACGTCAATTCTTCTTCTTCAGCCCAGTTGTTTTTGCTCACTTAAGAATTTTTGTATTTATCTTTTAAGAGGTTTCTTCTTAGGGAATAATTTTGAGCAGCTCTGTCACCAAAATTTGTATAATCGTCTATGGTTTTTAATGTCGGTTTTTTTTATTTCCGCTATCCCCTCTTCGGTGAATTCGTCTATAAAATTAACTCTTGAAGGCTCAATTGGGGGTGGTGACAGTAGCACCTTTTTCTTGTTCTTTTGTTTCGATAACTTGTGCTTCTGGTGAAACACCCCTGCGTGTAGTAAATCCGTCTTCTTCTTCTTCAAGTTTTCGTTTAAGTCGTTCTTGTTGTTTTCGTTGTTGAAGTGCGACTGCTATATCACCAGGAAGTGTTTGCAAACGCTGTTGTGTTTGTGTGGTTTGTTGTGCTATTTGTTCAAGTGTGGGAAGAAGAGACTCTTTTTTTCCCTTCCTCGGAGATTACTGATACTATCCATTTCGTTGCTGTCGTTATAGGTCGAAATAACTCCTCAGTCTCAGTGGAAAAAAGTCGGTTTGCGACATTTGACGTTGTTGTAATTTTTGTCTAACTCAATTAAGTACGGGAAGAAACCTCTTAATAGCGGACTAGTTCGCTAATATAGTGGTTAATGATTCATTGACCATTAGTAAAACAGTAAAGCAATTTTCCAATTAGTGTACTATGAGATTTCATTCAAAAAACGACAAAAAAAAAATATTTACAAATACCTGTTCACTATGTCCATTGATATTGTTTGCCGACTAAAACCTACTTACCGGTTGAACGCACACACCACAGGTATTTATACATGTATTCACAGATACCGATGTTACAGGTATGCATTATACAATCTAAAGCGTAGTGGCTTATATGATACATGAATAAACGCTACCTTGATGTGTTTTTCAGTGATTTTTGCTAGAAGAATTTAAATTGTATTTGATCATCTCTTGTATACTCCTGATTTTCGAATTGACCATTCTTTCGGTTTCATATTGGTGACCCAAATCTTGTCTTACTCGCTCTACAAAAGTACATAATATAACGAATAATGTGACGTCTTCGCAATAACCAAGAGAATTGCGTATGGCATTTTGGATATACGCTTTATCAACGCATATTGTTTCGAAAGGACGTACTTGTTATTGATTGTAGCGAATTCGATATCTTGAAAGTCGTACATAACTTGAACGCAGTTTAAACCGTCTGACAATTGTATTTTTTGATTATTTAATGTTGATATTTCAGAAATAATAATATTCGTGTTTTCAGTATTCATATTATATAATAATTATATATTTCTAATATATTTTTCCAAAAAATGATATGTTGGTCATCTTAGCACGTCCAGAGATATTATGCGATTATATATGATGATATATGGACTCTGCCCATGATAAGGTGTTGGTCATCTTAGCACGTCCAGAGATATTATGCGTATGATTACCTAATTAAGGACAGCACAATTCCATAATTCCGTTTTGTTAGGGAATTCTAGGCACAACGAGTAAGGACAGTACAGGACAATACACATCCCCGAGATCGAGTGTATATGGCGGTTGTATAATGAAACGACGGCACATTTACATATATACAAAACATCCCCAAAATCGAGTTTATATCGCGGTTGTATAATGAATGATAAATGATTACGATATGTACAATGACAATGAATGGATGATAAATGACAATGAATGACGGGCTATCCTACGCTCAAGCGCAAAATACAAACCCCAAAAATCAACCCGGTTTGAATGTCAATAATAACATTCACACCACGTGCGAAGGTGTGATTTGATTTTGCACTTAAGTTTCGAGCTAAAACCCAATATATATAACAGAGGTTATGGTATATAAGATGTTAAATACACGGAAGTTAAATATGGAGGTGTGTGATTTTATTAATTTGTGTACTAATAACACATCGCTGAGAACACTGAATTAACTCCGAATACTTGAAAAAAACATCAAAAAAAAGAATGCAATTATTTGTAAACACTACGTATTTAACTCGTTTTCTTACAAAACATTTCATTTTCTCAATTGATTCTCCTGCATGAGATTCATAATAGTAAAATATCGACCAATCAAAAATCAGATGACAAACTTACCAACATCGATAACTCTTTACTAAGCCAGCATACCTACACGAGTTATATCCCTTAATAACGAGTACAAAGAATAGTCAGACATATGAAAATTGAATCCTGATTTTAAAACGCTTTGAAAAAAAAGATCGATAAATTCCATTTCCTACAAATCGTAATGAGGGTTTACAAATATCGAAATATCTACCGGCTTCAGTTATTTATTGAAATATTATTTCTTTATTGGTTGTTGTTTTAAATGCTGTGACAGATCTGGCGTTTTTTGAGCATCGTCCAGTCTTTCCTCGTTTTATATTCTGACTCTGTGAAATAGCTTGAAGGTTATTCAATTTGTTATTCTGAGGATTGGAATCAATGTGATAGATAACTAAACCATCCTTGATCAATCCGTTATGGCATTCGGAAGCGAAACGATGATTGTGATATTTCTACTTCCCTCCAACAGTAAACCTCAAATATCCCATATTAGTCACAGCGCCAACTGGCTTTTTCAGTCTGCAGTGTCTAACAATACCATCACGGGATGCCTCATAGTTTGCAATCACAGGTTAGGGTCGGAATTCTTGGTCCATTTTAAATAAATTGCTATTGGTTGTTTAATTAATTATTTGGTCGATTTGTTACATTACTTGAAAATCTTCAAATATAGTTTTGAGGCGTTCGAATAACTTTCTCCTTGACGCTATCAAGAACGCTATCAAGGACTTGTCAAGGACGTTGTCAAGAACACAGTCAGAGTCAGAGTTCTTAATGGAATTTTAGCCCTCTTAACATAACAACGCTTCAACTCTCTATATCGCTTTCCACCACAACCGAGACACATCTGAGATTTTCCTCTCACCCCTACTCCGTATTTTATACATGGAATGGGGCCGAGACTTCCGTTATGAACACTTTGCATATGATACCCACAGAATTCATTTCTGCATGATTTGTTACACGGGGTCACCGATCCAATCATGAGCCATTTGCAATGATTCATTATATAATATATTTTCTATTTAAATACTTGTTTTAATTATAGCATGAAGGAGTTCTCGATATTATCTAAAATCGAGCCTCAAAAAAATGTTAAATTCAATCCCGATAGAGTCTCTGATACACCAAAACGTCTAACCGGTGACCGAATCATGTTGGATAAAATCAGAGACTGTTTTAATGAATTCATGCGTGATGGAGCATCTCACTGTTGGTCAACATTTCAAATGGATGGTCGTGTTGATGCTACCATGAATTATAAAAAAGAAGCAGTGATAATCTCACATCTTGGATCGCCAAGGGGGCTTAAAGGGTATTTTTTTAGAGTGAAATTCATTGTGCTATCTGAATCCGGAGTTTGGATTATCAGGGATAAATTCAATCCAATTTGAAGGATTAAAGAACCATTGTTGTGAGCCAAGACTACAAACAGGGAATTCTGACTGGAATTAACAAGCCGTATTATGATCAAGCCTATCCTGTAACAGCAGTTGTTTACGGAATCTATCCGTTAAATGAGAAACCCGATATTGCAAAACTAGCAGCGATGAAATATTCTAGTTCAATGAATTGTGTAGCAATGCGAATAGCAGAACATGTCATGAATTCATCACGGGGAAATAAATTGACCGATGTAAGACGCAAAAAAAAAAATGAATGGGAACTCACAGTGAAACAGCGTGGGGTAACAATTCAGGATATAGCTAAGTTAGAAACATAATTAAGATTTCCAATATCAGTAACGACAATAACCGGAAAAGTATTATACGAACCGAAATATCAATGAAAAGGAACCTCAATTAAAATTATCGACCATAATTCACATGCGTGGACAACTAGGGTAACAATATTTCCATGGGAACGAAAAATTAAATATTTACCCGAGGAAGTCGACTTTAATGTGACGAAATTATTTGATGCTATTTACCAGCTGAGTAAAAACGATCCAGTTCATAGTTTTGAAGATGACGAGGGTAGATTTGATTAATTTGCAAGACCAAATGGAGAATTATATCGTACAAAATAGCTACATAACATAATGAAAAAACTAGCTAGTGAATTTTCAATGAAACTCGGAGAGTTTTCTGACAACGAACAACTACTAACAAATGGTTTTACGATTCCATCGTTTGCAGCTCATTTTACTAGCACGAAAAATGCATGGAAACCAAAGTGAAGTGAGTTTCTATCAGACGTTAGGTCAAGCTGTCTCAAGTATAGTTACGGCGGGCTATGGAGCACGAAATATAATCCCGGGAGTTTTATTTCCGTTGATATAGTTGCGTGTTACCCTGGGAGTTTTCGAGGGTACAGAGAATGAGAGGAATATTTCAAGCGATTTGTACATCCCACGCATGAAATGACTCGTGTTGCGATTAATGGACCACTTCCTGATTTTGATTTAACTGGATTCGCTCGTGTGGTTTCATTTGAATTAGCTATGGGACTTCATCCGTGTATTTATATTTGGATTGGAAGACACATGTCTGAAAAACAAATGATGCCAATAGTGCTATTACGATATATGATTGATTGTGGTATGCTAATATTGCTGATTGCCATTGAAGCAATTTTATCGTATCGCGCGAAGATTTTGGTTGGTTACCAGAATCTCATTTAGATGGTATAATTACTGAATGCCGAAAACATTTTCCAGATCACAACAAAGAATATATCATGAAATCGTCTAATGAGGCATTTAAGAGTAGAAAATGTCAAGCAAAAGATCTCGGACGAAGGATAATTGAAAAATTTACTCAGGGGAGGGGGGCAAGTATGATAATACAAGATGTTCTTCACAGTTGAGTAAAGATAACGTCAAATATGATGTTATAATCAAGGATGTAACGAGCAAAGGACATATGTAAATCGCAAGGACGCTTTCTTGTCTGATGGAACCAAATTAGAAACAATTGTTTCTTACAACGACGGATACAGTCCTCAATATACACAGTTGAGGGCCACTATGGTGGCTTATGCTTCTATTAATCTATTTTCGATGATAAATATATTTCCTAACACTGCATCTAGTATCGCCACTGATTCATATTACATAGACATGAAATATAGCAGAGCAGTGGCTGAATTCATAACTTCCGACGATTGTTGGGGGTCATGGAGAATTAAGCGGGAAATTTATTTGACTTGCGTAAAGAAACATTTCCAACCCTTCCAGTGCCGCTCTGTTATTGACCCAAGGATACACGGCGACAAAATGTTGAAGTTGATATTCCTGGACAACCTGAAAAGCAGAAATTAGTTTTAAATGATATTGTGCTAGTTGATATCAGCGTCGTCGAGTATGCACTGCGTGCTGATTAATCCCCATGAGTGTTAGGTTATGCAGCAGCAATCCATTCTTCACCAGGGTTGACAATATCAAATACAATTACTTGGATTATAGACAATCGCATAGAATGGTCGAATATAGTCTATCTTGCAGTGTCTAGAGTACGAAGATTAAATTAACTTCGAAGAGTTGTCCTGACAGAGTCAGGAAATGATAATGACAATACAATCAATAATATTGTCAGCGTTGACTCTGACAAAGTCAGCGATATAATCACTAAAAAACTCTCCGGTTATAAACAACAGGATAAAAAAATAACAGAGAATTTAATAATGATGCTGAATTACACTGAAACAACAACAGAATAATCACTGCGCGAGTTGTAATTGTATAATGAGTTGGTGTTGGTTAGATAAGGATCCTCGACAATTCACAGTAGACAGAAAGAATAACATCATTGGTCATACTAACGATAACGTGATGCTGACCTGTCTTGAGTGCAACAGACGAAGAGGCGCTAGTTAAAATCACGAGGCGGTAATTGAGTATCATCGGGTATCACTTGCAGTTGTTGTCGAGTAAACCTGCGCTGAGGGGCAGTTGAATCGAATTTATAGATTGCTGGTCTACCCGTAGATCGTGTTATGCCGGATAGTTTATGTACATTAACACTCCAAATAGGATCAGTAGCTCTTTTTTTACCAGCTTCGAGCTTTCCTGGTTCGTATAAATACCTAACAATGACATTACCGAGAATTGGTTGTTTTGAAAAATCTTTTGTGGGGATTCATGTATATATTTCATTTTAATTGCGTTGCTAGGTTTCATGTTAATTGTTCTAGTAATCTCATTATTCAGTCCTGTAATTACAGATAGTAATATCTTGACCCAATCACGAGATCTTTTATCATGAATAAATTCTTTCGCGTATTGGTATCCAAATAACCGCTCAGCAAGCATCCAATTAAATCGTTCAACAATTTCCTGATCGCGATGTAGAGCAGTATGCACTCGTCTGATAGTGCCATTATGATATTTCATTGTTGATAACACTACACCCTGAAATTCCTTGCCAGGATCAACTTGTAATAGATTCGTCCAACGCAGAGGACCCTTTCGATAAATCCTTTCAAACGCAGAGGCAACTGCAGTTGATGAGTTTGTTTTTAGCGGTTATGCTTGTTTGTATCGACTCGCTACATCAACTACGGTTAGCGCGTATTTGTATCCACCATCATGCGGCAAAAATAATATATCAGCTTGATGAACTTTATTAGGGACATTGACATCAAAATGAGAGCAGTTAATTCGTTTAGGTGGCGGTATATAAATTTGCCATATCGCCTGTTCGGATAGCCAATCTGCTGCAGTGGTTTTCTTTACCGAAGCTGCAGTAGCGAGTTTACCAATTGCCGCCTTACCCCTCCAGTATCCGCTTGTAGAATAATAAATAGATTCCATGTTGCTATTAATTACCCGTACCTAACATCAATTTACCTTTCATTGCCGATTTTACTAACCATTAAGTGAACTTTTCTCTGAAGGATTTATCAGTGATAGAATCCGACGCGTGAATCAATTTCACATCTGCGAGATGCCTGTGTTCAGATTACTGCTTTTGTAAGCAACATCATGAGCATGACACGCCTTATTAATAGCGTTTATTGGATATTCACCCGGTCGGGGTTGGTCTGGATCATCGAGTCTGATATCGAGTCTTGTCCCGGGTCTACAATAACTATACCCTGGAATATGTTTTTCTCCCGGATACTTTGCCTACGGTACTCCTAGGAGTTTTACAAACTTGACTGCAATATCACTTCCCCTTTTTTAAAAAATCAGATTTTGTAGATATAAATCTAAATTTCTTTGTACTACACGTTACCCACCTACCAGAAAGCGCTGGTCGGTTATTGTTAGTTGTAATCGTCGTCAAGTCATCTGTGCCAGTACGCACCTTCCACTTTACACAATATTGATCGATAATATATTTATAATAACATGAATATAATTGACTTTTCAGAGACAAAAACACAAAAGCCAGTTAAGCATCATGCTGCGCTACCGACTTCTTTCCGAACGAATTTAACCGGACCATATGTAAGTGGCAAGACACAACTGCTACTAAATATAATAACAAGATAGATGAAACGGGACAAATTGTATTTAATAGCCCCGAGTGTAGACGATCAGCGATGCTACGAAGTGTTAAAGGATTTAACGCTTCAGAGATTGATATATATGATGTTGTCGAGTTTATAACCGATATCGAGGAAGCACCGATCATTGATGATATTGATGGAAGTATTAACAATCTAGTCGTATATAATGATGTCACGTTTGACAATCAAAAGAATACTGCCAGGATATTTTCCAGAGGCAGACATAAAAACACACACTTCACATATGTCACTCAGCGATACACTCAAATACCAAAGGTGATTAGAGATAACTGCAATTTGTCATGTGTGTTTAACGGCGTTAATACTCATCCGCTACGAAATATTTGGCAGTCTTGGTGCGACGGTGATATGGATCGTAATCGATTTAGAAATTTCTTTAGTCACGCTCAGTCAGTCCCACAAGGATTTGTGAGGATAAAATTTTCAGATCCTCGTACACGATATCGTATCTGACTTGAAAAAATATTCGGATGAAATCATAGAAGAAAATAGTTAACCACATCACATCAACGGGGGGTGAGAGGTATACAACCGCATTGGTGAATTTTTTCTTACCACATTGGCGTCTTTTTTTACGATTTCCAGGAAGCAATGGATTAATGAATTGACGCCTGTTTTAGGAAGCCTTAGTTTGCCACGTCGACGCCTCTACAAAGTTGTCCGATTCGCCTCTTGTCTTGTTTTCTAAATAAACGCTTTTAGGAAGCCTTAGTTTGCCTATTGTACGCATCTACAGAAGTTGTTCAATTCGCCCTCTCTGCTGCTCATTACAATCAATACAACTTTGGTCTATATAACCACATTGTATCCATGTCGCCGATGACAAATATTACAAAACGCTCCACGTCGTCGTGATAGCTATAACATATTTCCGCTTCCGCCTGATATTCTAATGATTTGATTGGGTTGTCCTGTAATCGCGCTAGATAGTTCATTGTTTTTGTCATTGATTTTAAAATTATCAGCAATGAAGTCATCGGGAATTTCTTCTTCGATTCTCAGATATCTCGGTTGAATGCTGCTTGGACATGGTAACAAATTAATCCTCGTTGCACAGTTAGGTGATATTAGTCTTTAATTATGCGAATACCGTTTCGATGATTTTGTATTGTTGAGTTTAATACTACGAAGCCCAGCCTGTAAGTCAACATTCGATGATGGATTGTCATTCGCGGCTTTTCTTATCAGTGATTTATGAGTATCGAAATCAACTGGAAAAGATTTTGATAACACGTGATACCCATGTGTTGTTTCTGAAATGTAAATATCACTCTTTGAATCGCCGTTGAAATATTTTATTATCTCAGCCACGGTTAGTTTCTTTGAATCAATATTTATTACAGGATAACAAACTCGTTTTTTTGGAATTATTTCATTAACCACAGATTGTCCAGTAAAATCGATAATATCATCATCGCGGATAAAAATATAATATCGTGATAAATGCTGAATAATTATCCCCGGTAACAGATAGTCAAATGTCAATAATACATCAATCGCGGATTGTTTACTCTGAGTATAAATTGGACTTGCCTAAATTCTTGTATAATACTCCCGGAGAGCATGCCACGATACTGGATTGTGAAAAAATTCATCAGGAGAATTATTGTAAAATGATTCACCACACCCTAGATCATTTACGAAATCGTAATCAGAATAAACATTTTTCATGATATGTATTGTAGCAAAAATGAATATTTCATTGGAAAATAAGTTAACTATATAATAATGCCATTTCAGCCAGCACCGAATCATTGTTGTTGGCTCGTCGAAGGGTCTACGCAACTATGCAACAAGCGATGTTATGGTAAATATTGTAGTATGTGTCATTGCAATCTGTAGAAGTTGCGGTGGAAATGAATACCGATCAGTGTTGAGTTTTTACGCGAATCGTTCAGTGAAATATTACTGCAAGAATAATGAACCACTAACCGTAGTGGAATGCCTAAATTATCTTCGAGATACTTGACCTGATAAAACACTCAATAAATTCTTATCGAAAAACAATCCCATCCTCACAGCGAAATAATCATTGTCATGACGCAAATTATAGTAATGATGAAAATTTAATTGGAAGCGTGTATAGTATATAATAATGCCATTTCAAGGGCCGAATCGTTGTTGTTGGCTCATCGAAGGATCAACTCAGCTATGTTACAAGAGATGTTATGATACATATTGTAGTAATCACAATCACTGCGTCGAAAAAGGATCAACGGGCCCGATATGCTGTTTGGGATGCAACAAAGGAGTTCGAGGCGCCATTGAAATATGCAAACGTTGCGGCGGAAATGAATACCAAGCGCTGTTGAGTTATTACGTGAATCGTTCAGTGAAATATTACTGCAAGAATAAAGAACCACCAACCGTAGCAGAATATCTAAATTACCTTCAAGACTCTTCACCTGACAAGACACTCAATAAATTCTTATCGAAAAACAATCCCGTGCACTCACAGGAAAATGAAAATTTTATTTGAAAAATATGATGTATATAATAATGACAAATCATTCTTGTTGGCTTATTTTAAGTCAACTCAGCTAGGCAACAAGAGATGTTATGGTAAATATTTCAGCAACCACATTAACTATAATAAAAGAGGATGTAACAAAGGAGTTCGAGGTGCCATTGAAATCTGCAAAAGTTGCGGTGGAAATGAATATCGAGCGCTGTTGAGTTTTTTCTACGAGAATAAAAACGCACCAACCATAGCAGAACATCTAGAATATCTTCAAGACACTCGATAAATTCTTATCGAAAAACAATCCCGTATGCTCACAGCAAATATTAAATTTGAATTGGAATGCAGTATATAATAATGTCAGCGCCTAATCATTGTTGTTGGATCGCCCAAGGGTCAACTCAATTATGTAATAAAGATGTTATGGTAAATATTGCAGCAAAAACAAAAAGGAATCGACTGGTCCGAAACGCTGCTTGGGATGTAGCAAAGAAATCCGAGGCATCATTGAAATCTGCAAAAGTTGTGGTGGAAACGAATACCGAGCGCTGTTGAGTGTTTTCTACGAGAATAAAAACCCACCAACCGTAGCTAAATATCTTGAAGATATTCTAGACACTTCACCTGATAAATTCTTATCGAAAAACAATCCAAGTAAGGATTTCTCTTAATTCATCAATGCCATTTTTTCTGTTTGATGACAAGCGATAGGTCATTATAGAATCTATACCTCTGACTCATCACCGTCAAGTATTAATTGATAACGATCTGTTAGTGTGTAACCGAGCTTTCTTATTCTATTTTTTACTTTTTCCGGCAGCGCATTGTACACATTTATGAACATCATTGACTCCTCTGGATACATACAACTTCGTAATTTTTCATTGTATGTATCATATGCTACCCATATAGAGTCATTAGAGGATTTTACATAATTGGCGCCGTTGCAAGCATTTGTTAGATGACTAGCTGGCCTTCATAATGCTCTTGATGCAATCGCTCGTGTTCAGCACTCGATAATACCCGTTATTAAAAAATTAAAACATGTAGTTCAAATTCCTGTATTAAAATCAAAACTTCCATATTGAGGTTTTTCATCAAATTTTCCTTCGTGATATTCATGTAAGTAATCTTTTTCTGATAAAATATAGCTATAGTATTGTTTATCAGTAACCATTATAAATACAATTCTAATATTTCAAATTGCATTTAGCCTCTTGACTTGTTAAGGACAGCGTCAATAAAACCGCGATGCCATTTTTGTTATGTTGGAGCGGAAATCAATTCCGATGACAAGCCATTCTGCGCTAACACACTAGCGATATGTCATTATCGCATAACTAGTTCTTGATATACACAACAGCAATTATTGTTTTTGCCATAAAAATGCGCTTTTTGTCAGCATCCTGACAGAGTCAGGTGATACACAATAAGAAAAATGCGCTTAGTTGCCAGCATCCTGAAAGAGTCAGGGTTATAATCCTGTCAAAGATATATTTCGCGATACGAAAAGGAAAATTAAGCTTAGTGCAGCAGCCCTTGATTTCCCAATCTAACCCTTCCTGATGGAAAATTATATAACCCCATCGCAGAGTCCTCACAGTGTCCTCACAAAGTGACGGTGATATAAAATGCCAAATTGCGCTTAGTTGATGCAGCCCTTGATTCATCAATCTGAGGCCTCGTCGACAGCATCAAAAGATATATTTCTCGTTGGAAAATACAAAAATTAGGCTTAGTTGATACAGCCCTTAATTTACCAATCTGATGGAAATTCACTGTTTTTTTTATCTCTCCGATTGACAAAATAACGGTTCCAACCATGGAAAAAAACATATGGAAAATGCGCTACTTTTTGCAGCCCTTGATTTGTCAAAATAAGGGTTCTATCGATTTTGGTAGGAAAAATTAATTATTTTAGAAAGCCTCAGATTGGCAAATGGAGGGTGGAAAATGATGTAAATGCGCTAGAAACTACTTATACACATACTACTCGCAGTGATTATTCTGTTGCTGTTTCAATGTGATTATTAATTCAGCATCAATGTCAAATTATCTTTTTTTTATGTTGTTGTTTATAACCAGATTCTTTTACATCTGATGATATCGCTGACTCTGTCAAGGTTGACAATATCACCTATTATAGTGTCATTATCATCGGCTTACTCTGTCAGGACAACTCTTCGAAGTTGATTTATTCTTCGTACTCTGGACACTGCAAGATAAACTAAATTAGACCACTCGATACGATTATCTACCATCCAAACAGTTGTTTCGGATATAGTCAATCCCTGTGAGAGATGTATCGTTGCTGCGTAACCTAGTGTCCATGGGGATTTATCAGCGCGTAATGCATCTTCGACAACACTGATATCAACCAGCACAATATAATTTAATACGAGAATTTGCTCTTCACGTCCTGACCCTGTCAGGCCTGGAATATCAACTTCGATATTTTGTTTTCTTGTATCAATAGGCCTATATGACAGCGGCACTGGAAGCGATGCAAATTTTTATTTATGTAAATCAAATAATTTTATCCGAAGTGTGTCTCTGACTATTTGTCTACTCGCCATTATGAAATCGGATGGTTTCCCAGAAATCATTTCATGGCGTTTCAGGAATGAATTCATGTGTTTTTTCACATTGGATTATATCGGGTTGTATTCTAATTAGTTTTTTGAAGTCTCGTAATTGATCATCAATAAATCTGTAATCAGTATTAATTTCTTAGTAATAATCGACAACATTCTTTAGGCATTCATGCGGGGATGCTTAGATAAGGAAGATGGGGTTAATGACAATGATCGCCACACATTATAATCGCAGTTTTCGCTTACAATATCCACTCGAGAAACGTTTCTAATATTTCTAACGACACTGTGCATATCTCATCCGAAATAATAACTTCAGGAAAAAATTTCTCGCCCATTCGATCAGAAGTACATTCGTCACTTTTCCATCGAAAAGAGCTGTGATAGGTGCAAGCACTAATTTCTCGTTGTTTCATCTCTTTTGCGAGTTTGTGGATCGGTGTTAGTACGATCATGTTAGTGTTTGCACGAAATAATTCAATAGTACGAGTAGTATTTCCTGACCCACCTCAGCCGTTTAAATAAACGGTTTTGTGTCAGCATATCGAATCAAACACTGTCGGTGCATTAGCAAATCTCATGTCTGATTATTTTTTAATATTTATCTTCAATTGCAACATCTGCTCATTCAGAGTAATCACATAACCATTCTTTTTAATTCTCCATGTTCCCCAACTCTCGTCAGAATTAATGAATTCAGATTCTGCTTCGCTGTGTTTCATGTTTACATAAAATGAGTCTGTGGCTACCCTAACTGCGAATTTAGGAAATCTATTTATCATCGAAAACAAGTCAAAATAAACATAAGCTAGCATAGACGCTCTCAAATGTGTATACTGAAGATTGTATCCATCGTTGTAAGTAACGATTGTATTCAATTTAGTTCCAACACACATGAATGCTTCTTTACTGTCGACGTAAATACCCTTATATATTATATCTTTGAATATAAAACGGTATTCAACACTATCCATAATTAGCCGAGAAGAATATCGTTTGTTATCGTATTTGTTTCCACCTTGAGTAAACTTACCGATTATTCTTCTACCGAGATGTTTTGCTTCTCTATTTCTATCTTCAAAGATTTTTTTTGACCATTTTAAAATTTTCTTTTCAGTGAAATTCGGATATAGATTTCTATTTTCGCTGATTATATTATTTAAATTAGCTTTTGGTAACCATACCCCAGTTTGATATTTATATGATATAATAGCCTCACTGACAATCAACAAAATTAGCATTTTAGAATCGTTCACATATCGTAATAACACTATTGGCATCCAATGTTTTTGAGACATATGTCTTCCAAGCCAAACATAACTACAGGGATAAAGTCCTGTAGCTAATTCAAATGATGCCACACGAGCGAATCCAGTTAAAGCTAAATTGGGTAATGGTCTATTAATCGAAACACGAGTCATTTCATGTGTGGTATGTCCAAATCGTTTAAAGGACTCGGAACACTTTCCATATCCAAGAAATCTCCCTGGATAACACGCAACCATATCAACCGAAATGATGGTTCCCAGGTCGTATTTTGTATTCCATAACCCGCCATGGTTGTATTCTACATATATTAATATGAAATCTGATAGAAATTCTGTGCGTGTTGGCTTTCATGTATTTCTCTTTCTCTCAAAATGAGCTGCAATTGATGGAATCGTGAAACAATTTGTTAAAAATTGCTAATCACCCTCATAAAGTGATGACTTTGTCAGGGCCGCAGAAAACTCACTAGCTAGTTTTTTTCATTTTATCATGTAAGGCTTCAGTGCGGTATAATTCTCCATTGGTTCGTACAAATTGATCTAATTTGTTTTCTTCGTTTTCAAAACTATGAAGTAACCACACGGATACTGGATCATTATTACTTATTTCGTAAAGAAAATCAAATAATTTCCCCTCCGGGGAGAACTCCCCAAAGACCTCTCGGGGTAGAAATTTTACGTTTCTTTCTCGTGAAAATATTGTTACTGAAGAACTCCATGCGTACTAATTATGATCAATAATTTTGATTGGAGTTCCTCTCGATTTATATTTCGGTTCATATAATACATCGCCTGTTATAGTCTCTACTGATATTGGACATTTTAGTATTCGTTCTAGTTCTGACACGTTTAGAATTGTTGCGCCGCTCTCTTTCATTGATAACCCCCAATTATTTATTTTTTTACCTCTTAGATCAGTTAATATTTGTCCTCGTGTTGCATTGTGATGTGTTCTATTACTCTTTCAGCTACACAATTTATCTTTGACAGTTTCATAAGGTTTAATTTTTCGATATTCGGTTTATTACTTAACGAAAATACCCCATAAACAACTGCTGTTACAGGATAAGATCTCGCGTAATATGGTTTGTCAATCCAGTTAAAATTCCTGGTTTTGAATCACTGCTCACATCAACGGTTCTTTTATCTTTCAGGATGGGTTCAAATTTATCTCGAATAATCCAATTCCCCGTTCCAAGATACGCTTGGGAGCGGATAATGAATTTCACTCTAAAACAATACTGTTTATGATCCCTTGGCGAGCCTAGGTGTGAGATTATCACTGCATATTTTTTGTCGTTTATGGTAGCATCAACTACATAATCATTTCGAAATGTTGACCATCAGAGAGACGATCCATTCATTCGTTAAAACAGTTAGGAATTTAACTATCATGGTTCCATCATTTATAAAATCCTTCTGATTTTTGCTGATGGAGACTCTATCGAGATTGAATTTAACATTTTTCTTGGGCGTAATTTTTGATAATCTCTCGAATTCCTTCATGCTACGAATGTTACCTTTCATGCTACGAATTTTACTTTTCATGCTACGAATTTTACTTATCATGCTTCTATCACTTATTAGATTATTTGACTTTATGGATGTCGAATTTAACATTTTTCAGGGCGTGATTTTTGATCATCTCTCAAACTTCTCCATGCTATAATAAAAACAAGTATTTAAATAAGAAAATAATTATATAATGAATCATTGCAAATGGTTTATGATTGGATCAATAACCCCGTGTAACAAATCATGCAGAAGTGATTTCTGTGGTTATCATTTACAAAGCGTTCGAAATGGAAGTTCTGGACCAAAACCGAGTATTGCATGTAATAAAGGGGTACGTGGAATATCGCAGTTGTGTTTCAGTTGCCGGGGGAAACGATATAGAGAATTGAAGCGCTATTATAATAAGAGAACCAAAGATTCCATTAAGAATTCCATCAATGACCCTGACAGAGTCAAGAATAAGATTATAAGAACACCTCAAGACTACATTGAAAGATTCCCAATTAATGTAATCATTAAACCAAATAATGAATTAGACAAATAGTATATATTATATTAATAAACCAAGAATTTCAACCACATCTTGTGATTACAAATTCTGAAGCGTCTCGTGACGGTATTGTGAGATATCGCAGATTGAAGAAACCAGTCGGTGTTACGAATAATCTTGGATATTTGAGGTTTACTGCTGGAGTGAAAAGTTATCTTAATCATAGAATCGTATACGAATGTTTTCATGGATTGATCAGGAATGGTTTTGTTATTGATCACATAAATAGTATAAAGACTGAAAATTCTTTAAATAATTTACGAACTGTTACGCAGAGTGAGATTTTAAAATGGGTAAAAACTGGTAATTGAAAATTAGTTGCAAGGAGACCGTTGAAATCATTTAATACGGCAACCAACGAAGAAAAAACATTCCAATATATGAATGAAGCCAGTACATATTTCGATATTTGTATGCCCACAGTACGAAGAGTAGCAGAAGTAATTTATCGGTCAGCTTTATCAAATCGTATTAAAAACAGGATTCAATTTAAATTTCATTTTGATTTATAGCACCAAAAAGGAAAATAACTCGTATGGGTATGTTGTTCAAGGCCTAAGGCCCGTCGCTTATAAAAGAGTTATGGATCTCAAGGTATTTTGTCACATGATCTCTATGGGGTTTTTGCGATTAATCATTAGTGTGAATTATTTTTTATGTGTGAGGCGTGTGTGTCTTAATTTCAATGGAATAACGAATAAAAAGGTAGTATTTTTACAGTAGTATTATTTTTTTCGATTTTTTGCTGTCAATAATCATTATTAAAAACACAATTGATATGTATATATTATATTCGAAAGCAAATTTTTGTTGACATCGAATCTAGCGTACTCATTACGCGTCGCGGCGTCGCCTTGAAGCCCTTGATTCGATTCTCGTAACAGACACATTGTCGACGCTACCGATGAATGTATTTTTTGTATATAATTGATGGGTGGGGTTGAGCCCTTCGAAATTCAAATCGTGAAACCAACACCATACCGTCACACAGTGTGAATGTGATTTTTTCATTCAACCCGGGGTGATTTGTGGGGGTATGGTGGTTTTAGTTTAAATGTAGAAGTCATTGTCATCCATTAGCATCCATTCATTCATTCATTGTGCCTACAACTCGCCATAACACTCGATTGGGGTTGTGAAGGCTGTATTGTCCTTAATTAAGTATGTATATGCCAACAAAATCGCCATAACACTCAATTGGGGTTTTGTATATAATTGTATACGTAAATGTGACGTCCATTCACTAAGCATATCCTCTTGTGGTTCTAGCCCTTTATTTGACGAGTTAAATCCCCTTTTAGGGGATTTGTGTTTCGTGATACCTCTGATATCGGTCAGATGTGAATAACACCTGAGGGGTTCATACGGGGATTGTGCTGTTTTATATATGTGACCTCTTAGCTTCTCTGGGTTTTAATCATCGCATAATATCTCTAGGCGCATTAAAATGAAAAAAACACTTTAACGTGAAAATATTTCATCATCGGATATAATCGCATAATATCTCTAGGCGCGTTAAAATGAATAAACACTCTAACGTTAACAGAGTTCGTATGGTCATAACTGACCCCAATTTTTTTTTGAAAAATATATTAGAAACGTGTACTATGATATAAATGAATTCTGAAAATATCAATGAGATAATAACTGAAATTTCAAATTTGAAAATCAAGGAATTCAATTGTCGGCTAAATTAAATTGAAATTGGATCTTTTCCGATTTTCAAGATATTGAATACACTGCTATGTACAATAAATACGTTTTACGAAAGAGGTACGAGCTTATAAAAAGAATCAAGAATGCTATTCGCGATTCTTTTGCTGTCACTAACGACGTTAGTAAGTTTGTCCCGTTATTCACTGTTGTCGAAAAAGCCAGAAAAGAATTGGGGCAACAATATAAAATCAAGCGTGCAATTAACCTTCGTGCTAAAACAGTAAAATATATTATTCGCCAAATCAAAAATTCTCCCTTGATAACCTCAACAGAGTAAAAAACCTGTTTACCTGTGTAGAAAACATGGGGCAGGTATTGAAGTATTTATACATGCCCGTCTGTAGCATACAATGAACAAGTATGTGTGGCGTTTAATTAATCAATAGCGGTTTATCAATGGACTTACTCTGTCAATGGCAAGGAAGTAAATTGTGACGGGATGGGGCAATCTTTAAAATTTTAATTTTATTTATTATTTTAGCAGTTTACTTTTTTTTTGTTGAGTTTTTAGTCATTTTTGGCTGATTTTATAACATTTTTTGATGATTTTTGACTGATTCTGCTAATAAAATTGGGTCAAATGGTCGATTCTCCATCTTATTTCTCGTAAGGAAATCCTGTTAAAAAAAAAGAACGGAAAAACCAGAAAATAACAAGAAAAAAAATAAAAAATCATATAAAAAAATGATGCTGATCAATGAAAAATCCTGAAATAACCGGATTGTATCAATCGGGTCAAATGGTCGATTTTCCATGTTCCGCAGAATTTCTGCTGCTCGTAAGGACTTCCTGTTAAAATTTTTTATGATTTTCAAATAAATCATTTTATGCCTCCTTGGCTCGCCAAGGTGAAAACAAAGGTTTCGCATTGAATTGTTTACAATTTGATGGAAATTGTTAACGTACGTAATTATGTTCGAAAGAAATGAACAACAAGAGAACAATCGCAGATTGATTTTACTGAGGATACGGGAAAATTATTTAAACCAATAACCACAGCAATCAAAAAGTTAAGTCATCTATGGAGCGAGCATTATACGGAGATGTCACAAAAAAGGGAAATAGAAAAGAAGAGCCCCTTCTTCCTGTACTTGAAAAAGTTGCAAAACGATCAAAACAAACAAAAAAATCTTTAACAATACTTCCTGGTGATATAGTAGTCGCTGCAGAACCATAACGACTTGAACAAGGTGATATGGATATTAGCTTCCGACCACCTGAACGATTTGAAGAAATTGAAAAAGAACCACTTGAAGAACATAAAGTAGTGATATTGAAATTGGACGAGTTACATTCAATGATAAATTTCGCCCGGGTAAATTAGATTAAATAAAAGGTATTATATTTCATACTATGGAAGAATTAGCTGGTTTGGTCGTTAGGAGTTTTCCACAGAGAAGAAAGTATATCCACGATGATTATAATCACCCTGATGAAAAATCCTGGAATCCTAGAATAAAGGATTATATCGTATATTTATAAGTGCATCTAAGGTATCCAGAAAGGATAAAACATATCAAGAATTTATAGAAGCAATATAAAAAGCTAAATCATCTACAGAGAAACAAATCAGATCCTGGATTTCTTAGATTACCAGAGCAATCAAAACGTTTTGATTTACAAAAACCCTCTTTGCAGGGTGCAACTGGTACAACTAAAAGAACCAAAATGAAAGGGATTTTCCAGTGGAGCCCAACGAGAAATTTCAGGTAGTGGTTTAAATTCATTGTCCTGGCAATATTATTGGGGATATAGCACGATTAGAGGTTCTCATAGGAGGGAAACGAGCTGAAATAACTCACCAGAAATAACTAATGAAGCAGCCGATATCTACAGGAGGTTTTTTCAAGGTGGCATTATGGATTTTAATGTATATCGAGAATTAATTGACGAGCTAGTTGAATCTTGAAGAGATTTTCATGGTTACCATAGTGACTGAAATCTCGCAGATTTTCATCACCCTTGATGTTTTCAAGGGGATCGCCAAGGTGATTTATCAAGGAAATTGTTATTTTTCACTAATGTGTTTTTAATTGCTGCTAATTAATAATATAAGTAATAATATATAATGCCAAATGATGAAGCGCCTCGGTTTATCACTTTGATTATCATCAAGGGGCACAATAATTACTTATAAACCCTGATATAATATTTTCACCAAAGACATTAAACAAAATTTAAAAGACGACATTCTTTCCTGATCTAACCTATTTTTGCAAAGGATTCATTTAACGATAGAAAAAATATAAAAACATTAATTATACTAAGAATATATCTTTCAAACAATGGTGTCAAAGGATGTACGCGTTTAGATTTAATAAATTTAAAATTTCAAATAATGACCCTGTATATGCCGAATATGAAGATTATATAATAACACCTGATCCATATGAAGGTATGCCTGATCCATATGATGATATGTCTGGCATAGATGATATGTCTGACCCTTGACGAGTCAAGAATGATGATTCTACCTGATAGATGGATATTAACCCTTTTGGTCCCGCCAAGGACATAAACCCCTTGACAGAGTCAAGAATAAATCAAGGCAGTAATATTCATTTGAATTACTAGTAATTGAAAACACTAGTGTTTTTATACGGATGACCATACACTACAACCACGATAAACCAACTAACGTCTACGTAGTAAACTCACGATTGCCAGTTTATAAAGCATACTATGGTGATGGTCTCGGCAATACCATTGCGGATTTATTTGCAAGAATGGCTCCAAAAGTAGCACCAATCGCAAAACAGTTATCGATGAAAGCCATTGATGTAATTCGTGATAAGGTTATTAGCCCCATTGGTGATGTTACCGGGAAGGTGTTTTCTACCACGAAGAATAAACTAATGTCGCATGTTCGACGTAAAAAGAAACCAGTGATGGCATCGCCGTTACCATCTACGGAAGTAATGCCCGCAAATATTAGTAAAACAATACATAACGCAGTGGATCAGAAATTAGCATCATTGACGACTTCGTCATTGGCCGCAACGACTCCGTCATTCAACCATGATAATATTACCGCAAACATAATAGCGGGAAGCGGTTTGAGCGAACGACGGAGTCATCAACGACGAAAACGATGCAATTAGGATAAAAATCGTAAACGATCAAATTGTCTACACGAATTGCTTGCACAAAATCGCAAACGATTTAGATCGGGGAATATATAATAATGTTCAAATAGTCACTTGATCCAGCGTTGATATGGACGCCCAGTGTGCGAGGATGATTCTATACGCGATTATCAATATTATTCCTATCATGCAGTACAACCGGATATTCGATCAAGAATCGAACTCCAAGTCCACGATATCAGTAAATACTTTCTACCCGCTGAAGCATTTATCGAAATCGAAGGTGAACTCGTAACAAATGTTGCAGCTCATACACCATACGCAGAGGACCCAAATATCCAAGTTTGTTTTGTTAATAATATCAACATGGCGCTATTTGAAAGCGCTAGATATATGATTGATGGAAGAGCAATTAAATACATTGAGCGTGATGTTGATGTTGCCACAACAATAATAAGGATAGCAAGATATTCTGACGATTATTCAAGACCGGTCGGTCCATCTATGATGTTTTCTAAGGATCACGCTGAACACATTATGAATAACATTAGACGACCAAATTATCGTGGTACCCCAGCTTTTGGTGTTAATCATGTTGTTCCTCCTGCTCCTGCTGATGTCGAGGATAAGATTATAAATACTAATAATCAAAACCTAGGATTTACAACACGTGTGTCAATGTCAAAGTGGCCTAGTCGAGACTTTTCATGCGCGATTCCACTGCATCATTTTTTCGGATTCTGTAGAAACGTCCGAAAAGTTATCTATGGAGCGAAGCATACAGTAGCACTCGTGCGAAAGGGTAATTATAATGATGCAATCTGGCTTAGTGCTGATATAGCTGAGGGTAAAGTTATTTTAACAAAACTATCACTGTGGATGCCAGTAATGACTCCATCAATCAAAACAGAAAATCGATAACTATCATTTATGGATCAAGGAGGAAAATCACTGCTAAGTTGGCCAACAACAACAATGGATATTAAACAAGATAATATTGATGGTACATTTACATGGCACCGGGCATCAAAACAAGGTGTTGCAGCACCCAGGCATATATTTATTGCGATACAGAATACTGCGCGATTAAACGATCAAGAATGACCTCATGATATTCGATCAATTAGGTGTTAATAAAGTCTCGCTGAGAATAAACGGCCAGCAGGAACTATCTGAAGACATACAACTTGACTACACCAAGAACAATATTGCACGCGTGCATCATTTTATGTTGTTATATATGGGAAGAGAACAAAATGTCGATACTGGTCTACACATATCACAGTTGGATTTTAAGAGCTTATATCCGATTTATTACTTTTCTCTGGAACATCTTGATTTAACAAGACAATCCGTCGTTGATATATATTTTAGAGCTCGTGTACATCGTCGGACTAATTCAGCAGGTGTTGTCACTATCCCGAATTACATAGCGGTTGCTGTCATTCTCAGAGATACATCAATGTTACCCGAAGGTGTTGGTGGATGAATGAGAGTAATCGATGCACCAGGGGAAAATCTGTAACTGAAAATCTTTCAAATTGTCCGATGTCTTGAACTTGACTCTGTCAAGGCATCTAGAATTAGATCAATCTGTTTTAAGATAATGTCATACAGTGTTATTAATGTTACGTTAAATCCAGGTCAAATTAAAAAATTGCATTCGAAATCAGCTAAAAAATGTGGAACCAATATAACGATGAAATAATAATAAATGACTGGTTGTCATAATAAATTGTCGCTGACAGCCAGACATATAAAACACTTCAATGATGCTTTCAAAGATTAAAAAGGCGTTCAAATCACTTTCTCTGCGGCCTCAGTCAAACAATTGATAAAATCAGGAGGGATATCTCCGCTGTTAGCTGTGATTCCAGAATTTATTGCGGCAGTTGCCCCAGCGGTAGCTAAGGCGGCGGCGTTAGGAGCCGCTGTTACCGCGGCAGGCATGGCACTAAAGAAAGCGACTGGACAGGGATATCAAAAAAAGAAATGAGGACGATCCGTTCACGGATTCGGTCTAAGATTACCAGTTACCCCGCATTCATGGTACAGGGGCAAATCCTTTCACGGATCGGGACTGAGAATACCAGGAACGGTTTACTAACTCAAGAACCAAAGGTTCCAACGATATATTCGATAGTGCCAATGTCAAAATTTGATTTACTCGATGCTGTTAAAAAACTAGCGATACAAAACTTCAGAGGTATCTTTGTGAAAGTTCAGTTGCCGGCACAACCAAAAAGCATTGAAACCGGCATCATTAATCTCGATAATAGCACTGGACCTGGAACACATTGGGTAGCATACGCGATTGATCCCCGTGCAATTGTTTATTTTGATTCATATGGACTAGCGGCGCCTACAGAATGTATGCGTTATATACAACAATTAAACACCTTTCATCTTGATAAATCAAGGGTGAATACTTAGTATTCTACGCTACCATCACAACTACTAAATGATCCACCTATATGCGGTAACGAAGTGTTAAATGTCCTTGACGGTATTTCATCATCCTTGGGTAGACCTCAAGGAAAACAACCTCATCAAATCGTATATGAATACACTAGTAATCGCTTTTTAGAGAGATTTTAGAGTTATTATATAAAATAACATGGTTGATATTTGCGGGAGATCTGTATCAATGTTAAAGAAACGCGGTGCCGATGACCTTGGTGAAACCAAGGATGTTAAAAAAATAATCGAAGATGAAATAGCTGAGATGTTAATCTTAGAGGATGTTGACCCCGGGGAAATAGTTGTATTTCAAGATCGTCAGGGTAAATTGAAAAGGAATAATGCTTCCCTGGATATTTTATTTAAACGGCGAGACGCAGTTGTAGATACTATCGCGTTGTTTTCCGATCAGGGTAAACTCAAACCAGGTGCACTTGTTTCGACACTCACAGATAAATTTACAACGCTCGGGAACAATTATTCGTCGTTGGCGAGCCAAGGGGCTGAACTACGCGATAAATATGACGACCATATAACTAAATTCGATCAGTTTTATAAATTACAAAGAAATATAATTGATAATATTGACAAGCCGTTATTAGAATTTCTTGGAAACCCACCAGTGACCACAACGAAGCTAACAGAGATAAAACAACTATGTTAGAATTTGCAACACTTCAATCCAGATATGAAGAACACGTAAAACAATGTTCATCTTTTCGTAAACAAATCATTGATAAATTTATTGGAGCCCCATTTGATCAACTCGACATAAAACTCCCCGATATTAAAAAATCCCTTTATGATCTTAAAGAGAAATCCCTTGGCCTTGATGCAATCAAGGGCGTTGAAATACCTGCGAAAGCCCGGCGAATAGAAACTATGAACGCTGATATTAAAACAACCAAATATGTCAAGGGTGGTATGCTTCGGATGATACAAATACTTTGAAAAGTAAAAATTCCTCATGAGAAAAATATAGTAAACTCGGTATATCCAATTCAACACGCATCATTTTCGTGGACATCTACAAACAACGTATTAAATATTACTGCAGCCGTCAAAGGTATTTATCGATTAACACTAGTGACATTGACTCAATTTAATATATCGTCGTCGATTTCATCTGGAGTCAACAATATAATATCAACGATCATCGACAAGGATACAGTTGAACAATTCACATTAACAGCGAATGATCATAATCTGGCTAGGGATTCAGTAACATGGGATGTATAATTCGTAGCGGATTTAAGTAAACAACTAAATTTAATTTACGTTTTGATAATATATCAAGGATTAAAAATAACAATGACAGAATCAAAGACTCCGTTTGCAATTTCATCATCGTAATATCGATATGATACGGTAAGAGAACTTCAAAATAAACTCAAAGAGCTCACTGATGAGTACCAAACAAAAATAAAACCAATTCCGAAGAAGAACCAACATTATTGATGTAAGTGTTTATTCGGTTGGTGGGGTAATTATGGGAGCTGGAATAATAGTATCATCAGTTACAATGATTGCTCCGATAGTTGTTTCAATTTTAATATCCTCGATGTTAACACTTGCGGGAGTAATATCAATAATAACAAAAAAATAATATCACCGTGTAGTCATCGTAAATTACAAGATTACGTAATCAAGTTTCGTGTTGAATCAACAACGTACTCCCAATTATCATCAATGATATCATAGTCGTTAAATGATCAGGAAATATTTGACAGTGAATTTTCCGCGATGGTAGGTATTTATGACTCTGCGATGTCACAATTAGAGCGTGACGATAATAACAATAACAAGGACAACGTGCTTGACAGAGTCGAGGGAGTTACTTCAACAAATAGCAGATAACACAACCCCGGTTCAAACAAGCATGATATCAATAACCTCAACGAATTCTGAATTCAGTGTGAAGTTACTTACTCCGATTCCCGTGAAAGAAATAGCGCTAGCAAAATTACGAGTGTATTACAGTTGGCCAAATATTTGATCAAAATCGTTTGGTGGGCAACAACCGAATAATAGTTTGGTGTTTGCGAATAAGAATCGCGAAGACGGAACCCCAGACTGGAACGTCGTTTTGATACTCTGTGGGTCATATCAAATTCAACAAATTAATAATGAATTACAACGCAGAATAAAATCCATTATTGGAAAGGAATCGAAAATCGCTATAACAGTTCATAAACCAACGCTATCATCAGCGATCGAGATATTATCTCCCCGATATGTCGTAGATATCTATCAGAGTTCTCTAAGAACGGTACTGGGAGGCCAGAAATACCACCTCGACAAATCAAGGATGATAAATCAAGGGAGCCACAAAAATCCGATTGTATCACAGACAAGATAAGACCCGATAATCCAATTAAAAGTTATAAAGAATATACCACGATTCGTTTTTTCTCTTTGAAAATAGAAAATTACATCGGTCATTTGCGAATTCGACAAGATAAAATCACTGAAAATTTCACAGCGATGAAAAATGATTGTTCGCTGTTGTTAATATCTCTCAAATCCGGTACTCTCATCCGAGATAAATTTATCAGCGTCGTAGAAACATCTAAGAAAATCATCGATGACATGGAAATATATCATTCTCAAATTACTCAAGAGGTATTAGGTCACGAAAATCCTAAAACGAGAACGGACTTTGCGACAACGTATAGTATAAGCGTAGAAAATATTCCCACATTCAAAATACCCGGATATAATGTAACTGAACTAAAAAATCTCTCAATGATGCCATCGATGAGGGTTCAAAAAAATCCATGATACATGGATTAAAACGCCACAACCCCCTGACAAGTTATAGACAACACCTATTTTGAAATACTATGATGATCCAGATGGCAGTGGGCGACATATTGCGCCGCTAAACGTAAAAATATCTTCGGTAATTGCATTTTATTTAGTATGTGATGCTATCGAAGGAAGCTATCAAATAAATTTCTAGCAATCGAATCAAGCCCAGCAAGGATATATTTTATGTTCATTTGCAACAACAGTTTCACAAGTGTTTTGAATTATCGAGTCCCCAATAAATCCAGTCTATATGAGATGTCATAATAATAAATTAACGAGAATTAATTTTAAACTCACCGATCAGAGTAATAATCTGAATGATCTACAATGCGAGGTTTTACAAAATAATTTGTTTGTGAAATCCTAAATGATCTAGCGATTTAAGACATTCGGCCGCAAAATGATTTTCATTGTCTCCGTCATAGCAGCAGAGGGGGCGGACGCAACAATTTTGGTGTCATAGAGGTTCCATCAATTTTTTTTCTTTTTCTATAAGGATGCTACTAATTCATGTCGCTTTTTTACGATGAAATTGTTAGAACTCTAATTAACACTAATTGACTGCATTAAGAGGTTGGTTGTTAAATGGAAGTTTCTTTAAAGTTGTTAAATGGAAGTTTCTATAAGTTGTTAAATGGAAGTTTCTATAAAGGATTCAGCCTAATTAACGCGACGCTCTTTTCTTAGAAGCCTAATTGGTTGGTCTGTTCGCCCCCTCTGCTGCTATTGGAAACAATTCAAAATCATGTCGATAATATATTGTTCCATACGTACAATATCTGTGTTTAAAGAAACCATTTTATAAGAAAAGATATTTAAAAAAAATTAGAATGAACTTTATCAGTTGCAGTCAATCGAATTGACGCATGCTACATTTCCGACTATATAAGAGAGGCACAAAGGAATTTAGTTGTTGAATAGAAGTAAACATGTAATCTATTCTTAGTCTAAACGGGAGTAGCTTTTGTATAGTGAAGCATATTTCAACAAATTAAACTCACTCTCGTTTTGTATTCATTGCAAGATAAATACATATTGACTATGGCGAGTTATTAACTGGTTAATCCATTAACGTTTGATGCATTAACAGCTGTTTCTAAGCCTAATGACAAGCACTGGTCGAGAAAACTATCAGTCATCTGCTACGTATTATTGTGTTAGATATCAATTATTTGTATATTATTCTTTGTATGCACGATTCATCATTTTTCAGGTTTGAAATATACCTTTAAGAGAAATTGACAAAAAAGTGCAGTTAAATCAAGTCTGTTTTAACAATAAAACTATCACCTGCAACAAATTTAGTTGCAATATGATGATATTAATTATATTAACGATAATGTTATTTTTTCATCAACCATGTTTGATGATGAATATGCATACATATTTCATCTGCATTCCAGTTTTAAACTGAATTTTGTCATGGGAAGAAGGGCTGTTATTGACAGGCGTACTTGTAAATTTTGAACAAGTAATTCTCTGTTACTTTTCGATTTCAGGTTAGATATACAACATAAAACAACACTTGACCTTCCTTAAAACGATATATACTCTTTAATGTCCTAGCTCTTCTCATGTTGCATGATATTCAAAAATACATTTGCATTATTCTCCTTATTTAAAATACACATAGCATCACTGATGGATTATAAAATCACATGTGAGATCAAAAATCCTTATAGTATTGACGTTAGTTTACCAGGGTCAGAAACTACATATCTTCAAATATGCCTATTACGATGTTGATGTCTGACTTGTTTCCTCATCTTGCCTTGATCCCTAATCAATGCCGGTGATGTAATTTTTGAGTATCAACGTAATTAAGCAGGCACGAATACAACGGGCCAGCTGTATATCCTTGAACATAATGATCACTATCATGGTGTAGATGGAACAAAAGATGCTGTCATCAAAGATACCTACCATGTAGGCCTTGGTAGACTCCTGAAGAGCTCATAAATTGATGATCGTTCTTTAAATACCGAGTAAATTTCTCGAACCATACGCTGGAATGGCAGTTGTTTTTAATCAAAAGCTCAGTGCTCTTCTTGATTGGTCTGATATATGTCAGAGTGACGACGGTATCGACCCTGGATATGTATGGTTGCTCCAGACCACAATTGCATGGTGACCTCTTACGCGCAGATTTGTTGCCAATTACTTTCTCGGATCCTAACCTCCGGTTGAATGGCGTGCATTTTGTTTGGTACATGCCATTGCGATTATTAACGTTCAGGTTTTTTTCTCTACAACCAATATTATAATAATATGATGCATCATCATACTACTCATTTTATTGCAAATATGTTTTTGTCCCATACAACCATATAATATTAGAAAAAGCTATGGTAAACGTTTATATCACGACTGTACCTTTAGTTGCTGATATTTTCTTTTCATCGCAGAAAGAGAACACGCGTTAGACGCATGAATCAATATGAGATTTTCCAATGCTATGTTTTACAAAACATATAAATTCAAAATTAATTGTGATTTAGATAAACATACATTAAAGATTGAATTAACGGTATATTTGAAATAGTTATTATTAGTTTCTTTTATATTAACAGTGTATAGCAATATGATATTATATTTAGGTTCACACCAATACTAACCCAGTTTTCTCAAACCCAGACTCGTTACGTAAGATAGTAAATATAAACCAGTACTTTGTTGTTCTTACAAACTACACAGCACTGTTTCGGATTCTACTTTGGTGGATTTAAAGAAATAACCTGTCAATCCCTAAACAAAACTGATTACACATATCTTTGTTAGTTGTGTCGTTTAAAGCTCATGAGTATACTGAAATGCTTAGAAAAAAATCCCTTTTATCATTTTGCCGTAATATGTTATGCAATTCATTAACGAAGCCGTCGCAGCACAAACAATTTACCACGTCGTTAGTCATGCATGACCTCAACAGATCCAACTATCATCTTGTATTAGAAATTGCATGTATTCAATACTTTATTATGTAATTTATATAAGCCCATATATATATATATATATATATATATATATATATATATATATATATATATATATATATATATATATGTATATAAACTGAATTCAATCAGTTAAGCCAGACATTCTTTCCAAATCCGCAAGGCAGTCGTTCAGTTGAGAATGAAGCTTACAATACTTTAAATAGGTATAGGAGTAATAGGAAATATGGGAAATAAGTAAGGATGACATATTTGGACTAATTCTGGATGAAGAAACAAAATGAAATAAAACAAAAGTAGAAATAGACTATCCGTATGTAAATTGGGACAGGGTTTGGAGGCATTGGTCCTACAACTACTCTTCCAAGGTACAGAGTTTACTCTACACGTACCTCCATAACGCCTGGCTAACAGACAAAGTGGCTGTTAGAAGACGTTTGATAAGGACCCAAATTAATTGCCCACTAAGCAAAAGTGCCCCATATACAAACTACCACACAATAACTGAATGCGACGAAACAAAGGAGGAACGAATCAAACTGATAATGGAAATAATGAAGGTCGACAAATACGACAGACGGCAGCTACTCTTCCTAGACGGAAATTTTAAAGAACAATTAACGAGACAAATAACGGACTTTATAACGAGAACTTTAATTAGATGTGGTCCAATAATGAAGGTTAGGGAAATGAATTAAACTTTCTTTATATTTAAAAAAAAATAAAATTAAAGAAAAATAAAAATTATTTACAGTGTCAAAGTACATACGAGGATGCCATAGGGCTATATCACACGGCGCTATGCGAAGTGAGCAGGCCTATGGATGAGTGTGGAAATAAAAACCCACAAACAAATCTAATTACAATTTATTATATTATAAAAATTAATGCACTTCTAAAACTTCTCTGGAACCTATTTCCATACTTTCTCTGCCAAGCCTACATCCCATAGTAGACATGGATCCCATTTAAGGGAAATCTAAACTCTTTTGGAATAGTATTACTACTATTACTAATAAATAATTAAAGCACGGACAAATTGAGATAGGAACTGTACAGCCAATTAAATTTTGTACAGCTTCTATCACAAGAATACGAACTATTTTATAAAAAAGAATTCGATAAATTGATGAACACTAAATATAATAAATAATACACATCAAAATTTATTTCAAAATTAAAAATTAAATCAAAATTAAATAAAAAAAATAAATAAAATAAAATAAAATAAACATTGTTATCTTCCAAATTTGGAGAAGATAAAACAAAAAGAAATAAGACAACTGGTAATGAATTTGATGAGAAGGGCAATCCTTTACAAAATGATAAGTATATATCTATAGACTTAATATAGCAGCACACAAATAGCACTATACATATAGCATACATAAGGATAATAGGGGACCACTAGCCATGGTCAAACAAAATTAAAGTAGAATACTAGATTGGGTAGGCCAAATCACAACTAGTAAAGACTACTGTAACAAACACTAGGGATTGTTAAAAAATACCACTTATCAATATATTATAACCCCGATGGGGAAAAATTAAATGAGGAGTTTAAAAAATTAATAAATAAAAACAACAAAAAAACATATTGGGGGACACAATCACACATAACAACTTTTTTAATTTTATTTTTGATTGGGGGAGGGGGGCATCTGTCTGGTCCCCCCCAAAAAAAAAGACAATACTTTTTTTTGCTCTCGGTCTCTCAGTATATTTTCCAAAAGGTACGTTACATTCTAACTTCCTTTAAAGTTTATATATATATATATATATATATATATATATATATATATATATATATATATATATATATATGATCAAAGTCATTGAAAGCCTTTACACCAAGGCCACCAGCATAGTATGCTTCAAAGGTCAAATAGGAGATTGGTTTAGGGAAACTGTGGGAATCATACAGAGCTGCCTCCATTCACCGCCTCTCTTCAACATCTTCCTTGAAAGAATCATGACAGATGCACTGAAAGACTATGAAGGAACTGTCAGTATTGGAGGCAGAATAATAACGAATCTGCGCTTTGCTGATTACATCTATGACCTTGCAGGAAATGAGGAGGAGCTAGCTCAGTTGATCTCAAAAGTGGACAGGACAGCTACTGCTTTTGGTATGGAAATCAGTGCAGAGAAGACCAAATACACCAGTGGCATCAGCACTGACATTATG
Organism: Unio delphinus; assembly: GCA_029339505.1. Lineage (NCBI taxonomy): Eukaryota > Metazoa > Mollusca > Bivalvia > Unionida > Unionidae > Unio > Unio delphinus. The sequence goes on from JAQISU010000090.1 coordinate 6,493,324, forward strand.
ATTAGTGGCCAAAACGTGGAAACAGTTAATATATTCAAATAATTAGGAGCCATCGTGGCAGACGAGGGATCGAAACCAGAAATATTGTCCAGGATTGCACTGACAATAATAGCAATACAGGGCTGACGATCGTTTGGAAAGACAGAAATACCTCAGTCAGCTCAAAAAACAGACTGATGCGCTCCTTGATTGCATTTGTATTCCTATATGCATGTGAGTCATGGACCCTCACAGCGGATCTCGAAAGGAGGATACAAGCTGTTGCAATGAGATGCTTTCGAAGGTTGCTCGGCATTCCATATAGAGATCATGTCACGAATGAGGAAATGGGAAACAGAATTAAGCAAGCCATTGGGCCCTATAAAGAGCTATTGACCATTGTGAAAAAAGCACAACATGAAATGGTATCAACTTGTCACACGATCAACAAGGCTTGCTAAGACAATCATGCAAAGTACTGTGCAGGGATATATATATATATATATATATATATATATATATATAGATATTACTCTACAATATTCCCGAAGTCGTAATCTGGGATGAAATCTGCACGGTGTCGTTAGATGTTTTACAAACGTTTCTCGAGTGGTTGTTACAATCGAATGCAAACGTTATCATGTGCGGCGATCATGGTCAACTTCGTCCATTTGTCGGTTTATCCCCACATAATTGGCTGAAGAATTTTGTAGACTACTATGAAGAAATCGACACTGATTATAGACCACTTGATGAACAATTACGAGAGTTAAAGCAACTAATTAGATTACAACCGGATAGAATCCAATGTGAAATAGCGCGTGAAATAATTTCGGAAACTCCATTAAAAGATTTTTGGGAAGCATGGAGACCAAACGATTTGATAGTGGCAAGTAGAAAGATAGTCAGAGACACACTTCAGATGAAGTTGTTTGACTTGCATAAAGAAACATTTTCAACGCTTCCAGTGCCGCTCTGTTATCGACCAAAGGATACACGGCGACAAAATGTTGAAGTTGATATTCCTGGACAACATGAAAAGCAGAAATTAGTTTTAAATGTTATTGTGCTAGTTGCTATCAGCGTCGTCGAGGATGCACTGCGTGCTGTTAAATCCCCATGAGTGTTAGGTTATGCAGCAACAATTCATTATTCACATTTTTGACAATATCAAATGCAATTGCTTGGATTATAGACAACCGCATCGAATGGTCGAATTTAGTCTATCTTGCAGTGTCTAGAGTACGAAGAATAAATCAACTTCGAAGAGTTGTCCTGACAGAGTCAGGAAATGATAATGACAATACAATCAATAATATTGTCAGCGTTGACTCTGACAAAGTCAGCGATATAATCACAAAAAAACCTCTCCGGTTATAAACAACAGGATAACAAATAACAGAGAATTTAATATTGATTCTGAATTAATAATTACATTGAAAGAACAACAGAGTAATCATTGCGCGAGTTGTAATTATATAATGAGTTGGTGTTGGTCAGATAAGGATGTTCGACAATTTTCAGTAGACAGAAAGAATAACATCATTGGTCATACTAACGATAACGTGATGCTGACCTGTCTTGAGTGCAACAGACGAAGAGGCGCTAGTTAAAACCACGAGGCGGTAATTGAGTATCCTCGGGTATCACTTGCAGTTGTTGTCGAGTAAACCCGCTCTGAGGGGCAGTTGAATCGAATTTATAGATTGCTGGTCTACCCGTAGATTCGTGTTATGCCGGATAGTGTATGTACAGTAACACTCCAAATCGGATCAGTAGCTCCTTTTTTACCAGCTTCGAGCTCTCCTGGTTCGTATAAATACCTAACAATGACATTACCGAGAATTGGTTGTTTTGAAAAATCTTTTTGTGGGAATCAGGTATATATCTCATTTTAATTGCGTTGCTAGGTTTCATGTTAATTGTTCTAGTAATCTCATTATTCAGTGCTGTAATTACAGCTGGTAATCTCTTGACCCAATCACGATATATTTTATCCTGAATAAATTCTTTCGCGTATTTGTATCCAAATAACCGCTCAGCAGGCATCCAATTAAATCGTTCAACAATTGCCTGATCACCGATGTAGAGCAGTATGCACACGTCTGATAGTGACATTATGATGTTTCATTGTTGATAACACTACACCCTGAAATTCTATGCCAGGATCAACGTGTAATAGATTCTTCCAACGCAGAGGACCCTTTCGATAAATCCTTTCAAACGCAGAGGCAACTGCAGTTGATGAGTTTGTTTTTAGCGGTTATGCTTGTTTGTATCGACTCGCTATATCAACTACGGTTAGCGCGTATTTGAAAAAACCATCATGCGGCAAAAATAATATATCAGCTTGATGAACTTCATTAGGGACATTCACATCAAAATCAGAGTAGTTAATTTCTTTAGGTGGCGGTAGATAAATTTGCAATATCGCCTGTTTGGATAGCCAATCTGCTGCAGTGGTTTTCTTTACCAAAGCTGTAGTAGCGAATTTACCAATTGCCGCCTTACCCCTCCAGTATCCGCTTGTATAATAATACATAGATTCCATGTTGTTATTAACTACCCGTACCTAACATCAATTTACCTTTCATTGCTGATCTTACTAACCATGAAGCCAATTTTTCTTTGAAGGATTTATCAGGGATAGAATCCAACGCGTGAATCAATTTCACATCTGTGAGATGTCTGTGTTGCAGATTATTGCTTTTGTAAGCAACATCATGAGCATGACACGCCTTATCAATAGCGTTTTTTGGGTATTCACCCGGTTGGGGTTGGTCTAGATCATCGAGTCTGATATCGAGTCTTGTCCCGGGTCCAAAATAACTATACCCTGGAAGATGTTTTTCTCCAGGATACTTTGCCTACGGTACTCCCGCGAGTTTTACTAACTTGGCTTCAATATCACCTCCTCGTTTTTTTAAAAATCAGATTTCGTAGATATAAATCTAAATTTCTTTGTACTACACGTTACACACCTACCAGTAAGCGCTGATCGGTTATTGTTAGATGTAATCGTCAAGTCATCTGTGCCAGTACGCGCCTTACACTTTACACAATATTGATCCATAATATATTTATAATAACATGAGTATAATTGATAAAAACACGAAAGCCAGTTAAACATCATGCAGCGCTACCGAATTCCATTCGCGCGATTATAACCGGACCATCTGGAAGTTGCAAGACACAACTGCTACTCAATTTAATAACAAGATGGATGAAATGGGACAAATTGTATTTAATATCCCCGAGTGTAGACGATCAGCGATGCTACGAAGTGTTAAATGATTTTAACAAGAACGCTTCAGTTATTGCTGATTATGATGTTGTCGAGTTTATAACCGATATCGAGGAAGCACCGATCATTGATGATATTGATAGAAGTATTAACAATTTAGTAGTATATGATGATATCATGTTAGACAATCGAAAGAATCCTGCTAAAATATTTTCAAGAGGCAGACATAAAAACACAGACTTCATATATGTCACTCAGCGATACACTCAAATACCAAAGGTGATCAGAGATAACTGCAATTTGTTAGGTGTATTTAACGGAGTTGATACTGATCCGCTACGAAATATTTGGCAGTCTTGGTGCGGCTGTGATATGGATCATAATCGGTTTAGAAATTTCTTTAGTCACGCTCAGTCAATCCCATACGGATTTGTGACGATAAAATTTTCAGATTCTCGTGCACGATATCGTATCTGACTTGATAAAATAATCGGTTGAAATCGTAAAAGAAAATAGCTAACCACATAACAGCAAAAGGGGGGGATAGAGGTCGACAACCGCTTTGGCGCATTTTTTCTTACCACATTGGCGTCTGTTTTTACGATTTCCAGGAAGCCTCAGATTGATGAATTGACGCCCTTTTTAGGAAGCCTTAGTTTGCCACGTCGACGCCTCTACAAAGTTTTCCGATTCGCCTCTTTTCTTGTTTGCTAAGTAGACGCTTTTTAGGAAGCCTTAGTTTGCCTATTGAACGCCTCTACACAAGTTGTCCGATTCGCCCTCTCTGCTGCTCATTACAGTCAATACAACTTTGATCTATATAACCACATTGTATCCATGTCGCCGATGACAAATATTACAAAACGCACCAGGTCGTCGTGATAGCGATATCATATTTCCGCTTCCGCCTGATATTCCAATGATTTGATCTGGTTGTACTGTAATCACGATAGATAGTTCATTGTTTTTATCATTGATTTTAAAATTATCAGCAATGAAGTCATCGGGAATTTCTTCTTTGATTCTCAGATAGCTCGGTTGAATGCTGCTTGGACATGACAACAAATCAATCCTCGTTGCCCAGTTAGGTGACATTAGTCTTTTATTACGCGAATACGGTTTCGCTAATTTTGTATTGTTGAGTTTAATACTATGAAGCCCAGCCTGTAAGTCAACATTCCATGTTGGATTGTCATTCTCGGCTTTTCTTATCAGTGATTTATGAGTATCGAAATCAACTGGAAAAGATTTTAATAGCACGTGATATCCATGTGTCGTTTCTGAAATGTAAATATCACTCTTTGAATCGCCGTTGAAATATTGTATTATCTCAGCCACGGTTGGTTTCTTTGAATCAATATCTATGACAGGATAACGAACTCGTTCTTTTGGAATTATTTCATTAAACGCAGATTGTCCAGTAAAATCGATAATATCATCATCGCGGATAAAAACATAAAATTGTGATAAGTGTTGAATAATTTACCCGGTAACATATAGTCAAATGTCATTAATACATCAATCGCGCATTGTTTACTCTGAGTATAAATTGGACTTGCCAAAATTTTGGTATAATACTCCCGGAGAGCATGCCACGATACTGGAATTTGAAATAATTCATCAGGAGAGTTCTTATAAAATGATTCACCACACCCTAGATCATTTACGAAATCGTCATCAGAATAATCATTTCTCATGATATGTATTGTAGCAAAAATGAATCTTTAATTGGAAAATAAGTTAACTATATAATAATGCCATTTCAGCCAGCACCGAATCGCTGTTGTTGGCTCGTCGAAGGGCCTACGCAGCTATGTAACAAGGGATGTTATGGTAAATATTGTAGTAATCACAACCAGGGCGTCAAAAAAGGATCAAGGGGCCCGAAACGTTGTTTGGGATGTTACAGAGGCGTTCGAGGTGTCATTAAAATCTGTAGAAGTTGCGGCGGAAACGAATACCGAGCGCTGTTGAGTGTTTTCTACGAGAATAAAAACGCACTAACCGTAGCTAAGTATCTTGAAGATATTCTAGACACTTCACCTGATAAATTCTTATCCAAAAACAATCCAAGTGAGGATTTCTCTTAATTGATCAATGCCATTTTTTTCTGTGTGATGACAAGCGATAGGTCATTATAGAATCTATATCCCTGACTCATCGCCGTCAAGTATTAATCTATAACGATCTGTTAGTGTGTAACCGAGCTTTCTTATTCTATTTTTTACTTTTTCTGGCAGCGCATTTTACACATTTTTGAACAGCATTGACTCCTCTGAATACATACAGCTTCGTAATTTTTCATTGTTTGTATCATATACTACCCATATAGAGCCATTAGAGGATTTCACATAATTGGCCCCGTTGCAAGCATTTGTTAGATGACTAGCTGGCCTTCATAATGCTCTTGATGCAATCGCTCGTGACCTGCACTCGATAATACCCGTTATTGAAAAATCGAAACATGTAGATCGAATTCCTGTATTAAAATCAAAACTTCCATATTGAGGTTTTTCATATAATTTCCCTTCATGGTATTCATGTAAGTAATTTTTTTTTCTGATAAAACATAACAATAGTATTGTTTATCAGCAGCCATTAAAAATACAATTCTAATATTTCAAATTGCATTTAGCCTCTTGACTTGTCAAGGACAGCGTCAATAAAACCGCGATGCCATTTTTTTTCTGTTGGAGCGGAAATCAATTCCGATGACAAGCCATTCAGCGCTGATGGCATTAACACACTAGCGATATGTCATTATCGCATAACTAGTTCTTGATATACACAACAGCGATTATTGTTTTTACCATAAAAATGCGCTTGTTGTCAGCATCCTGACAGAGTCAGGTGATACAAAATAAGAAAAATGCGCCTAGTTGCAAGCATCCTGACAGAGTCAGGGTTATAATACTGTCAAAGATATATTTCGCAATACATAATAAGAAAAATTGCGCTCAGAGCAGCAGCCCTTGATTTCCCAATCTAACCCTACCTGATGGAAAATCATATAACCCCATCGCAGAGTCCTCACAGTGTCCTCACAAAGTGACGGTGAAACAAAATGCAAAATTGCGCTTAGTTGATGCAGCCCTTGGTTCATCAATCTGAGGCCTCCTCGACAGCATCAAAATATATATTTCTCGATGGAAAATACAAAAATTAGGCTTAGTTTAAACAGCCCTTAATTTACCAATCTGATGGAAATTCACTGTTTTTTTTTCTCTTATATTGAAAAAATAACGGTTTCAACCATGGAAAAAAATATGGAAAATGCGCTACTTTTTGAAGCCCTTATTTGTCAAAATAAGGGTTCTATCGATTTTGGTAGGAAAAATGGATTATTTTTAGAAAGACTCAGATTGGCAAATGGAGGGTGGAAAATGATGTAAATGCGCTAGAAACCACTTATACATTTACTTCTCGCAGTGATTATTCTGCTGCTGTCAAATGTCAAATTCTCTATTTTTTTATCTTGTTGTTTATAAACAGATTTTTTTTCATCTGATGATATCGCTGACTCTATCAAGGCTGACAATACCACTTATTATAGTGTCATTATCATCGGCTTACTCTGTCAGGACAACTCTTCGAAGTTGATTTATTCTTCGTACTCTGGACACTGCAAGATAAACTAAATTAGACCACTCGATACGATTATCTACCATCCAAACAGTTGTACCGGATATAGTCAATCCATGGTGATTTATCAGCGCGTAATGCATCTTCGACAACACTGATATCAACCAGCACAATATAATTTAATACGAGAATTTGCTTTTCACGTCCGTACTCTGTCAGGCCTGGAATATCAACTTCGATATTTTGTTTTCTTGTATCAATAGGCCTATATTACAGCGGCACTGGAAGCGATGCAAATTTTCTTTATGTAAATCAAATAATTTCATCTGAAGTGTATCTCTGACTATTTGTCTACTCGCCATTATGAAATCGGATGGTTTCCAAGAAATCATTTTATTGCTTTTCAGGAATGAATTCACGTGTTTTTTCACATTGGACTCTATCCGGTTGTAATCTAATTAGTTTTTTGAATTCTCGTTTTGATCATCAATAAATCTGTAATCAGTATTAATTTCTTCGTAATAATCGACAACATTCTTTAGGCATTCATGCGGAGATACTCCGATAAGGGGGATGGGTGAATGACCATGATCACCACACATTATAATCGCAGTTTTCATTTACAATATCCACTCGAGAAACTTTTCTAATATCTCTAACGGTACTGGGCATATCTCATCCCAAATAATAACTTCGGGAAAAAATGTCTCGCCCATTCGATCAGGAGTCCATTCGTCACCTTTTCATCGAAAAAAGCTGTGATAGGTGCATGTACTAATTTATCGTTGTTTCATCTCTTTTGCGAGTCTATGGGTCGGTGCATTAGAAAATTCTCATGTCTGATTATTTTTTAAATAATTATCTTCAATTGCAACATCTGCTCATTCAGAGTAATCACATAAACATTCTTTTTTAATTCTCCATGTTCCCCAACTCTCGTCAGAATTAGTGAATTCAGATTATGCTTCGCTGTGTTTCATGTTTACATAAAATGAGTCAGTGGCTACCATAACTGCAAATTCAGGAAATATATTTATCATCGAAAACAAGTCAGTAGAAGCATAAGCTAGCATAGACGCTCTCAAATGTGTATACTGAAGATTGTATCCATCGTTGTAAGTAACTATTGTACCCAATTTAGTTCCAATACACATGAATGCTTCTTTACTGTCGACGTAAATACCCTTGTCTATTGCATCTTTGAATATAAAATGGTATTCAACGCTATCCATAATTAGGCGCGAAGAATATCGTTTGTTATCGTATTTGTTTCCACCTTGAGTAAACTTACCGATTATTCTTCTACCGAGATTTTTTGCTTCTCTATTTCTATCTTCAAAATTGTCTTTTGACCATTGTAAAATTTCCTTTTCAGTGAAATTCGGATATAGATTTCTATTTTCGCTGATTATATTGTTTAAATTAGCTTTTGGTAACCAGCAGCAGAGGGGGTGAATCCTAAAACATTTTTTTAGTATATTTTTGCTTATACCCCCTCCAAATAACACTAGACCCTTCTCGCGAATAACTAGAAAAAAAATGAGTCTGAAAACATGAGATTCGCATTCGCGAATCATAAAATGTCGCAACGTCGTTGTCACTCACCCTCTCTGCTGCTAAGGTTTACGGTGATTTTAACCGAATATTTGATCAAGTCCGATACGATATCGTGTCCTAGGGTCTGCTAAATTTATTGTCACAAATCCGTGTGGTTTTGACTGAGCGTGACTAAAGAAATTTCTAAATTGATTATGATTCATATCACCGCTGCACCAGGTCTGATGAATATTTCGTAGCGTATGAGTATCAACGCCGTTAAATACACACAACACATTGCAGTTATCTCTGATCACTTTTGGTATCTGAGTGTATCGTTGAGTGACATAGATCACATCAGTGTTTTTATGCCTGCCTCGGGAAAATATTCTAGCAGGATTTTTTTGATTATCTAACATGATATCATCGTATACCACTAAATTGTTAATACTTCCATCGATGTCTTCCACGGAAGGGGCTTCCTCTATATCAGTAATAAACTCAATAAAATCTTCATCGATTTGAAATTATTTTGCTTTCTCGTTAAAATCCTTTAGCACTTCATAGCATCGCTGATCGTCTACACTCGGGGCTATTAAATACAATTTGTTCCATTTCATCCATCTCGTTATCAAATTAAGTAGCAGTTGTGTCTTTCCGCTTCCAGATGGTCCGATTATAATCATTCTAATTGAATTCGGCAACATTTCATGATGTTTAATAGGTTCCCGTCGTCGGGTAGCTGAATAATCAATTATATTCATGCCCGTTATATATAAATTATGGATCTATATTGTGTGAAGTGTAAAAAACGTACTGGCACAGATGACTTGACGACGATTACAACTAAAAATAACCGATCAGCGCTTTCTGGTAAATGCGTACAATGTAGTACAAAGAAATTTAGATTTGTTTCTAAACCCAAGGAACTCAAGGAACCTTTAAAAAAAAAAACGAGGAGGTGATATCGCAGCCAAGCTAACTAAACTCCCTGGAACCCCATGGGCAAAATACCCTGGAGAAAAGCACCTTCCAGGATATAGCTACTGTGGACCGGGAACAAGACTTGATATCAGACTCAATGATCAAAATCAGCCCCGACCCGGTGAGGAACCAATAAACGCTATTGATAAGGCCTGTCACCTTCATGATGTATCTTATAAAAGCAGTAATCTGCAGCACAGGCATCTAGCAGATGTGAAATTAATTCATGCGTTAAATGCTATTTCTGATAAATCTTTCAAAGAAAAATTGGCTTCCTTTTTGATAAAATCGGCTATGAAAAGTAAATTGATGTTAGGTGCTGGTAATTAATAACAACATGGAATCTATTTATTATTCCCCAAGAGGATACTGGAGGGGTAAATCAGCAATCCATAAACTCGCTAGCGCTGCGAAAGTGAAAAAAAACCACTGCGGCTCATTGGTTATCCAAACAGGCACTATGGCAAATTTATCTACCACCGCCTAAACAAATTAATTTCTCGCATTTTGATGTGACCGGACCCAATGAAGTTCATCAGGCTGATATATTATTTCTGCCACATGATCGTGGTTACAAATACGCATTAACCGTAGTTGATATTGCAAGTCGATACAAAGAAGCAGAACCGTTAAAAACAAAATCAGCCACTGAAGTGGCTTCTGCATTTGAAAGGATTTATCGAAGGAGTCCTCTGCACTGGCCAAATCTGTTACAAGTTGATCCGGGCAAGGAATTTCAGGGTGCAGTGTTATCAATAATGAAAAATCATAAAGTCACTATCAGACGAGGACATACTGCGCTACATCGTGATCAGGCCATTGTAGAACGGTTTAATAAAACCCTTGCTGAGCGGTTATTTGGATATCAATATGCAAAAGAATTCATCCAAGAAAAAAGATCCCGTGAATGGGTTAAAAGGTTACCAGCTGTGATTACTGCACTGAATAACGAGATTACTAGAACCATCAACATGAAACCTATCAATACGATTAAAAAGAAGTCAATACCTGAAATGGAAATTCAAAAAGATTTTAGCGTTTCCCAACCAATTCTTGGTAGTAATGTCATTGTGAGGTACTTATACGAACCAGGAGAGCTTGAGGGTGGCAGAAAAAGGGCTAATGATCCTATTTGGAGTATTACTGCACATAAGATATCTAGTATAACACGATCTACGGGTAGACTTCCAATCTATAAACTGGATTCAACTGCCCCTCAACGGGGTTTTACTAGACAACAATTACAAATGATACCTGAGGATACTCAATTACCACCGCATGGGCCTAACTAGCACCCTTGCGTCTATTGCACTCAAGACAAGTCAAAATCACATTATTTCTGACATGACCGAGATTGTTATTTTTTCTGTCTACGGTGAATTGGCGAGGATCCTTATCCGAATACTGCCAACGCATTATACAATTGCAACTCGCGCAGTGATTATTCTGTTGTTGCTTCAGAGTAATTATTAATTCAGCATCAATATCAAATTCTCGTTGTTTTTTTTTTGTCTTGTTGTTTGTAACCGGAAAGTTTTTTATCAATAATATCATCTATTGTGGTGTCATTATCATCACCAATGATTTCATCATCGCCACCAATGATTTCATCATCGAAGACAATTCTTCGAAGTTGATTTATTTTTCGTACTCTAGACACTGCGAGATAGACTAAATTCGACCATTCTATGCGATTATCTACCATCCAAACAATTGTATCCGATATAGTCAATCCCTGTGAAGAGTGTATTGTTGCTGCATAACCTAGCGTCCATGGGGATTTATTAGCACGCAATGCATCTTCAACAGCATTGATATCAACCAGCACAATATCATTTAATACGAGAATCTGCTTTTCACGCCTTGACTCTGTCAGGCCTGGAATATCAACTTCGATGTTCTGTTTTCGTGTATCCGATGGCCTATAACAGAGGGGCACTGGAAGTGTTGCAAATTTTTGTTTATGCAATTCAAATAACTTCATCTGAAGTGTGTCCCTGACTATTTTTCTACTTGCAATGATTAAATCATTTGGTCTCCACGCTTCCCAAAACTCATTCATGGCAGTTTCCGAAATTATTTCACGGGTTATTTCACACTGGATTCTATCCGGTTGTAATCTAATTAGTTTCTTCAATTCTTTTAATTCATTATCAAGTGATCTATGATCGGTATCAATTTCTTCATAGTAGTCTACAAAACCCTTTAGCCATTCATGGGGGGATGCACCGACAAATGGTGGTGGTTGCCCGTGATCACCGCACATGACGATTTTTGTATTCTTCAATAACAACCACTCAAGAAATATTTTTAAGACATCTTCGGACACTGTGTCTATTTCATCCCAAATGATAATTTCAGGAATAAATTTCTCTCCCATGCGCTCAGGAGTCCATTTATCTCCCTTCCATCGGAAAAAGCTGTGATAAGTGCAAGCATTTACCCCTCTCTGTATCATTTCTCTTGCAAGTCTATGAGTTGGTGTTAGCACAATCATGTTTGGATTGGAAACACGAAATAACTCAATTGCCCGGGTTGTTTTTCCTGACCTGCCACAACCGTTTAAATAAACTGTTTTATATCTACAGATTGGATCCGAAATCGGTGGTGCACTAGAAAATTCTGAACACTGATTGCTTTCTAAGTAATTATTTTCAATGGTAACATCTGCTGATGGAATATAATCATGAAGCATTTCCTTCTTAATTCTCCATGACCCCCATTTCTCGTTGCCAGTAGCCTTAAAATCAGCCATTTTGCTATTTATGTAAAATGAGTCAGTAGCAACTCTAACTGCGGTGGTAGGAAATCTATTGATCATTGAAAACAGATTGATAGAAGCATAACCAAGCATAGAAGCTCTCAAATATGTGTACTGCGGATGATATCCATCAGTGTAAGTAACAATTGTACCCAATTTGGTTCCATCGGACATAAATGCGTCCTTACGATTGACATATAAGATCTTATTCGTTAAATCCGTGATTACAAAATCGTATTCAGCGTTGTCTATAATCAATCGTGAAGAATATTTCGTATTATCATCTTTGCCACCTTGGGTAAATTTACCGATTATTCTTCGCCCAAGATTGTTTGCTTCATTGTTTCTGATTTCAAATAACTGTCTGGACCAATCCATAATTTGTTGTTCATTAAAATCAGGAAACAGTTTTCGCTCTTCGCTAATTATTTTTTCTAGATCAGGTTGTGGTAACCAGACTGATTTCTGTGCTCGATAGCATATAATTGCTTCACTGACAATTAATGATTTTAACATCTTACAATCAAGCATATACCGTAATAACACTATTGGCATCCAGTGTTTTTCAGACATGTGTTTACCAATCCAAAGATAACTACACGGATGAAGTCCTTCAGCCATTTCAAATGATACTACACAAGCGAATCCGGTTAAATCGAAATGTGGCAGTGGTCCATTGATAGCAACACGGGTCATTTCGTGTTTGGGGTGTCCAAATCGTTTGAAATATTTATCACATTCTCCATACCCAAGAAAACTTCCTGGATAACATGCAATCATATCAGCTGAAATAACGGTATCAGCGGTGTAATTTGTGTTCCATAATCCTCCATGGCTGTATTCAAGACAGGACAATTTGACATCTGATAAAAACTCACTTCGTGTTGGTTTCCACGCGTTTTTCTTTCTAGCAAAATGTGCTGCAACTGATGGTACTGTAAAACAGTTTGCTAATAATTGATCGTTGTCTTCCTCCAGAGAAAACTCACTAGCTAGTTGTTTCATTTGATTATGCAGTTCTTCAGTACGGTACAATTCTCCGTTGGGCCTTACAAACTGATCAAATCTACATTCTTCGTCTGAAGTACTATGAAATAGCCACACTGACACAGGATCGTTTTTACTCAAATGGTAAATAGCATCAAATAATTTCTGCTCTGAAAAAAACTCTTCGGTTTGGGATAGATATTTTACGGTTCTATCCCGTGGGAATATTGTTACTGCAGATGACCACGCGTGCGCGTTATGATCAATAATCTGTATTGGGTTTCCATTTTTATTATATTTCGATTCGTATAATACTTCACCGGTGATTGTCCTTACCGATATTGGAAATCTCAATGATGTTTCTAATTTGGCTATATCTTGAATTGTTGCCCCATGCTGTTTCACTGTCAGTTCCCATTCGGTTATTTTTTTTCGTCTTAGATCAGTTAGTTTATTTCCCCGGGACGCATTTGTGAAGTGTTCCATTATTCGTGCTGCTACACAATTGTGCCCTGTCGAATATTTCATGGGTGCAAGTTTTGCAATATCAGGTTTGTCATTGAGTGGATATATCCCGTAAACAACTACTGTGACAGGATAAGATCTTTCGTAGTAGGGTTTATCAAGTCCAGTCAAAATTCCTGGTTTTGAATCCTGAGTCACAGTGACAGTTTTTTTGTCCTTAAGAATAGGCTCGTATTTGTCCCTAATGATCCATTTTCCATTATCACGGATAAGGAATTTTATTCGAAAAAAATTTCTTTCTTCCCCAACATTTGAGATTATCACTGCTGCTTTTTCATCATTCATGGTAGCGTCAACAACACCATCAATTCGAAATGTTGACCAACAATGAGCTGCCCCATCACGCTTGAATTCATTAAAACAGTCTCTGATTTTACTAATCAAGGTTCTATCAAGAATTTTATTCTTTGGTGTATCAGAAACTCTATCAAGATTGAATTGAACACCGTTCCAGGGCTTAATTTTCGATAATCTCTCGAACTCCTCCATACTATAATTAAAACAAGTATTTAAATGAAAGATTTAAGTATAATGAATCATTGCAAATGGCTTATGATTGGATCAGTGACACCGTGTAACAAATCATGCAGAAATGAATTCTGTTGGTATCATATTCAAAGCTTTCGTCGTGGAAGCCTTGGTCCGTTACCCTGTATTCGATGTGGGGTTGGGGTCAGGGGGAAGTCGCATTTATGTCTTAGGTGTGGCGGCAAACGATACAGGGAACTAAAACGCTATTATGATAAAAGAATAAAAAATACTGTCATTGACCCCAACGATGACAAAATCATAAAGACTCCTCAAGATTATATACAGAGACTTATAATTAAACCAAACAATGAATTAGAAAAATAGTGTTATTATACAAATGAACCAAGAATTCAGACCTCACCCGTGCTTGTTAATTATGAAGCATCCCGTAATGGTATTATCAGAAACCGCAGATTGAAGAATCCAGTTGGATTTGTGGTATTTGATCAGTCAGATAGATAGATTAATATGTGAACATTTAATGTTCTCTGTAGGTGTTGAATGATAACTCAATTCTTGAATAATAGAATCAAGGATGGTTATATTGATTCCGATTCTCAGAATAATTCTTTACCATTTCAAAAGAGACAGGACAAAAACTTCGATTTTCGTATGTCTATAACACCAAGGGAGACAACTCTTAAATATAACCAATGGATATAACCAAGGGAGTTATCATTGTGATTTAGCGGCTGGGTATTGTTTTATAGGAAAAGAAATATTTTCTTTTTTTTTAGTGTTTAAGTCAAATATTCTGTCTCACGTGCGATTAATGCGTATTTCATAAACATAGGATGTGATCCGGAGATGCAGGCGTTACAGGATAACACACAAGTATACTTTCTCCCTTAGATTGTGTTAACTTGTTTTATGGGTTATTGCGATTCAGCGGCTGGGCATTGTTTTGTAAGAAAAGAAATGTTTTCAAACAATTATATTCTTTGTTTTAGTGTTTAAGTCAAATATGCTGTCTCATTTAAATACTGTGAAACACCATTAATAAGTAATTCAAGAAAATAAAATAGCATACCTTGCGGATTGCTGTATTAATTCCCTTTATACACTATATGAATATTTACAACATATATATGTTAAAAAACGTTATTCTTTATGGACGTGAACAGTGGTCTAACGGTATCGTGTTTGGCTTGCAAACCCAGACAATTATTCTTCACATGTTCGCGCCCCATAGCAGACAAATTGTCTGATGGTGAAACGGTGGATGTTTTTTTTTCTTCTATTTAATTGAGGGGAGGTAGGGCAACCCCTTTGTGTTTACATTCACATAACATGCAAACCCATGATTTCATGGGTTGCATGTTGAATGTAAACACATAAATGCCCTACATTACATCATCATTGAATTATAATCCATCCTTAATTAAGTTAATTAAGTATATGTATACCTACAATTTGCCACAACACTCGAGTGGAGATATATACGGTATTTGTGCTGTCCTTAATTAAGTATATGTTGTGACGTCACCCCAAGCATATCTTCTGGGCGGTCTAAGATGGCGTTTGCCACGTTAGGCCTCCCTTCCGGAGATGTATGTTTCGGGTTCCCTTTGGGCTTACTTGGATGTGAAGGCAACCAAGGAGTTCCAAAGATGTGTTGTCGTATATATGTAACCTCTAGGTCATTTCACGTAAACATACCCTCTTGTGATTCTAACCCGTTATTTGACGAGTTAGATTCACTCTTAGGGGAATATGTTTCCGGTGAATGTAAATATAAATTACCTAAAATAAATAACATCCATGGATGTAATTAGCTCTCCGTCACATTTGGGTAGCCCCGTATGGTGTTCAAAAATGAATTACCGGCCAAATAGTGTCAAATCGAGATCGAAGAAATCTCAGAAAAAAAATGGAAATACTCATAGAAAGAACCCTATGAAAGACACAGTGGCCTATATCAAGGGGGCCAAATGACTGATAACCGCTCATCATGGTTGTTATTTATTTTTGTCTGCATTTATATTTATATATACAGACTGAATTTTTAAAAAAGATATTTATATATACAGACTGAATTTTTAAAAAAGATATTTATATATACAGACTGAATTTTTAAAAAAGATATTTATATATACAGACTGAATTTTTAAAAAAGATATTTATATATACAGACTGAATTTTGAAAATATTAACGGCTCTTTTATTTTTGAAAAATGAATTAGAAATATGTATTATCATATATGAATTCTGAAAATATGAATAGCATCATAGTTGAAATTGCAAAATTGAAAAATCAGGATATTAAATTGTCAGATGGGTTAAATCCTGATCAAATCAAGTCGGATTTTCAGGATATAGAATACGGAGTTAGCACTAACAAGTATATGTTACCAAAGAAATATGCACTCATCAAAAAAATTCAAAATTCTATTCGAGACTCTCTTGCATTTTCCAGTGAAGTAGATGTGTTTGTTCCGTTATATACTATCGTGGAAGGAATACGAAAAGAATTGGGTAACGAATATGAATTGAAAAAGGAAGTTAATTCTAAAATTAGAAACTTACGAGCGTTAATTCAAGAAAATGAACTATTTTGATTGACCGACCCTCAAAAGATTTTGTCAGACAGTAAAATCTCCTTGAGATTTTCATTTTTTTGTCATTTTTTGATTGAATCAGTGAAAATATTTCACACTGCGAAAATAAAATAGAATCCTAACTTTTAAGAACTTTTCCCTATGGAAATCGACTACTTGACCCTACGAGGTTTTTTGATGAAAATCGATGAAAAATGACCAAACATCACTGAAAACAGGCAAAAATTGATGAAAATGGCTAAAAATCATCAAAAATGAGTTTTAACAGCTTTTCCTTATGGAAAATCCCATGTAAAATCGACTACTTGACTGTAAAATCTCTTTGAGATTTTCAACTGAAACCACCAAAACTGTCAAAAACAGGCAAAATCAATGGATAAAAAATAAAAATATTTCACAGCAATAAAAAATTGGACCGTTAGGATGGAATCATCGATGGGAAAAATTGTTTTGCAATTGAAAAATGGTTTCTGATTTCAAATAATGGTCAATGAAGCATTAACGACCCGATTGGCTCGTGAGCGACTAGATGCAATTAAGAAATTTATACCAATTCGCGACTCTGTCAGGAATAAACTGCAAGAACGACAGAGTCTTCAGACTGATTTTGCTGCAGGATCTGAAGAGTTGTTTAAACCAATAACTACAACAACGAAACAGATAGTGTCAACAATCTCTGAGCAAGAAAAAAAACAAGAAGAGACTTTTCTCCCTGGGTTAGAAAAAATATCAAAAAGAACTAAACAAACAAAAAGTCTTTAGAAACACTTCCAGTAGATATAGTAGCTACTTCACGGCAACAACAAAAAAAAGAGCAAGTACTAGAAGAACTAGGTGCTATTGCAAGAAAACAAGAAGAGGAAGAAGACGTTACTATATCAAAAATGTATTCACCGCAAAGTATATTTACAAACTATTCATACAACATAATTAAAAGTTTTAAAGATGACAATAATTTAATTAAATTTACCGTGTGGAATTTTCCACTCGATCAAAGAGAAATAGCTGTAAACAAAGAGTATAAAGAGTATATAAAAAACGACAAGAATTGGATAAAAAAAATCTACTTGGCAAACCGTGGTAGATCTAGAATCACAGAAGGTAACCGCAATGATTTTGAGAGTTTTAAAGACAAAGTATTGAGTAAAATAAATCAAATGAATATAGTAGTTAAAGAGGATGAAGAGGAGTCAACTGAAGATAAGTATTTAGGTAGCGGAATAGTTGAAAACACTAGCGTTATTTGTCCTGGTAACATTCTCAGTGATATATCACGGTTAGAAGTCCTCATCGGAGGGAAACGAGCCGGAAATAACTCACCGGAAATAATTAATGAAGCAGCTGATATCTGTAGACGATTATTTGCCGGTGGTATCATGGACATTAATGTATATCGAGAACTCATTGCTGAGTTAGTTGAAAATCACAAAGATGCCCATGGTTATTACAGCGATTGATTACTAATTAAAAAACTACTAGTTTTATAACAAGATGATTATACACTACAATCATGATAAACCAACCCCCGTCTATGTAGTTAATTCACGGTTTCCAGTTTATAGAGCATACTACGGAGATGGTTAAGGTAATACCATTTTAGGATTCTTTTCAAGAACGGCCCCAAAAGTGATGCCGTTAGCTAAACAACTAGGAATGAAAGCCATTGATGTTATTCGTGATAAGGGTATTAGTACTGTTGGAGATCTTGCCGGGAAAGCGTTTTCAACTGCGAAGGATAAAATAACATCATTAGTGAGACGAAAAAAGAAACCGTTACCGTCTACAGAAGAAATGCCTGCAAGTGTTAGTAAAATAATAAATAACGCAGTAGATGAAAAACTAGCGTCGATGGTAAATCAAGAGGACCAAAATAACATGACAGCAAACATGATAGCAGGAAGTGGCTTTAAAAAACCACGACGAAAACGCTAGCGTTTTTCACGATGAAATGGAAAATCCGATTTAGACTCTGATAAAGAGAATAAAATGTTCAAAAGGTCACCTGATCCAGCATTTGATATGGATGCCCCAGTGCGTAAAGATGATTCTGTACGCGATTTTCAATTTTATTCTTATCACGCTGTACAACCAGATCTCCGATCACGAATTGAACTTCAAGTTCATGATACCAGTAAATACTTTTTGCCTTGTGAAGCGTTTATTGAAGTAGAAGGAGAATTTGTAACAAATGATGCTGCACATAATGATCCTCCATATGACATTAGCCAAACTACCCGAGTTGGTTTTGTTAATAACGGTATCATAGCGTTATTTGAAAGCGCTAGATATCTCATTGATGGAAAAGAAATTGAATCCATTGACCGTGAAGTTGATGTGGCTACAACAATCATAGGGTTAGCAAGATATTCTGATGATTATAAAAGATCAGCGGGTCCATCTATGATGTTTTCTAAGGATATTACTGATCACCCTGAACACAACCCGTATTCTAGAGTCAAGGCAACACGAGTTACAGCAGTTGATCCAGCACCAGCCGGATATACAAGACCAGCTGGTGATTTTGATGTCATAAATACTATTACTACTTACAATCTAGGATTTGCAACACGCGTAGCAACATTACAAGGACAGCGTCGACAATTTTCATGTGCAATTCCACTGCATCATATATTCGGATTCTGGAGAAACGTCCGAAAAGTTATTTATGGAGCTAAACACACAGTAGCGCTTGTACGAAAGGGTACTGATAATGATGCAATATGGCGTGATGCTGGTGTTCCTGATGGTAAAGTCGTTTTAACAAAACTATCATTGTGGATGCCAGTGTTAACTCCATCAATCACAGCAGAAGGAAAATTGTTATCATTTATGGACCAAGGAGGAAAGTCGTTATTGAGTTGGTTATCAGTGACTACGGATACTAAACAAGACAATGTTGATGGTACATTCACATGGCACCTGGCATCAAAACAAGGGATTTCAGCTCCACGTCATATATTTATTGCATTACATAATAATGCACGAGTTGGTAATCAACAACGAAGTCATATGATATTTGATCAGTTAGGTGTTAATGAAGTCTCGCTGAGAATAAACGGACAGCAGGAACCATCTGAAGATGTGCAACTTGATTACGGTCAAAATCATATTGCACGTGTCTATCATAACCTGTTGTCATTTATGGCACGTGATCAAAATGTGGATACCGGTTTGCAAATATCACAATGGGATTTCAAAAGCCTCTATCCGATTTATTACTTTTCACTGGAACATCTTGATTTAACAAGACAATCTGTCGTTGATATACACTTCAGAGCCCGTGTAACCCGTCCTGGTGGTGTTGCTAATTATAGAGCGGTTGCTGTCATTCTCAGTGATAAATCAATGCTACTTGAAGGTGTTGGTGGACGAATGAGATTTATTGATGCACCAGTGGAAAATCTTTGATTGAAAATCCGAAGGATTTTTCCATTAGAATCAATCTGTATTTGTATAATGTCATATAGTAATATCAATGTGTCATTGACACCTGGTCAGTTAAAAAAATTGCAATCAGAATCGGCTAAAAAATGTGGAACCACAATCACGTTGAAACCTAATCAAATGACTGGTGGTGCAAATAAACTATCGCTGACAACTCGTCAGGTGAAACATTTCAATGATGCTTTCAAGGATAAAAAAGGGGTTCAGATTACTCTTTCTGCGGCTGCTATTAAAAATATGATAAAATCAGTTGGTATATTTCCATTGTTAGCTGCAATACCAGCATTGATTGCAGCAGCAGCCCCAGCGGTGGCTAAAGCAGCGGCGTTAGGAGCCGTTGGTACTGCAGCAGGAATGGCGTTGAAAACGGCAGCTGGACAGGGTTATAAAAAAAGGAGACGATCCGTTCACGGATTGGGTCTAAGACTACCAGGAACCCCGTATTCGTGGTACAGCGGAAAGGGTCTAAGACTACCAGGAACCCCGTATTCATGGTACAGCGGGAGATCCGTTCACGAATCAGGCCTGAGACTACCAGGAACGGTTTATTAATTCAGAAATCTTCAATTTCCGAACCTATGGTTCCCATGTCCAATTTTGATTTAATGGATGCGGCTAAAAAACTAGTGATTAAAAATTTCAGAGGTGTTTTTATGAAAGATCAATTACCACATCAACCAAACAAAACTGAAACAGGTATTATTAATCTCGATAACAGCACCGGACCTGGAACTCACTGGTTTGCATACGCTATTGATCCACGTGGGATTGTCTATTTTGATTCATATGGATTAGCCCCACCAAAAGAGTTTATGCGTTACATAAAACAATTTCCAATGAAGACTTGGTATTCTACGCTACCAACACAACAAATCAATGACCCACCAATATGCGGCAGTGAAGTATTAAATGTCCTTGACGCTATTTCAGCATCTAGAAAACCACCACACATTGTCGTAAATGACTACACTAGTAATCGCTTTTTAGAGAGAGATATATAAAATATCATGATTGATATTTGGGGAAGACCTCTGAAACCCAAACCCGATGACACTGCAACTCCTGATTCTATCAAGGATATAAAAAAAAAATTAAAGATGAAATCGCTGAGACGTTGAATTTAGTAAATGTTGACCCGAACGAAATAGTTGTATTTCAAGACAAACATGGTAAATTGAAATCTAGTAATATTTCTCTGGATGATATTTTAGTTAAACAACAAAACGCAATCGAGAACACCGTTGCGTTATTTTCCGATCAGGGTAAATTGGAAACCAGTAATATTTCTCTGCATGATATTTTAGTTAAACAACAAAACGCAATCGAGAACACCGTTGCGTTATTTTCCGATCAGGGTTAATTGAAAACCAGTAATATTTCTCTGGATGATATTTTAGTTAAACAACAAAACGCAATCGAGAACACCGTTGCGTTATTTTCCGATCAGGGTAAATTGAAAACCAGTAATGTCTCTCTGGATGATATTTTGTTTAAAAAACAAAACGCAATCGAGGATACTATCGCCTTATTTTCGGATCAGGGTAAACTCAAACCGGGTGTACTTTTTCCGACGATTACAGATCGATTTAAAACTCTCAACGATGAATTGAAAAATTCCGTGTTGGAACTAGCAACACTTCAATCTAAAACCGAAGAACACATTAAACAGTTTACCGCATTTCGTAGAAATATCATTGATAAATTTATTGGAACTACATTCGATAAAATTGAACTAAAACTCCCTGATATTAAAAAATCCATCGATGAGACGAAAAACTTCATCGAAGCCGTCAAAGGTGATTTTTCGAGGATGATAACAGTTATTGAAAAAACAAAAATTCCTCATGAGAAAAATAACAACGTAGTATACACTATCCAACACGGATCATTTGTGTGGACACCTGAAAACAACACATTAGATATCACTGCAACCGTTAAGGGTATTTATCGATTAACAATAGTGAGAACGGCTCAATTTAATATTTCATCGTCGAGTTCATCCGGAGTCAATAATACGATTTCAACGATCATCGACAAGAATACAACTGAACAGTTCACGTTAATAGCTACTGATAAAAATTTGGTTAGGGTTACAACAACATGGTATGTGGAATTCGTAGCGGATTTAAGTAAATCGTAATTGAAAACGATAGCGTATTTAAAATAAAAATGATTTCATCATCGCAATATCGCTATGATCAGGTCAGAGAGTATCAAACTAGACTCAAGACCTTGTCTGAGGAGTATGCAATGAAAATTAAAAAATATCGCAGGAGAATTACCGCAATTGATGTTACTGTGTACGCTGTGAGTGGTGTAATCACCGGAGCTGGTATTATACTGTCTTCAGTGACAATGATGGCCCCGATAGCTGTTCCAATTTGCATTTCTTCGGCAACAACAATCGCTGGAATTATTTCAATAATCACAAAAAAAATATCCTCATGCAGCCAACGGAAACTACAAGACTACATAATTCAATTTCATGTTGTGTCTACTGCATACTCGCAATTATCCTCATTGATATCGTCATCGCTCGATGATAAAATTATATCAGAGAGTGAGTTTTCAGCGATGGTAGATATATATGATTCTGCGATGTCAAAATTAGAAATACAACATGAGTATAATAACAATGACAACACAGATGGAATTACTTCAACAAATAGTGGAGAACTCGAACCCAGTACAAACAAGCATGATCTCAATAACCTCAACAAATCCAGAATTCAGTGTGAATTCCCCCTCTCCGGTCCCAGTGAAGGAGATAGCGCTAGCAAAATTACGAGTATACCACAGTTGGCCAAATATTAGGTCAAAATCATTTGGTGGTCAACAACCCAATAATTCACTGTTATTTGCAAATAAGAATAAACCCGACGGTACCCCAGACTGGAACGTTGTTTCCATACCAACCGGATCATATCAAATCGAACAAATCAATAATGAATTCGCGCGTAGAATAAAATCGATTACTGGAAAAGAATCAAAAATAGCTATAACGGTTCATGAGCCAACACTATCATCTGCCATTGAAATAAGCACAGAGGGTTATGTCGTAGATATCTATCAAAGTTCTATTAGAACCGTACTGGGATGGCCTGAAATCCCACCCGGGGGAAAAACCGTTGATTTACCAGAACCAAAAAAAACTGATTATGTCACAGACAGGACAAAACCTGATAATCCAATAAAGAGTTATAAAGATCATAGATTTACTATAGAGTTTTTTAGTTTAGTATATCGACCAATTGGAGAAGAGGAGGAAATAAAGGAGCATCATCATTTTTTTGTTAACGAACCTAAAAGCATTGACAATTTCACAGCAATGAATAAAGATTTTTCATTGTTGTTAATACCCCTTAAATCCGGTACTCTCACTCGAGATGAATTTATCAGCGTTGTAGAAACATGTAACAAAATCATCAATGACATGGAAACATTTAACCTAAAAATTATTCAGGATATATTAGATCACAATAACCCCCAAACGAGAACAACATTTGCAACGAAGTATAATATACGCGTCAAAGATATCCCCACATTCAAACTACCAGGATATAATATCTTAGAACTACAAAAATATCTCAGTGATGCCATCGATGTTGGTTTCAAAATAATTCATGATACGTGGAAAAAAACAGCATCACCGGAAATAAAAATCCTCAAACATAATAATGACCCAGATGGTGGTGGCAGGCATATTGCTCCGTTCAATGTGAATATTTCAACGGTGATTGCGCTCAATTTAGTATGTGATGTGATCGAAGGAAGCTATCAAATTAATCTCGAACGATCAAATCAAGCTCAGCAAGGATATATTTTGTATTCATTTGCACCAACAGCTCCTCCAGGGTTTTTAATTATTGAGTCTCCGGTGAATCCAGTCTATATGCGATGTCATAATAATTCATTAACCAGAATTAACTTCAAACTCACTGACCAGTCTAATAATCTGATTGATTTACAAGAGGAGGTTTTACAAATTAGTCTATTTGTGAAATCCTGAAAGGATTTTCGTCGTAGTAAGGACTTGATAAAATATTCGGTTAACCCATAGCAGCAGAGAGGGTGAGTGACAACGACGTTGCGACATTTTATGATTCGCGAATGCGAATCTCATGTTTTTAGACTCTTTTTTTTTTTCTAGTTATTCGCGAGAAGGGTCTAGTGTTATTTGGAGCGGGTATAATCAAAAATATACTAAAAAAATGTTGTAGGATTCACCCTCTCTGCTGCTTAACCAGACCCCAGTCTGATTTGTATATGAAATAATAGCCTCACTGACAATCAACAAAATTAGCATTTTAGAATCGTTCACATATCGTAATAACACTATTGGCATCCAATGTTTTTGAGACATATGTCTTCCAAGCCAAACATAACTACAGGGATGAAGTGCTGTAGCCAATTCAAATGATACCACACGAGCGAATCCAATTTAATCAAAAATGGGTAATGGTCTATTAATCGAAACACGAGTCATTTCATGTATGGGATGTCCAAATCGTTTAAAGGACTCGGAACACTTTCCATATCCGAGAATTCTCCATGGATAACACGCAACCATATCAACCGAAATGATGGTTCCCAGGTCGTATTTTGTATTCCATAACCCGCCATAGTTGTATTCTTCATAGCTTAATTTGAAATCTGATAGAAATTCTGTGCGTGTTGGCTTTCATGTATTTCTTTTTCTCTCAATGAGCTGCAATTGATGAAATCTTGAAACAATTTGTTAAAAATTCCTCATCACCCTCACAAATTGAGGACTTTGTCAGGGCCGCAGAAAGCTCACTAGCTTGTTTTTTTTTCATTTTATCATGTAAGGCTTCAGTGGGGTATAATTCTCCATTGGTTCATACAAATTGATCGAATTTGTTTTCTTCGTTTTCAAAGCTATGAAGTAACCACACGGATACTGGATCATAATTACTTATTTCGTAAAGAAAATCAAATAATTTCCCCCTCCGGGGAGAACTCCCCAGAGACCTCTCGGGGAAGATATTTTACGGTTCTTTCTCGTGGAAATATTGTTACTGAAGAACTCCATGCGTGCTAATTATAATCAATAATTTTGATTGGAGTTCCTCTCGATTTATATTTCGGTTCATATAATACATCGCCTGGTATAGTCTCTACTGATATTGGACATCTTAGTATTCGTTCTAATTCTGACACGTTTAGAATTGTTGCGCCGCTCTCTTTCATTGATCACCCAAAATTATTAATTTTTTTACCTCAGTTGCATCAGTTAATCAGTTAATATTTGTCCTCGTGTTGCATTGTGAAGTGTTCTATTACTCTTTCAGCTACACAATTTATCTTTGACAGTTTCATCGGTTTTAATTTTTCGATATTCGGTTTATTACTTAGCGAAAATACCCCGCAAACAACTGCTGTTACAGGATATGATCTCGCGTAATATGGTTTGTCAATTCCAGTTAAAATTCCTGGTTTTGAATCACTGCTCACAACAACGGTTCTGTTATCTTTCAGGATGGGTTCAAATTTATCTCGAATAATCCAATCACCCGTTCCAAGCTATGCTTGGGAGCGGATAATGAATTTCACTCTAAAAAAATACTGTTTCTGATCCGATGGCGAGCCAAGGTGTGAGATTATCACTGCATATTTTTTGTCGTTTATGGTAGCATCAATTACACAATCATTTCGAAATGATGACCAGCAGAGAGATGATCCATCCATTCGTTAAAACAGTCAGGAATTTAACTATCATGGTTCCATCATTTATAAAATCCTTCTGATTTTTGCCGATGGAGACTCTATCGAGATTAAATTTAACAATTTTCCTGGGCGTAATTTTTGATAATCTCTCGAATCCCTTCATGCTACGAATGTTACCTTTCATGCTACGAATTTTACTTTTCATGCTACGAATTTTACTTATCATGCTTCTATCCCTTATTAGATTCTTTGACTTTATGGATGTCGAATTTAACATTTTTCCGAGGCGTAATTTTTGATAATCTCTCGAACTTCTCCATGCTATAATAAAAACAAGTATTTAAATAAGAAAATAATTATATAATAAATCATTTTAAATGGTTTATGATTGGATCAGTAACCTTGTGTAACAAATCATGCAGAAGCGATTTTTGTGGTTATCATTTACAAAGCGTTCGAAATGGAAGTTCTGGACCAAAACCGAGTATTGCATGTAATAAAGGGGTACGTGGAGTATCGCAGTTGTGTCTCAGTTTCCGGGGGAAACGATATAGAGAATTGAAGCGCTATTATAATAAGAAAATCAAAGATTCCATTAAGAATTCTATCAATGACCTTGACAGAGTCAAGAATAAGATTGTAAGAACATATCAAGACTACATTGAAAGATTCCAAATTAATGTAATCATTAAACCAAATAATGAATTAGACAAATAGTATAAATTATATTAGTGAACCAAGAATTTCAACCACATCTTGTGATTACAAATTATGAGGCGTCTCGTGACCATATTGTGAGATATCGCAGATTGAAAAAACCAGTCGGTGTTGCGAATAATCTTGGATATTTGAGGTTTACTGCTGGAGGGAAAAATTATCTTAATCATAGAATCGCATACGAGTGTTTTCATGGATTGATCAGTGATGGTTTTGTTATTGATCACATAAATAGTATTAAGACTGAAAATTCTTTAAATAATTTGCGAACTGTTACGAAGAGTGAGATTTCCAAATTGGTAAAAGCTGGTAATTGTAAATTAATTGCAAGGAGACCCGTGAAATCATTTAATACGGCAACCAACGAAGAAAAATCATTCCAATATATCAATGAAGCAGGTACATATTTTGATATTTGTATGCCCTCAGTACGAAGAGTAGCAGAAGGAATTTATCGCTTAGTTTTTTTCAAATCGTATTAAAAACAGGATTCAATTTAAATTTCATTTTTTATTATAACACCAAAAAGGGAAATAACTCGTATGGGTATGTTGTTGCAGGCCTAAGGCCCGTCGCTTATAAAAGAGTAATGGATCTCAAGGTATTTGTCACATGATATCTATGGGGCTTTTCCGATTAATCATTCGTGTGAATTATGTTTTATGTGTGAGGCGTGTGTGTCTTAATTTCAATGGAATGACGAATAAAAAGGTAGTATTATTACAATCGTATTTTTTTTTCGATATTTAGCTGTCAATAATCATTATTAAAAACACGATTGCTATGTATATATCATATTCGAAAGCAAATTTTTGTTGACATCGAATCTATAGTACTCATTACTCGTCGCGGCGTCGCCCTGAAACCCTTGGTTCGATTCTCGTAACAGACACATTGTCGACGCTACCGATGAATTTTTTTTGTATATAATTGGTGGGTGGGGTTGAGCCTTTCGAAATTCAAATCGTGAAACCACCACCACACCGTCACAGTGTGAATGTGATTTTTTCATTCAACCCGGGGTGATTTGTGGGGGTATGGTGGTTTTAGTTTAAATGTAGAAGTCATTGTCATGCATTATCATCCATTCATTCATTCATTGTGCCTACAACTCGACATAACACTCGATTGGGGTTGTAAAGGCTGTATTGTTCTTAATTAGTATGTATATGCCAACAAAATCGCCATAACACTCGATTGGGGTTTTGTATATAATTGTATATGTAAATGTGACGTCCATTCACTAAGCATATCCTATTGTGGTTCTAGCCCGTTATTTGACAAGTTAGATCCCTTTTTAGGGGATTTGTGTTTCGTGATACCCCTGATATGGGTCAGGTGTGCATAAAACCTGAGGGGTTCATACGGGGATTATGCTGTTTTATATATGTGACCTCTTAGCTTCTCTGGGTTTTAATCATCGCATAATATCTCTAGGCCTGTTAAAATGAAAAACACTTTAACGTGAAAAGAGTTCATCATCGTATATAATCGCATAATATATCTAGGCGCGTTAAAATGACTAAACACTTTAACGTTAAGAGTTCGTATGGTCAAAATTGACCCGAATTTTTTTTCGAAAAATATATTAGAAACGTGTACTACGATAAATATGAATTCTGAAAATTCAGTGAGATAATAACTGAAATTTCAAATTTGAAAATCAAGGAATTTAATTGTCAGATAAATTAAATTGAGATAGGATCCTTTCCGATTTTCAAGATATTGAATACACTGCTATGTACAACAAATACGTTTTACCAAAGAGATTCCCGCTTAAAAAAAGAATCCAGAATGCTATTTTCGATTCTTTTGCTGTCACTAACGACGTTAGTAAGTTTGTCCCGTTATTCACTGTTGTCGAAAAAGCCAGAAAAGAATTGAGGCAACATTATAAAATCAAGCGTGCAATTAACCTTCTTGCAAAAACGTTAAAAGATATTATTCGCCAAATCGAAAACTCTCCCTTGATAACCTCAACAGAGTAACATACCTGGTTACCTGTGTAGAAAACATGAGACAGGTATTGAAGTATTGATACATGCCCGTCTGAAGCATACAATGAACAGGTATGTGTGGCTTTTTATTAATCATTAGCGGTTTATAAATGGACTTACTCTGTCAATGGCAAGGAAGTAAATTGTGAGGGGGTGGGGTGAGAGCAATCTTTAAAATTGTAATTTTATTTATTATTTAGCAGTTTATTGTTTTGGTCATTTCAACCATTTTTGTTGTGTTTTTAGTCATTTTGGGCTGATTTTATAACATTTTTTGATGATTTTTGACTGATTATGCTAATAAAATTGGGTCAAATGGTCTATTATCCATCTTTTTTTTTCGTAAGGAGTTCCTGTTAAAAAAAAAATAAACGGAAAAACCAGAAAATAACTAGAAAAAAAATCAAAAATCATAAAAAAAAAATTATGCTGATCAATGAAAAATCCTGAAAAAAACCGGATTGTATCAATCCGGTCAAATGGTCGATTTTCCATAAGGACTTCCTGTTAAAAATTTTATGATTTTCAAATAAATCATTTTATGCCTCCTTGGCTCGCCAAGGTGAAAACAAAGGTTTCGCATTGAATTGTTTACACTGAAAATCTTTGATGGAAATTGTTTACACTTTGGTGAACCCAAATAGATTGTTTACAATTTAAATCGTACATTAATTGTATAATGATAAATGAATCGTTAACGATTAGATTAGCACGTGAACGGCTAGTCGCAATTAAAAAGTTCTTGCATGTACGTAATTATGTTCGAAATAAATGAACTGCAAGAAAACAATCACAGATTGATTTTACTGAGGATACGGGACAATTATTTAAACCAATAACCACAACAACCAAAGAAGTTAAGTCATCTATGGAGCGAGCAAAATACGGAGATGTCATAAAAAATTGAAAAAGAAAAAAAAAGCCCCTTCTTCCTGTACTTGAAAAAGTTGCAAAACAATAAAAAAAAAATCTTTAAAAATACTTCCTGGTGATATAGTAGTCGCTGCAGAACCATAACGAGTTGAACAAGGTGATATGGATATTAGCTTCCGACCACCTGAACGATCTGAAGAAATTGAAAAAGAACCACTTGAAGAACAAGAAGTGGTGATATTGAAAAGCGGACGAGTTACATTCAATGATAAATTTCGCCCGGGTAAATTAGATTAAATAAAAAGTATTAAATTTCATACTATGTAAGAATTAGCTGGTTTGGTCGGTAGGAGTTTTCCACAGAGAAGAAAGTATATCCACGATGATTATAATCTCCCTGATGAAAAATCATGGAATAAAGGATTATAACGTATATTTATAAGTGCATCTAAGGTATCTAAAATGGATAAAAAATAACAAGAATTTTTAGAAGCAATATAAAAAGCTAAATCATCTAAGAGAAACAAAGCAGATCCTGGATTTCTTAGATTGCCAGAGCAATCAAAACTTTTTGATTTACACAAACTCTCTTTGCAGGGTGCAACTTGTACAACTAAAATAACCAAAATGAAAGGGATTTTCCAACGAGAAATTTCAGGTAGTGGTATAAATTCAATGTCCTGGCAATATTCTTGGGGATATAGCACAATTAGAGGTTCTCATAGGAGGGAAACGAGCTGGAAATAATTCACCAGAAATAACTAATGAAGCAGCCGATATGTGTAGGAGGTTTTTTTCAAGGTGGCAATATGGATTTTAATGTATATCGAGAATTTATTGACGAGCTAGTTGAATCTCGAAGAGATTTTCATGGTTACCATAGTGACTGAAATCTCACGGATTTGCATCACCCTTGACGTTGTCAAAGGGCTCGCCAAGGTGATTTATCAATGACATTGTTATTTTTCACTAATGTGTTTTTAAATACTGCTAATTAATAATATAATTAATAATATATAATGCCATATGATGAAGCGCCACGGTTGATCACCTTCATTATCATCAAGGGGCACAAGAATTATTTATAAACCCTGATATAATATTTTCACCAAAGACATTAAAAAAAAAATCAAAGTTGACATTCATTCTTGATCTAACCTATTTTGCAAAGGATTCATTTAACGATATACAAAAATATTAAAACATTAATTATACTAAGGATATATCTTTCAAGCAATGGTGTCAAAGGATGTACGCGTTTAGATTTAATACATTTAAAACTTCAAATAATGACCCTGTATATGCCGAATATGAAGATTATATAATAACACCTGATCCATCTGTAGGTATGCCTGATCCATATGATGATATGTCTGGCATAGATGATATGTCTGACCCTTGACGAGTCAAGGATGATGATTCTACCTGAGAGAGATGGACTTTAACCCATTTGGTCTCGCTAAGGACATAAACCCCTTGACAGAGTCAAGAATAAATCAAGGCGGTAATATTCATTTGAATTACTAGTAATTGAAAACACTAGTGTTTTTATACGGATGACCATACACTACAACCACGATAAACCATCTAACGTCTACGTAGTAAACTCACGATTCACAGTTTATAAAGCATACTATGGTGATGGTCTCGGCAATACCATTGCGGGTTTATTTGCAAGAATGGCTCCAAAAGTAGCACTAATTGCAAAACAGTTATCGATGAAAGCCATTTATGTAATTCGCGATAAGGGTATTAGCGCCATTGGTGATGTTGCCGGGAAGGCGTTTTCTACCGCGAAGGATAAACTAATGTCGCCGGTTCGACGAAAAAAGAAACCAGTGATGGCATCGCCGTTACCATCTACGGAAGTAATGCCCGCAAATATTAGTAAAACAATACATAACGCAGTGGATCAGAAATTAGCATCATTGACGACTTCGTCATTGGCCGCGACGACTCCGTCATTCAACCATGATAATATTACCGCAAACATGATAGCGGGAAGCGGTTTGAGCGAACGACGGACTCGTCAACGACGAAAATGATGCAATTAGGATAAAAATCGTAAACGATCAAATTGTCTACACGAATTGCTTGCACGAAATCGTAAACGATTTAGATCGAGGAATATATAATAATGTTCAAATAGTCACTTGATCCAGCGTTGATAAGGACGCCCCAGTGTGCAAGGATGATTCTATACGCGATTATCAGTATTATTCGTATCATGCAGTACAACCGGCTATTCGATCAAGAATCGAACCTCAAGTCCAAGATACCAGTAAATACTTTCTACCCGCTCCTGCTGATGTCGAGGATAAGATTATAAATACTAATAATCAAAACCTAGGATTTACAACACGTGTGTCAATGTCGAAGTGGCCTCGTCGACTTTTCATGCGAGATTCCACTGCATCATGTTTACGGATTCTGTTTCAACGTCCGAAAAGTTATCTAAGGATCGAAGCATACAGTAGCACTCGTGCGAAAGGGTAATGATAATGATGCAAGGCGTGGTGCTGATGTAGCTGAGGGTAAAGTTATTTTAACAAAACTATCACTATGGATGCCAGTCATCAATCAAAACAGAAACTCGATAACTATCATTTATGGATCAAGGAGGAAAATCATTGCTAAGTTGGCTAACAACAACAACGGATATTAAACAAGATAATATTGATGGTACATTTACATGGCACCTGGCATCAAAACAAGGTGTTGCAGCACCCAGGCATATATTTGTTGCGCTACAGAATACTGCGCGATTAAACGATCAAGAATGAACTCATATGATATTCGATCAATTAGGTGTTAATGAAGTCTCGCTGAGAATAAACGGCCAGCAGGAACCATCTGAAGACATACAACTTGACTAAACCATAAACCATATTGCACGCGTGCATCATTTTATGTTGGCATATATGGTAAGAGATCAAAATGTCGATATTGGTCTACAAATATCACAGTTGGATTTTAAGAGCTTATATCCGATTTATTACTTTTCTCTGGAACATCTTGATTTAACAAGACAATCCGTCGTTGATATATATTTTAGAGCTCGTGCACATCGTCCTACTAATTCAGCAGGTGTTGTCACTATCCCGAATTACAGAGCGGTTGCTGTCATTCTCAGAGATAAATCAAAGTTACTCGAAGGTGTTGGTGGACGAATGAGAGTAATCGTTGCACCAGGGGAAAATCTGTAACTGAAAATCTTTCAAATTTTCCGTTGTCTTGGACTTGACACTGTCAAGGCATCTAGAATTAGATCAATCTGTTTTAATATAATGTGATACAGTGTTATTAATGTTACGTTAACTCCAGGTCAAAATAAAAAATTGCAATCGGAATCAGCTAAAAAATGTGGAACCAATATAACGATGAAATACTAATAAATGACTGGTGGTCATAATAAATTGTCGCTGACAACCAGACAGATAAAACACTTCAATGATGCTTTCAAAGATTAAAAAGGCGTTCAAATCACTTTCTCTGCGGCCTCAGTCAAAAACATGATAAAATCAGGAGTTATATTTCCGCTGTTAGCTGCGATTCCAGAATTGATTGCGGCAGTGACCTCAGCGGTAGCTAAGGCGGCGGCTTTAGGAGCCGTTTGTACCGCGGCAAGCATGGCACTAAAGAGAGCGACTGGACAGGGTTATCAAAAAAGGAAACGAGGACGATCCGTTCACGGATTCGGTATAAGATTACCAGTAACCCCGCATTCATAGTACAGGGGCAAATCCTTTCACGGATCGGGCCTGAGTATACCAGGAACGGTTTACTAACTCAAGAACCATAGGTTCCAACGATATATTCGATAGTGCCAATGTCAAAATTTGATTTACTCGATGCTGTTAAAAAACTAGCGATACAAAATTTCAGAGGTGTCTTTGTGAAAGTTCAGTTGCCGGCACAACCAAACAGCGTTGTAACCGGAATCATTAATCTCGATAATAGCACCGGACTTGGAAAATATTATGTTGCATACGCGATTGATCCCCGTGCAAATTGTTTATTTTGATTCATATGGACTAGCGGCGCCTACATAATTTATGCGTTATATACAACAATTAAACACCTTTCATCTTGATAAATCGAGGGTGAAGACCTGGTATTCCACGCTACCAACACAACTACTAAATGATCCACCTATATGCGGTAACGAAGTGTTAAATGTCCTTGACGGTATTTCATCATCCTTAGGTAAACCCAAAGGAAAACAACCTAGTAATCGCTTTTTAGAGAGATTTTAGAGTGATTATATAAAATAACATGGTTGATATTTGCAGGAGATCTGTATCAATGTTAAAGAAACGCAGTGCCGATGACCTTGGTGAAACCAAGGATGTTAAAAAAATAATCGAAGATGAAAAAGCTGAGATGTTAATCTTAGAGGGTGTTGACCCCGAGGAAATAGTTGTATTTCAAGATCGTCAGGGTAAATTGAAAAGGAGTAATGCTTCCCTGGATGATATTTTAGTTAAGCGGCGAGACGCAGTTGGAGATACTATCGCGTTGTTTTCCGATCAGGGTAAACTCAAACCAGATGCACATGTTTCGACACTCACAGATAAATTAAAAACGCTCGGGTACAATTGTTCGTCGTTGGCGAGCCAAGGGGCTAAACTACGCGTTAAATATGACGACCATATAACTAAATTCGATCAGTTTTATAAATTACAAAGAAATATAATTGACAATATTGACAAGCCGTTATTAGAATTTCTTGGAAACCCACCAGTGACCACAACGAAGCTAACGGAGATGAAAACAACTATGTTAGAATTTGTAACACTTCAATCCAGATATGAAGAACACGTAAAACAATTTTCATCTTTTCGTTAAAACATCATTGATAAATTTATTGGAGACCGATTTGATAAATTCGATATAAAACTCACCGATATTAAACAATCCCTTTAATTTACGTTTTGATAATATATCAAAGATTAAAAATAACAATGACAGAATCGAAGACTCCGTTTGCAATTTCATCATCGTATTATCGATATGATACGGTAAGAGAACGTCAAAATAAACTCAAAGAGCTCACTGATAAGTACCAAATAAAAATAAAAAAATACCGAAAAAGAACCAACATTTTTTATGTAAGTGTTTATTCGGTTGGTGGGGTAATTATGGGAGCTGGAATAATAGTATCATCAGTTACAATGATTGCTCTGATAGTTGTGCAAATTTTAATATCCTCAATGTTAACACTTGCGGGGGTAATATCAATAACAACCAAAAAAATATCACCGTGTAGTCATCGTAAATTACAAGATTACGTAATCAAGTTTCATTTTGCATCAACAACGTATTCCCAGTTACCATCAATTATATCATCGTCGTTAAATGATAAGGAAATATTCGACAGTGAATTTTCTGCGATGGTAGGTATTTATGACTCTGCGATGTAAAAATTAGAGCGTGACGATAATAACAATAACAAGGACAACATCCTTGACAGAGTCAAGGGAGTTACTTCAACAAATAGCAGATAACGCAATACCGGTTCAAACAAGCATGATATCAATAACCTCAACGAATCCTGAATTCAGTGTGAATTTACCTACTCCGATTCCCGTGAAAGAAATAGCGCTAGCAAAATTACGAGTGTATTACAGTTGGCCAAATATTCGATCAAAATCGTTTGGTGGGCAACAACCGAATAATAGTTTCGTTTTTGCGAATAAGACTTGCGAAGACGGAACCCCAGACTGGAACGTTGTTTCGACACTCTGTGGGTCATATCAAATAGCAGCAGAGAGGGTGAATCCTACAACGTTTTCAGACAAAATTTTGATTGAATCCTTAAAACGAGCCTTCCTACGATCTCATTTTAACCAAAAAAAATGTCTCAGGGGCAAACCCTACAACGTTTTCAGACAAAAAATTGATTGAAATCTTAATGAGCTTTCCCTACGAAATCTCATTTTAACTAAAAAAATGAAAACGGAGATTTTTACGATTTTTTAATCAATTTTGGTCGCAACGTGTCATCCACCCTCTCTGCTGCTACAAGTTAACAGAAAATAATAAATGATTTGATCGAGTCTTTATGATGAAAGTCCTTAGGACGAAAATCATTTATGATTTCACAAACAGACTAATCGCTAACACCTCTTCTTGTAAATCAATCAGATTATTTGACTGGTCGGTGAGTTTGAAATTAATTCTGGTTAATGAATTATTATGGCATCGCATGTAGACAGGATTAATTGGGTTTTCAATAATTAGGAATCCTGGAGGAGCTGTTGGTGAAAACGAATAAAGAATATATCCTTGCTGAGCTTGATTTGATCGTTCGAGATTAATTTGATAGCTTCCTTCGATAACATCACATACTAAATTGAGCGCAATCACCGATGAAATATTCACGTTGAACGGACCGATATGTCTGCCGCCACCGTCTGGGTCATTATTGTGTTTGAGGATTTTTATTTCCCCTGATGCTGTTTTTTTCCATGCATCATGAATTATTTTGAAACCAACATCGATGGCATCACTGAGAATTTTTTTTTAGTTCCGGTACGTTATATCCCGGTAGTTTGAATGTCGGAATATCTTCTACGCGGATATTATAGTCTGTTGCAAATCTTATTCTCGATGTGGGATTATTGTTATCTAATATAACTCGAATAATTTGTGAATTAAATGTTTCCATGTCATTGATGATTTTGTTACATATTTCTACAACGCTGATAAATTCATCTCGGGTGAGAGAGCCGGATTTAAGAGATATTAACAACAGTGAAAAATCATTATTCATCGCTGTCAAATTTTCAACGATTTCAGGTTTGTTAGCAAAATAATATCCCTGCAATGGTCCACCCTCCGCCCTATGTTCGTATCCTAACCCAAAAAAATCTATGGGTACCCTGTATTCTTTATAACACTTTACTGGATTATCGGGGCTTATTCTGTCGGTGATATAATCATTTTTTTGTGGTTCTGGTATATCAACGGTTTTTCCCCCTGGTGGTAATTCAGGCCATCCTAGTACGGTTCTTATTGAGTTTTGATAGATATCTACGACGTATCCTTCTGTGTTTATCTCAATTGCGGATGATAGTGTTGGTTCATGAACTGTTATAGCGATTTTCGATTCTGTTCCAGTAATCGATTTTATTCTACGCGCGAATTCATTATTGATTTGTTCGATTTGGTATGACCCTGTTGGTATCGAAACGACGTTCCAGTCTGGGGTTCCGTCGGGTTTATTCTTATTTGCAAACACTAAAGAATTATTGGGTTGTTGACCACCAAATGATTTTGATCTGATATTAGGCCAACTGTGATACATTCGTAGTTTTGCTAGCGCTATCTAATTCACTGGGACCGGAGAGGGGAAATTCACACTGAATTCTGGATTCGTTGATGTTATTGATATCATGCTTGTTTGTACTGGGTTCGTGTTCTCCACTATTCGTTGAAGTAATTCCTGCGGTGTTGTCATTGTTATTATACTCATGATTTATTTCTAATTTTGGTATCGAGGAATCATAAATACTGACCATCACTGAGAACTCACAATCTGGTAATGTTGATATTATTGAGATCATTTTGTTTTTTGGGTTCGTGTTTTCTGATTCCATCGGTGTTGTCATTGTTATTATACTCATGTTATCGCTCTAATTTCGATATCGCGGAATCAAAAATACTGACCATCGCTGAGAATTCACTATCTGATATAATCGTATTATCGAGTGACGACGATATCATCAATGATAACTGCGAATATGCGGTTGATGCAATATGAAATTGAAGTAAGTAATTCTGCAGTTTACTCTGGCTGCATGATGATATCTTTTTTGCTATCCCGGTTGATATACCCCCGATTGTAGCCACCGCAGAAATGCAAATTGGAACTACGACCGGGGCAATCATTGTAACCGATGCAAGTATTATTCCGGCGCCAGTGAGAACGCTTGACACCGAGTACACAATAACATCAATTGGGGTG
The DNA here is from genome assembly GCA_029339505.1 of Unio delphinus. Classification (NCBI taxonomy): domain Eukaryota; kingdom Metazoa; phylum Mollusca; class Bivalvia; order Unionida; family Unionidae; genus Unio; species Unio delphinus. The sequence goes on from JAQISU010000090.1 coordinate 6,530,699, forward strand.
ATTCTTCGTAGGTATTTTTTCATTTTTATTTGATACTCCTCAGTGAGTGTTTTGAGTCTATTCTGAAATTCTCTGACCTGATCATAGCGACATTGCGTTGATGAAATCATTTTTATTTTAAAAACGCTAGCGTTTTCAATTGTGAAATCCGAACGATTTAGTTATTTACTTAAATCCGCTACGAATTCAACATACCAGGTTACTGAAACCCCAATCAAATTTTTATCAGTAGCTGTTATAGTGAACTTTTCAGTTGTATCCTTGTCGATGATCGTTGAAATCGTATTATTGACCCCGGATGAACTCGACGATGATATATTAAATTGAGTTAATGGTGTTACTAGTGTTAATCGATAAATACCCTTAACGGTTGCAGTGATATCTAATTTGTTGTTTGCAGGTGTCCACTCAAATGATCCGTGTTGGATTGTATATACTACGTTATTGGTTCTATCATGAGGGATTTTTGTTTTTTCAATGATTGTTATCATCCTCGAAAAATCACCTTTGACGGCTTCGATGAAGTTTTTCGTCTCATCGATGGATTTTTTAATATCCGGGAGTTTTATTTCAATTTTATCTAACGGGGTTCCAATAAATTTATCAATGATATTTCTACGAAATGATGTAAACTGTTTTCCGTTTTCTTCAATTCTAGATTCAAGTGTTGTTAGTACAAACACAGAATTTTTTAACTCATCGTTGAGAGTTTTTAATCGATCTGTAATCGTCGAAACGAGTACACCCGGTTTCAATTTACCCTGATCGGAAAATAACGCGATAGTATCCTCGATTGCGTTTTGTTGTTTAACCAAAATATCATCCAGAGAAATATTACTGGTTTTCAATTTACCCTGATCCGAAAATAACGCAACGGTGTTCTCGATTGCGTTTTGTTGTTTAACCAAAATATCATCCAACGACACATCACTAGATTTCAATTTACCTTGTTTGTCTTGAAATACAACTATTTCATTAGGATCAACATTTGTTAAGTTCAACCTCTCAGCTATTTCATCTTTGATTAGTTTTTTTACATCCTTGACATAATCAGGTGGTGCAGTGCCATCGGGATTGGGTTTCAAAGATCTCCCCCAAATATCAATCATGTTATTGTAAAACTCTTTCTCTCTCTAAAATCGTTTCGATTTCCAGCGATTACTAGTGTATTCATTAACGACAACATGTGGTGGTTTTCCGCTTGGGTTACTCAAGGAGTTAGAAATAGCGTCAAGGACATTTAATACTTCGCTGCCGCATATTGGTGGGTCAATCATCGTTTGTGTTCGTAGCGTAGAATACCAAGTCTTCATTGGAAGGGTTTTTATATAACGCATAAACTCTTTTGGTGGGGCTAATCCATATGAATCGAAATAAACAATCCCACGTGGATCAATAGCGTATGCAACCCAGTGAATTCCGGGTCCGGTGCTGTTATCTAAATTAATGATTCCGGTTTCAACGCTGTTTGGTTGATGTGGTAATTGATCTTTCATAAAGACACCTCTGAAGTTTTTAATCGCTAGTTTTTTAGCAGCATCGAGTAAATCAAAATTGGACATTGGAACCATCGAAGATTTGGGAACCATAGGTTCCTGAATTAATAAATCGTTCCTGGTAGTCTTAGACCCTTTCCGCTGTACCACGAATACGGGGTTCCTGGTAGTCTTAGACCCTTTCCGCTGTACCACGAATACGGGGTTCCTGGTAGTCTTAGACCCTTTCCCTTTTTTTATATCCTTTCCCAGTTGCTTTCTTTAGTGCCATTCCTGCTGCAGTACCAACGGCTCCTTACGCAGACGCTTTAGCCACCGCTGGGGCTGCTGTCGCAATCAATGCTGGTATTGCAGCTAACAATGGAAATATACCGCCTGTTTTAATCATATTTTTGATAGCAGCCGCAGAGAGAGTAATCTGAACCCCTTTTTTGGCTGCAAGTGCATCATTGAAATGTTTCACCTGACGAGTTGTCAGCGATAGTTTATTTGCACCACCAGTTATTTGGTTGGGTTTCAACGTGATTGTGGTTCCACATTTTTTAGCTGATTCCGATTGCAATTTTTTTAATTGACCGGGAGTTAACGCAACACTAATAACACTATATGAAATTATATATAATTGATTGATTCTAATTCAATGAAAAATCGAGAAAATCAATCAAAGATTTTCTACTGGGGCATCTACCACTCTCATTCTTCCACCAACACCTTCGAGTAGCATTGATTTATCACTGAGAATGACAGCAACCGCTCTATAATTAGCAATAGCACCACGAGTCACATTAGCTCTAAAGTGTATATCAACAACAGATTGTCTCATCAAATCGAGATGTTCCAGTGAGAAGTAATAGATCGGATACAGATTTTTAAAGTCGTATTGTGATATTTGCAGACCAGTATCCATATTTTGATCGCGTGCCATAAATGACAAGAGACGATGATAAACTCGTGCAATATGATTTTCTGTGTAATTAAGTTGTATATCCTCGGATGGTTCCTGCTGGCCGTTTATTCTCAGTGAGACGTCTTTCACACCTAATTGATCAAATATCATATGACTGAAACGTTGATCGCCAACTCGTGTGTTATCCTGTAACGCAATAAATATATGACGTGGCGCAGAAACGCCTTGTTTTGATGCTAGATTCCAAGTGAATAACCCGTTGATATTTGATTGCTTCACATCTGTACTCACGGTTAGCCAACTCAACAACGACTTTCCTCCTTGGTCCATAAATGATAGTAATCGTCCTTCTGCGGTGATTGCTGGAGTCAAAACTGGCATCCACAATGATATTTTTGTTAAATTGACTTTACCGGCATCAGCATTGGGATTTGCAGCATCTGCTGGAATCCTCCAGATTGCGTCGCTATCATCACTTTTTCGTACAAGCGATACTGTATGCTTCGCTCCGTAGATAACTTTTCTGACGTTTGTACAGAATCCAAATATGTGATGCAGTGGAATCGCGCATGAAAATGATTTACGCGCTCCTTGCAACATTGAGTTTCGTGTTGCAGCTCCTAGATTGAAATTAGCATCGTTGTTTATAATCATATTCTCGACATCAGCATCACTATTATCACGTTTTTTTTGGTCGTCTTACAACAAATGGATTTCCTCCAGCGGTATTCTTACCATCTTTTGCAAACATCATAGAGGGTCCTGCTAATCTTGTATAATCATCGGAATATCTCGCTAACCCGATTATTGTTGTAGCCACATCAACATCGCGATCTATCGACTCAATTTCTTTTCCATCAATGAGATATTTTGCACTCTCAAATAGCGCCATAATACCAATATTGACAAAACCGACTTGAGTACCATCTGGATACGGTGCTGGTACAGCAGTAGTATCAGCAGCTGTTACAAGTTCTCCTTCTACTTCAATAAACGCTTCACAGGGTAAAAAGTATTTACTGGTATCATGGACTTGAAGTTCAATTCTTGCTCGACTATTTGAGTCTATGGCATGATAGGCGTAATATTGATAATCGCGAACAGAATCATCCTTGCCAACTGGGGCGTCTATATCAAATGCTGGATCACGTGACTGTTTGAACATTTTATTCTATTTATCAGAGTCTAAATCGCGATTTTTCATTTCATCGTCGTGTTTTTTCAAAGCCACTTCCTGCTATCATATTTGCAATATTGCTTTGGTCGGGGGTTAAAGCCATCGACGCTAATTTTTCATCTACTGCGTTATTTATAATTCTACTAACACTTGCAGGCATTTCCGCTGTAGATGGCAATGGTACCGGTTTCTTTTTTCGTCTCATTAATGATGTTATTTTATTCTTCGCAGTTGAAAACGCTTTTCCAGTAAAATCTCCAACAGCACTAATACCCTTATCACGAATAACATCAATGGCTTTCATTCCTAGTTGTTTAGCTAACGGCATCACTTTTGGAGCCATTCTCGCAAATAACCCTGCAATGGTATTGCCTAAACCATCTCCGTAGTATGCTCTATAAACCGGAAACCGTGAATTAACTACGTAGACGGGGTTGGTTTATCATGATTGTAGTGTATGATCATTATTTGAAATTAGAAACAATTTTTCAATGGACTTTTCAATTCAGTCACTATGATACCCATTTGCTAACTCGTCAATGAAATCTCGATATATGCTGATATCCATGATACCACCCTGAAATAATCGTCTACAGATATCAGCTGCTTCATTAATTATTTCCGGTGAGTTATTTCCAGCTCGGAAACCTCCTACAAGAACTTCTAATCGTGATATATCATTGATAACACTACCAGGACATGTCGTGGTAGAGTCAAAGACTCCAGCGTTGAAATCCTTTGGATTTCCAATCGAATATCCTTTTCCGTTTGTTTCCTCAGTTGTACCAGTTGCGCCCTCACTATCATCAAGTAATTGCCTTTGTCGGCCTCGACTTTGTTTTTCTCTTTCTTGTTGTTTTTGTATACCATAACTATCAACTCCTATTTTAAAAGATCTATACTTAACTGTATCCTTTTCCAAATTACAAGTAATCCCCTTATTCGTTTTCTATAACCAATTAACCCATTCATCTCGGCTTATTCTACTGTTTTTATACTCGTCTTTTAAAAAATCCTTTCTAGAATCAAAGCTTTTGGCGGCAAAATCACCAAAAATCTTATAATCTTCGATTTTTATTAATTGAGGTCGTTTGATTTGTGTTATAGCTTCTTCGGTAAGTTTGTTTATAAAGGGAATACCTCTTGGGGTGACGACATCAACAGGTTGTGGTTCAGGTGTGGAAACTCTTTGAGTTTCAGGCGCAGAATCATCAATATCAGCTAATCGTTCATACTCGCGCTGAGTTTTTATATCACTGGATAACTGTTGTATCCCTGCGCGTGTTTGTCCGGTCTCTGCTGCTATCTTATCAAGCGTATCAAGCAGCGGCGCCTTCTTTACTCGTTCTCGCTCAGGAATATCTCCGTATATCGCTGCTTCAGTTAACTTTTTCACATCTTTGGTCGCACTTGTTATCGGAGTAAACAGTTGTTCACTTGACACAGAAAAGTCAGTCTGCAATTGTTGTCGTTGTTGCAGTTTATTCCGTACAGAGTCACGAATTGGTACTAATCTCCTGATTGCATCCAGTCGTTCACGAGCCAATCGGGTTGTTAATGATTCATTGACCATTATTTGAAATCAGAAACAATTTTTCAATTGCAAAACAATTTTTCAATCCGACCTAACACGATCATAGAAGCGTTATTTCATCCTATCAATGATGTTGAAAGTCACATAATTGTATATAAAAATAATTAATAATGTGACTTTAAACATTCTATTTTTGATCAATCCGAACCAGCCATCATTTTTTTATTCACTGTTTTCAACAGTTTTAATCAAAAAATGCTAAAAAAAAATTAAAATCTCTATGAGGGACGGTCACAATCAAATAATGATAAATGGTCAATCAAAATTGTTCATTTTCTTGAATTAACGCCCGTAGGTTTCTGACTTTAGAATTAACCTCCTTTTTCAATTCGTATTCGTACCCCAATTCTTTTCGTATTCGTTCTACGATGGTATACAACGGAGCGAACACACTTACGTCACTTGAAAATGCGAGAGAGTCCCGAATAGAATTCTGAATTCTTTTGATGAGCGCATACTTCTTTGGTAGCATATATTTATTGTTGTTAACTCCGTATTCTATATCCTGAAAATCAGACATGATTTGATCAGGATTTAACCCATCTGATAGTTCAATATCCCATCTTTTCAATTTTGAAATCTCGGATATGATGCTATTCATGTTTTCAGAATTCATTATTCTATAATAATGATATATTTCTAAATGAAAAATATGACGCATTAGACATAACTAAATTGAATTTTTTGTCCCGTCCTTTTTGAAATAGCCGATCGACAAACCCCCTCTGCAACGAATCGTACTGAGGCTCTACAAATATTGAAATACTTGCCGGCTTCATATATTGATTGAAATATTTTTTCTTCGTTAGTTGTTGTATTCAAAGATTTCACAGGTCTCGCTTTTTTTGAGCAAATGCCAGTCTCTCCTCTTTTCAAATTCTCACTTTGTGTGATAGCTTGCAGATTTGATAAAGAATTGTTCCTTGGATTAGAATCCTTGTGATCGATAACAAAACCATTTTTGATCAATCCATTGAAACATTCACATACGAAACGATGATTGTAATATTTCTTCTTTCCAACAGTAAAGAACAAATACCCCATACCATTATCCCACCCAACTGGGTTCTTCAGTCTACAGTGTCTTACAACACCATCACTGGATGCTTCATAATTTGTACTCACTGGGTGTGGTCTGAATTCCTGGTTCATTAGTATACTATACTATTTGTCTAATTCATTGACTGATCTATTGCAGTGATTCATTATACATAAACCTTTCATTTAGACACTTGTTTTAGTATAGCATGAGAGAGTTCAAGAGATTGCCTTCGAAAAATGCTAAATTCAATACTGATAAGGAGTTTAAGAGATTATTGAAAATCAATCCTAGATTTAATCTCGATAAACCCAAAAAACGTAACAAACGTCCAATAGACGGAAACATGAAAGAGTTTAAGAGATTATTGAAAATCAATCCTAGATTTAATCTCGATAAACCCAAAAAACGTAACAAACGTCCAAGAGACGGAAACATGAAAGAGTTTAAGAGATTATTGAAAATCAATCCTAGATTTAATCTCGATAAACCCAAAAAACGTCCAATAGACGGAAACATGAAAGAGTTTAAGAGATTATTAAAAATCAATCCTAGATTTAATCTCGATAGACCCAAAAAACGTAACAAAATCAATCCTAGATTTAATCTCGATAAACCCAAAAAACGTCCAATAGACGGAAACATGAAAGAGTTTAAGAGATTATTGAAAATCAATCCTAGATTTAATCTCGATAAACCAAAAAAAAACGTCCAAGAGAGATTACCCCTGGAAAGATGCTCAATTCAATCTCGATATAGCTTCTAATACACCAAAGAATACAATTCTTGATAAAGCCATGATTAGTAAAATCAGAGACTGTGTTAATGAATTTAAGCGTGATGGAGCATCTTATTGTTGGTCAACATTTCGAATTGATGGTGTTGTTGATGCTACCATGAATGATGAAAAAGCAGCAGTGATAATTTCACGTGTTGGGGAAAAAAGACATTTTTTTCCGAATCAAATTCATTATCGAAGTCGATGGCAAATGGATTATTAAGAATAAATTTGAACCAATCCTCAAGAATAAAAAAGCTGTCATTGTGAGTAGAGATTCCAAACCAGGGATTCTAACCGGCATTGACAAACCATACTACGAAAGATCTTATCCCGTAACAGCAATGGTTTATGGGATATATCCGTTAAATGATAAACCCGATATCGCAAAACTAGCTCCTATGAAATATTCGTCAGGGCTTAATTGTGTAGCAGAACGAATAATAGAACACTTCACAAATGCATCCCGAGGAAATAAACTAACTGATCTGCGACGTAGGAAAATAACCGAATGGGAACTGACAGTGAAACAGCATGGTGCAAAGATTTCTGATATAGCTAAATTAGAAACATCATTAAGATTTCCAATAACAGTTATGACGATAACCGGAGAGGTTTTATACGAACCGAAATATAACAAAAATGGAGCGCCAATACAGATTATTGATCATAACAAACACGCGTGGAACCTGAGGTAACAGTATTTCCACGAGAACGAACCGTGAAATATATCCCTAAGGAGTTCGTCGGGGTTGTTTTCTATGAAGAGAAATTATTCGATGCTATTCATGCGTTGTGTAAGGATGATCCTGTGTCAGTGTGGTTACTTAGAAGTGATGAAGAATTCGATCAATTTGTAAAACCAAATGGTGAATTATATCGCATTGAAGAATTAGATAACAGAATGAGAAAAATCGCTAGTGATTTTTCACCGGAGAATTCCCATGAAAAACTACTCACGGATAGTTTTACTATTCCATCAGTGGTAGCTCACTTCGCAAGAGAAAAAAACTCATGGCGTCCAACACGAAATGATTTTCTCGAGGATGTTAAATTGAGTTGCGTCGAATTTGGTCATGGAGGACTGTGGAATACGAAATACTCACGTGATGGTATGATTTCAATTGATATATCCGCGTGTTATCCCGGAAGTTTTCTCGGGTATGGGGAATGCGCTGAGTACTTCAAACGATTTGGACACCCCACGCATGAAATGACTCGTGTTGCGATTAATGGACCATTGGCTGATTTTGATTTAACCGGATTCGCTCGTGTGATATCATTTGAATTAGCTACAGGGTTACATCCGTGTAGTTATGTTTGGCTCGGTAGACACCTATCTGAAAAGGCCTGGATGCCAAAAGTGCTATTGAGATATATGATTGATTGTGGCATGCTAATATCGTTGATTGTTTCCGAGGCTATTATATGCTATCGAGCTCAGAAAGAAGTTTGGCTACCACAACCCGATCTAGATAGAATAATCAACGAACTACGAAAACAGTTTCCAGATTTCAGTGAAGAAGAAATCATAAATTGGTCTAAGAAGTTATTTGAAATTAAAAAAGAACAAGCAAAAGATCTCGGAAGAAGAATAATCGGTAAATTTACCCAGGGTGGACGATACGACAACGCAAAATACTCTTCGCGGTTGATCATAGATGTCGCTGAATACGATTTTATTGTAGCGGATTTAATGAAACAGGGAAAACTTGTATCCCGTAAGGATGCTTTTCTATCCAATGGTGAGAAATTAGGTACGGTTGTTACCTACTGTGATGGATATAATTCCCAGTACACACATTTGAGAAGTTCAATGTTAGCCTATGCTTCTATTAATCTATTTTCGATGATAAATAGATTTCCTAATACCGCGGTTAGAGTGGCCACTGATTCGATGTATATACACAATAAGTACAAATCAGCTGTAGCGGCATTCACAGATCCCGAAGAAAATTGGGGGCGTTGGCGATTTAAAAAGGAGATGCTACATGAGTATTGTGAATCCGCAGACGTTGCCATGGATGATAAATATCTTTGTTGTAACCGTATTGAAATTCAATCAGAATTTTCTAATGCACCACCGGTATCTGATCCAGTATGTAGATATAAGACAGTTTATTTAAACGGTTGTGGTGGGTCAGGAAAGACAACTCGTGCAATTGAATTTTTTCGTCGTGGAAACGCTAGCGTTTCTAACATGATTGTGCTAACACCGACTCACAGACTCGCCAGAGAGATGATACAACGAGGGGTAAATGCTTGCACTTACCATAGTTTCTTTCGATGGAAGGGAGACAAATGGACTCCTGAGCGTATGGGTGATAAATTCATTCCTGAAATCTTAATTTGGGATGAAATATGCACAGTGTCATTAGATGTATTAAAAACATTTCTTGAGTGGTTGTTAACCATAAACACAAAAGTCGTCATTTGCGGTGATCACGGCCAACCACCACCATTTGTCGGTGCATCTCCACATGAATGGCTAAAGGGTTTTGTAGACTACTATGAAGAAATCACCACTGATTATAGATCACTTGATGAACGATTACGAGAATTTAAGAAACTAATTAGATTACAACCGGATAGAATCCAATGCGAAATAGCGCGTGAAGTGATTTCAGAAACTCCAATGAATGATTTCTGGGAAACATGGAGACCAAATGATTTGATAATTGCAAGTAGAAAAATAGTCAGGGATACACTTCAGATGAAGTTATTTGAATTGCATAAAGAAAAATTTGCAACGCTTCCAGTACCCCTTTGTTATAGGCCATCGGATACACGAAAACAGAATATTGAAGTTGATATTCCAGGACAGAGTGAAAAACAAATTCTCGTATTAAATGATATTGTGCTGGTTGATATCAATGTCGTTGAAGATGCATTGCGTGCTAATAAATCCCCGTGGACGCTAGGATACGCAGCAACAATACACTCTTCACAGGGGTTGACTATATCGGATACAATTGTTTGGATGGTGGATAATCACATCGAATGGTCGAATTTAGTCTATCTCGCAGTATCCAGAGTGCGAAACATAAATCAACTTCGAAGAGTTGTCCTCGATGATGAAATCATTGGTGATGATAATGACACAACAATAAGTGATATTGATGTTAGCATCATTAATAAAAAAATCTCCGGTTACAAACAACAGGACAAAAAAAAAACAACGAGAATTTGATATTGATGCTAAATTAATAATTACACTGAAGAAACAACAGAATAATCACTGCGCGAGTTGCAATTGTATAATGCGTTGGCAGTATTCGGATAAGGATCTTCGCCAATTCACCGTAGACAGAAAAAATAACAATCTCGGTCATGTCAGAAATAATGTGATGTTGACATGTCTTGAGTGCAATAGACGCAACGGTGCTAGTTAAGACCATGCGGTGGCAATTGAGTATCCTCGGGAATCACTTGTAGTTGTTGTCGAGTAAAACCCCGCTGAGGCGCAGTTGAATCCAGTTTATAGACTGGAGGTCTACCAGTTGATCGTGTTATACTAGATATCTTATGCGTAGTGACGCTCCAAATAGGATCAGTAGCCCTTTTTCTACACCCTTCAAGCTCTCCTGGTTCGTATAAGTACCTCACAATGACACTACTACCAAGAATTGGTTCTTTGAAATCTTTTTGTGGTTGTACGGGTATTGACTTCTTTTTAATCGCGTTGATAGGTTTCATGTTGATTGTTCTAGTAATCTCGTTATTCAGTGCAGTAATCACAGATGGTAATCTTTTAACCCATTCACGGGATCGCTTTTCTTGAATGAATTCTTTTGCGTATTGATATCCAAATAACCGCTCAGCAATCGTCCGATTAAATCATTCTACAATGGCCTGATCGCGATGTAGCGCAGTATGCCCTCGTCGTATGGTGACATTATGATGTTTCATTGTAGATAACACTGCACCCTAAAATTCCTTGCCAGGATCAACCTGCAATAGATTTGGCCAGTGCAGAGGACCTCGTCGATAAATCCTTTCAAATGCAAAAGCGACTTCAGTGGTTGATTTTGTTTTTAACGGTTCTGCTTCTTTGTATCGACTTGCAATATCAACTACGGTTAAAGCGTATTTGTAACCACGATCATGTGGCAGAAATAATATATCAGCCTGATGAACTTCATTAGGAGCGGTCACATAAAAATGCGAGAATTGAATTTGTTTAGGCGGTGGTAGATAAATTTGCCATAGTGCCTGTTTGGATAACCAATTCGCCGCAGTGGTATTTTTCACTTTTGCAGCGCTAGCGAGTTTATGAACTGCTGATTTACCCCTCCAGTATCCTCTTGGGGAATAATAAATTGATTCCATATTATTAATTACCAGCACCTAACATCAATTTACTTTTCATAGCCGATTTTATCAAAAATGAAGACAATTTTTCTTTGAAGGATTTATCAGGAATAGCATTTAACGCATGAATTAATTTCACATATGCGAGATGCCTGTGTTGCAGATTGCTGCTTTTATAAGCAACATCATGAAGGTGACAGGCCTTATCAATGGCGTTTATTGGTTCTTCACCGGGGTTGGGTTGATTTTGATTATTGAGTCTGATATCAAGTCTGGTTCCCGGTCCACAGTAGCTATATCCTGGGAGGTGCTTTTCTCCGGGGTATTTTGCCCATGGGGTTCCAGGGAGCTTTGCTAATTTGGCTGCGATATCACCTCCTCGTTTTTTTTAAATCAGATTTCATAGACACAAATCTAAATTTCTTTGTACCACATTGCACGCATTTACCGGTAAGTGCTGATCTGTTATTTTTAGTTGTAACCGTCGTCACATCATCTGTACCAGTACGCGTTTTACACTTCACACAATATAGATCCATAATTTATGTATAGAAATATGGATATAACTGATTTTTCAGCGACTAAAACAAGAGAACCAATTAAGCATCATGCAGCGCTACCAAACTCTATCCGGATGATTATAATCGGGCCATCTGGATCCGGTAAAACGCAATTGTTGCTCAATTTAATAATGAGATGGATGAAGTGGGATAAGTTGTATTTAATTGCCCCTAGCGTAGATGATCAACGATGTTATGAAGTGTTAAAGGATTTTAACGAGAATGCATCAGAAATTAAGGGTGAGAACGCCATTGATTTTATAACCGATATCGATGAAGCACCGAGTATTGATGATATTGATGGAGATATTAACAATTTAGTCGTATACGACGATATAATGTTGGATAAACAAAAAAATCCTGCTAGAATATTTTCCCGTGGGCGTCACAAAAACACAGACGTGATATATGTCACTCAACGCTACACTCAGGTTCCAAAAGTGATCAGAGATAACTGCAATTTATTGTCTGTATTCAACGGAGTTGATACTCATACTCTTAGAAATATTTGGCAGACATGGTGTTCTGATATGGACTTCAATCAATTTCGAGATTTCTTTAGTCATACTCAGTCGACTCCGCACGGATTCGCAACAATAAATTTGCATGATCCTCGGACACGATATCGTATCGGACTTGATCAAATATTCGGTTGAAATCGTAAAAGAATTATTAACCCAGAACTGAAAACTTTAGCAGCAGAGAGGGTGGATGACCACATCGTTGCGACCAAAATTGATTAAAAAATCGTAAAAATCTCCGTTTTCATTTTTTTAGTTAAAATGAGATTTCGTAGGGAAGGCTCGTTAAGATTTCAATCAATTTTTTGTCTGAAAACGTTGTAGGGTTTTCCCCTGAGACATTTTTTTTGGTTAAAATGAGATCGTCGGAAGGCTCGTTTTAAGGATTCAATCAAAATTTTGTCTGAAAACGTTGTAGGATTCACCCTCTCTGCTGCTCAAATTGAACAAATTAATAATGAATTACAACGCAGAATAAATTCTGTTATTGGAAAGGAATCGAAAATCGCTATAACAGTTCATGAACCTACGCTATCATCAGCGATCGAGATCTTATCTCGCGGATATGTCGTAGATATCTATCAGAGTTCTCTATGAACGGTACTGGGAGGCCAGAAATACTTCATCGAAAAATCACCGATAATTTATCCCTCGGTGAAACCAAGGATGATAAATCAAGCGAGCTACAAAAGTCCGATTATATCACAGACAAGATAAGACCCGATAATCCAATCAAAAGTTATAAAGAATATACCACAATTAGTTTTTTCTTTCTGAAAATAGAAAATTACATCGGTCATTTGCGAATTCGACAAGATAAAATCACTAAAAATTTTTCAGCGATGAATAATGATTTTTCGCTGTTGTTAATATCTCTCAAATCCGGTACTCTCACCCGAGATGAATTTATCAGCATCGTAGAAACATGTAACAAGATCATCGATGACATGGAAATATATCATTTTCAAATTACTCAAGAGGTATTAGGTCACGATAATCCTAAAACGAGAACGGACTTTGCGACAACGTATAATATACGCGTAGAAGATATTCCCACATTCAAAATACCCAGATATAATGTAACAGAACTAAAAAAATCTCTCAATGATGCCATCGATGAGGGTTCAAAAAAATCCATGATGCAAGAAAAAAACGCCACAACCCCCTGACAAGTTATAGACAACACCTATTTTGAAATATAATGATGATCCAGATGGCGGTGGGCGACATATTGCGCCGCTAAACGTAAATATATCTTCGGTAATTGCATTGAATTTAGTATGTGATGCTATCGAAGGAAGTTACCAAATAAATCTCTAGCAATCGAATCAAGCCCAGCAAGGATATATTTTATATTCATTCGCAACAACAGTTTCACAAGTGTTTTTAATTATCGAGTCCCCGATTACTACAGTCCATATGAGATGTCTTAATAATACATTAACGAGAATTAATTTTAAACTCACCGATCAGAGTAATAATCTGAATGATCTACAAGGCAAGGTTTTACAAAATAATTTGTTTATGAAATCCTAAATGATTTAGCGATTTAAGACCTTCGGCCGCAAAATAATTTTCATTGTGTCCCTCATAGCAGCAGAGGGGGCGGACGCAACAATTTTTGTGTCATAGAGCTTCCATCAGTTTTATTTCTTTTTCTATAAGGATGCTACTAATTCATGTCGCTTTTTTACGATGAAATTGTTAGAACTCTAATTAACACTAATTGACTGCAGTAAGAGGATGGTTGTTAAATGGACGTTTCTATAAAGGATTCAGCCTAATTAACGCGACACAAAAAAGATTGGTCTGTTCGCCCCTCTGCTGCTATTGGAAACAATTCAAAATCATGTCGATAATATATTGTTCCATACGTACAATATTTGTGTTTAAAGAAACCATTTTATAAGAAAAGATTTAAAAAAATTAGAATGATCTGCTACGTATTATTGTGTTAGATATCAATTATTTGTGTATTATTCTTTGTATGCACGATACAACATTATTCAGGTTTGAAATATACCTTTAAGAGAAATTTACATAAAAGTGCAGTTAAACCAAGTCTGTTTTAACAATAAAACTATCACCTGCAACAAATTTAGTTGCAATATTATGATGATATTAATTATATTAACGATATTGTTATTTGTTTATCAACCATGTTTGATGATGAATTTGCATACATATTTCATCTGCATTCCAGTTTTAAATTGAATGTTGTCATGGGAAGAAGGGCTGTTTTTGACAGGCGTACTTGTAAATTTTGAAAAAGTAATTCTCAGTTACTTTTCGATTTCAGGTTAGATATACAACATAAAACAACACTTGATCTTCCTTAAAACGATATATACTCTTTAATGTCCTAGCTCTTCTCATGTTGCATGATATTCAAAAATACATTTGCATTATTCTCGTTATTTAAAATACATATAGCATCACTGATGGATTATAAAATCACATGTGAGATCGAAAATGCTTATAGTATTGATGTTAGTTTACCAGGGTCAGAAACTACATATCTTCAAATATGCCTATTACGATGTTGATTTCTGACTTGTTTCCTCATCTTGCCTTGATCCCTAATTAATGCCGGTGATGTACTTTTTAAGTATCAACGTAATTAAGCACGCACGAATACAACGGGCCAGCTGTATATCCTTGAACATAATGATCACTATCATGGTGTTGATGGAGCAAAAATTGCTGTCATCAAAGATACCTACCATGTAGGCCTTGGTAGACTCCTGAAGAGCTCATAAATAGATGATCGTTCTTTAAATACCGAATAAATTTCTCGAACCATACGCTGGAATGGCAGTTGTTTTTAATCAAAAGCTCGGTGCTCTTCTTGATTGGTCTGATATATGTCAGAGCGATGACGGTATTGACCCTGGATGTGTATGGTTGATCCAGGCCTTAATTGCATGGTGACCTCTTACGCGCAAATTTGTTGCCAATTGCTTTCTCGGATCCTAACCTCCGGTTGAATTTTGTTTGGTACATGCCATTGTGATTATTAACGTTCAGCTTATTTCTCTACAACCAGTATTATATTAATATGATGCATAATCATAATACACATTTTATTGCAAATATGTTTTTGTCCCATACAACCATAAATATTAGAAAAAGCTATGGTAAACGTTTATCTCACGACTGTACCTTTAGTTGCTGATATTTTCTTTTCATCACAGAAAGAGAACACTCGTTAGACGAATGAGTCAATATGAATTGTTCCAATGCTAATGTTTTACAAAACATATAAATTCAAAATTAATTGTCATACAGATAAACATAATTAAAGGTTTAAATTAACGGTATATTTGAAATAAATATTATTAGTTTTTTTATATTAACAATGTATAGAAATATGATATTATATTTAGGTTCACACCAATACTAACCCAGTTTTCTCAAACTCAGACTCGTTACGTAAGATAGTAAATATAAACCAGTACTTTGTTGTTCTTACAAACTACACAGCACTGTTTCGGATTCTACTTTGGTGGATTTAAAGAAATAACCTGTCAATCCCTAAACTAGATTAATTACACATATCTTTGTTAGTTGTGCTGTTTAAGGCTCATGAGTATACCGAAATGCTTAAAAAAAGCCCTTTTATCATTTTGCCGTAATATGTTATGCAATTCATTAACGAAACCGTCGCAGCACAAACAATTTACCACGTCGTTAGTCATGCATGACCTCAACAGATCCAACTATTGTCTTGTATTAGAAATTGCATGTATTCAATACTTTATCCTTTGATTATGTAATTATATATATATATATATATATATATATATATATATATATATATATATATATATATATATATATATATATATATATATATATATATACAAACTGAATTCAAACAGTTTAGTCAGATATTCTTTCCAAACTCGCAAGGCAGTCGTTCAGTTGAGAATGAAGCTTACAATACTTTAAATAGGTATAGGAGTAATAAAAAATATGGGAAATAAGTAAGGATCACATATATGGACTGATTCTGGATGAAGAAACAAAATTAAATTAAACAAAAGTAGAAATAGACCATCCGTATGTGAACTGGGACAGGGTTTGGAGACATTGGTCCGACAACTACTCTTCTAAGGTACAGAGTTTACTCTACACGTACCTCCACAACGCCTGGCTAACAGGCGAAGTGGCTGTCAGAAGACGTTTGATAAGGACCCAAATTAATTGCCCACTTTGCAAATGTGCCCCATATACAAAGTACCACAGAATAACTCAATGCGTCGAAACAAAGGAGAAAAGAATCAAACTAATAATGGAAATAATGAAGGTCGACAATGACGACAGACGGCAGCTACTCTTCCTAGACGGAAATTATAACAGGCAATGGCTAGACAAATAACGGACTTTATAACGAGAACTTTAATTAGATGTGGTCCAATAATGAAGGTTAGGGAAATGAATTAAACATTCTTTATATTTTAAAAAAAAAATTAAAAAAAATAAAATAAAAATTATTTACAGTGTCAAAGTACATACGAGGATGCCATAGGACTATATCACACGGCGCTACGCGACGTGAGCAGTATGGGTGTGGAAATGTATGTATGGGTGTGGTATGTATGGGTGTGGAAATAAAACCCACAAACAAATCTAATTACAATTTATTATATTATAAAAATTAATGCACTTATAAAACTTCTCTGGAACCTATTTCCATACTTTCTCTGCCAAGCCTACATCCCATAGTAGACATGGATCCCATTTAAGGGAAATCTAAACTCTTTTGGAATATTATTACTACTATTACTAATAAATAATTAAAGCCCGGACAAATTGAGATAGGAACTGTACAGCCAAAGGAAGACGGACTATTTTATAAAAAAGAATTAGATAAATTGATGAACATTAAATATAATAAATAATACACATCAAAATTTATTTCAAAATTCAAAATTAAATAAAAAATTAAATAAAAAAAATAAACATTGTTATCTTCCAAATTTGGTGAAGATAAAACAGAAAGAAATAAGACAACTGGTAATGAATTGGATGAGAATGGCAATCCGTTACAAAATCATAAGTATATATATATATATATATATATATATATATATATATATATATATATATATATATATATATATAGATATATATATATATATATATTCGATGGCAGTGGGCATATGTTCAAATTTGCACGGGATAAAGACGACCCCGCGCTAAATGAGTCCCCTGCTGCCTTGCAGGTTAGGTTTTTGATAACCAAAGGCTAGGATGCTGACAGAGTACCTTATTGGTCGTATGAATGTTTTCAATAAGATCATCGCCCAGGGCGGAGGAGTCCCAAAAAGGACTCAACGGCTATGTGTCTAGGACCAAGGCGAGCCACTAGTAACGTGGAGTTCGACTGTGGTCAAGAGCATGGAGAGGGATGGGATCCGATAGGTTCATTGCCCAAGACTCACCACATGCAATGACATCTTTACCTCCACCCATACCGGATCGGTCGTCGCCCGGAACAAGTACCGCTCCTTTTGTCTTGAACCAGGGCAGAGGTGTGAGGTGTGCTGCTGATGCACGATCATCACCAAAACTCCGACTCAGAAACAACATTAGCATTGGTACATTGAACATCAGGACATTAAGAACGCATGTAAAGGTAGAGGAACTGACACACGAAATGAACATATACTATTGGACCATCCTGAGACAGTGTGAAGTACGATGGAAGAGCCTTGGGGAACATCAGCACAGCATATATTATACTACTCTGGCAGAGATGATAAACATAAACATTGTGTCAGATTTCTCGCCCACAAAGACACTGTGAACACTGTCATGAGTTGTCGGCCAGTCTCCAGCAGGTTTATCATCATACGCTTGAGGCCAGCACAACTCAATATCACCGTTGTGCAAGCCACAAGAACAAAGTTCAACCTTGACAAGCTAAAAGACCCAGAGGTCTTGGAAGCCTTCCAGGCAAGGATAGGAGGGATACTTTCACCACTGTAACTTCTTAGTGAAGAGAACACAGTTATAGACACAATGATAGACACATTTAACATAACAGTGACCCAAACAGCCAAGGAGATCCATTCGCAAACATCGACAACCAACGAAACCATGGGTTACAACTGACATTCTTGATCTGAGTGACAAGCGTCGAGAGCTAATTAAGAAGAGGTAAGAAGTAAAAGGAGAAAAATAATACAGTGAAATCAACCAGGTTATCAAGAAAAACATGAAAAAGGCAAGGGAGGCATGGTTTGAAGACCAGTGTAAAGATATAGAAAACAAGCTAAAGAAAAATAATAGCAAACAAGCATACCGACTGGTGAAAGACCTGACCAGTGTAAAACAAGGACGCTCCTCAATCATTCAAGATAACGCAGGGAAATGTCTTACAGAAGAACAAGACATTCTAAAGAGATGAACAGAATACTGCTTATACATGTACAACCACAGATTTACAGGGGACCCAGGCATACTCAACACCCCTTCAATGACCAACACTGACAACTACCCCATCATCCGAGAATACGTAGAGGCTGCAGTAAAAGCACTGAAAACAGAGAAGGCAGTAGGAGTAGACAACATCCCTGCATAACTAGTCCAAGAAGGGGGTGAAGCCATGATAAGCGCCCTACTAACAATCTGCAACAAGATCTGGCAGACAGGGGAATGGCCAACACCATGGACTCAGTCACTCATAGTAACTCTCCCGAAAAAGTCAATTTGCAGCAATGTCAGAACTATCATACGATCAGTCTTATATGCCACCCAAGCAAAGTCATGCTAAAAATCTTATTAAACAGACTGAAGCCGTGGGCAGAGGAAATCATGGAAATCATAGCTGAAGAACAGGCAGGCTTCAAATCAGGTCGAAACACAACTGAACAGATACTTCCAGCACCAACAAGACCTTTATCATGTCTTATTAATTTTAAGAAGGCGTTTGACAGGGTATTGCATGCAACCCTTTGGTGCAGCATGAAGCTGTACAACATCAACGCTAACGTGATCAAAGTCATAGAAAGCCTTTACACCAAGGCCGCCAGCATAGTATGCTTCAAAGGTCAAATAGGATATTGGTTTAGGGCAACTGTGGAAATCATACCGAGGTGCCTCCCTTCACCTCCTCTCTTCAACATCTTCCTTGAAAGAATCATGACAAATGCACTGGAAGACCATGAAGGAACTGTCAGTATTGGAGGCAGAATAATAACGAACCTGCGCTTTGCTGATGACATCTATGGCTTTGCAGGAAATGAGGAGGAGCTAGCTCAGTTGATGTAAAAAGTGGAAAGGACAGCTACAGCTTTTGGTTTAGAAATCAGTGCAGAGAAGGCCAAATTGTTGACCAACAACACTAGTGGCATCAGCACTGACATCATGATTAGTGGCCAAAACATGGAAATTAGGAGCCATCGTGGAAGAGGAGGGATCGAAACCAGAAATATTATCCATGATTGCGCTGACAATAATAGCACTACAGGGCTGAAGACAGTTTGGAAAAACAGAAATACCTCAGTCAGCTCAAAAAACAGACTGATGCGCTCCTTGATTGCATCTGTATTCCTGTATGCATGTGAGTCATGGACCCTCACAGCGTATCTCGAAAGGAGGATTCAAGTTGATGAAATGAGATGCTTTCGAAGGTTGCTCGGCATTCCATATAGAGATCATGTCACGAATGAGGAAATGGGAAACAGAATTAAGCAAGCCATTGGGCCCTATAAAGAGCTATTGACCAGTGTGAAAAAAGCACAAAATGAAATGGTATCGACTTGTCACACGAGTAACAAGGCTTGCTAAGACAATCTTGCAAAGTACTGTGCAGGGATATATATATATATATATATATATATATATATATATATTTATATATATGATGGTCTATACTCCTGAACAAATGCAAAATGTCAGACAATCCAAATACATTTGCTATTTTTAGTTATTTTGCAATATCGTGGATATTTTTTGGAAACAATTGACGCTTATACAATTTGGCCATTATTATATCGATGATTAAAGCAGGATTTGCGATTAAACTACTACCAATGTCACATTCATTATCATTCAGAGATATTGATAAAAGGGAAAATGAAAATATAGAAATTGTTATAACGTACGCATATATAAAGCAGTTTATCATATGTGTTATTATCGTGTAAGTATATTATTTTGTATTTATATGAAATTGTATACTTTTGATTGTATGACATGTTTCTGCCAGACATTACAATATAATGAGATCAAATTCTGTTCTCCCTGCATGTTATTTAAGCAGAAAACACTTTACTGAAGCCAATAAAGAAATTGAATATGAACCTCTGTGCATGTATTTTACATTTGTAATATTCATTCATATGCCGATCATTGGGTTGAATTTAAAGCTACACTACATGTTTTTCGTTACACAGTCGCGTGTTAGCTTAAAATATTGCTAAAACAAGTGATACGTTGGCCTCATTTTAAAATATCGATCATCATACAATTTGCTATCATTTTGTATTAATTGTATCGAATAAAGGGTACTCAGCGACAGTTGAAAAATTATTTCATATGCCCTACGTTTCTCTTATCCTCATCATCGTAGCAACAACGGACGCGGAAAAGGTTTGGCGGAAAGATTTGACCACAGGATTACAGACAGACAAACGGGGAGTCACTGGTCCTGGCCTCCCCGACCAGTTGTCGATCCTTCTCCAACGCCAGACACATGATCGTATCTTAAACTTAAAGAGAAATTATCATATTGATCCAAATACTGACATCTATATTGTACAGCAATTAAAAGATGGTCAAAAAGACTTTCATAAGCACACAATATGATATCTTTTAAACACTTGTAGGCGGCTATTTTCGCTTTGCTCTTTGAAATCCATCAATCTGTGATAATCTACATGGATATACATAACTTGATCTTACAAAGTTACAATATATATTTAGGTTCAAATTGGTGACTTTATCGGAACGTACCAATGTCATCTAATACAATAACGCCTGTTTACCAAAACAAACTCATGGATCATACTGAACATGCATAATATGTATCGCTCAGTGTCAATGCCAATTGGTACGAAAGTCTTATTACTATATAATACTGATCATGGTATAATATGAAAAGTATTAGGCACAATATTCTCATATGGGGCTGAACACAAAAAACATGCTAATAATACATACGGTGCTTGCTCCGTTATTTATTTTTTATTAAACACTCAATAATACATATTCCACACCATAATAAACTTAAATGCTTTACCAAACATTCTTGCCAAACATTCTTTACATGCATCAAAATATATTTTAAATAATCGTGTTTGGAGATGAACACAAACAAACTGTTGCACTGTTACCGAGAGTCTAGTTAATGATAATTGTCAGACCAATAGAATCTTACTTTAATTACAATATAAACTGTTCAATGGTCAGTAATTACGGAAAAATGTGGGTAAATTGTTAAATTATATCCAGTCATACACAAATGTTTTCTTGCCTAACCAGCAATGGGAATTATTGATGGAACATTGAACCTTACATCTAAATGTTTAATTTAAACGTGTCAGATATTATATCCTAAAATGTAAAACAAGCACGTCAAACTTAATTTTACCTACGTCCAATATGTTATCTTTGAAACTGTTTTACCTGATGATAATATTTATGTTTTCGACATAATATACTTGACAAGATGTTATCCTGTTCAATAAACTCTAGAATATTATCGGAGACTGATTGATGCCAAAATACATCACTTGTTATTCGTATTGTTCAGTTTTCGCTCTAGAGAGTAGAATGTGCCACAATCCTTTGGAAATGTCATTTTTTAAACGTAATTTTCATTTCTAATTTTGTAAATTATTTGTATTTTGTAATTATGGACCAACGGCTAAATGTTAATAGTCAATGTTAAAAGTATTTTCTTTTTTAGACTTAAGTATACATGGTATTCTCCTGATACGTTCACATGTTTCTAATTTATTTGCCATTAAATATTGCTTTTGGTTCTGCAGACACTCTTTGTTTAGCGCCGAAATTGCGCTTTTAAATCTTTGCTTAGCGCAGAAATTGCAAAATCAATATTATAATCGATTTAATAGATTTGTGTTGTTTGTTTAGGAACCCTAAACATCAGTGTATATGTTTCTGTATAGATAACTTATTTAAGAAAAGTGAATATAATCCGATTGTTCATGTCATCACTGTGTGCAATCAGATTGATCATATTAATACACAATATTCTCATTGTAAATCTACTCCACAAATTTACGTATGTGTCCCTCATCCTGGAGAGGAAGTTATGTGATTAAAGCACCTTACATTAATGTCAATTACCAAGAGACCATACAATATAGAATATTTTAAGGGGTGGGTACGGGAACTAATGTTCAGTTATCTATCTAGAATATTTCCTGGACATTTATATCATAACTTAAATTTCCAATTTGAGATGGGCAGAATATACCAACTGTTGGAAGGTTAATTAATGCGTACATTGCTGGAACATCAAGGCATAAAATGTAACACCTAATTTTAAGAAATAGTCTAAAAGAAGGTCTACACTTATATACTGGTATAAATATACGTTTAAAATAGTTTTATTAATATCTTAGATAATAATTGCCTCTGGAACTCTTGTGATCACTGCCGCTAAGAGGCTGTGTGCAACATTGATGAAACAGATTTGATCATCTATATCATGCTTTAGAAATAAATATTTTATGAATAATTGAGTATGATATTGTATCAGTAAATTGATCATATTTCAACAATAAATTTATCATTGTAAATATACTCTACAACCCGCTATCCAGGAGAGGAAATGATATTATTCAAGTATCTTACATTACTTTCAATTGCCATGGGACCATACACCATACACAATATCTGAAGAATATTTTAAGGAATAGGAACGGGAACCAGTACTCAATAACAAAACTAAATTCTTTCTGGTGTATTTATATCCTACCTAAATTTCAAATTTGAAAATGTGTACTAGAAATATAAAATGTATACTCATTATCATTCATTTTAAAATTTCTTTTGAACGCAGTTACATTGTTAATACTTCCAAAAAACTAATGCATTCTAATTAGAACGTAAAGTAACTTGAACTGCTTCCAAAGCAGCATAAACATAAATGAACGACCTGATAGCAACCTGTGCGTGAAAGAAACGATATAGACGAGCAAACGTTTATTTTACAAAGTTTGATATCTTTCAAAAGCCATCTGCTTTAAAGGGAGATGGGCAGAAAAAATAAATTGATGGAATCTCAATTACTGCAAATACTGCTGGACACTTCCAGACATTAAATTGAACACCCGATTTTAATGAACAAACTTTGGAAGCCCAACACATATATACATTTATTTATACACCTTTATGATTTCTTTGTTGTAATATCTCGCGGAATAATTGCCATTGAAAATATTTTGGTTACTGTTGCTAAGCGTTTGTTTCCTTATTTCATATAATCTCTTTGTCAGTCTTATGGTCATGCTGTTCGACACTTTTATATATTAAGACATTTTAACGTTTCAGATTTGGATGATTGTTTTTTTTTCCTTTGATGTTTAGTGAGCTATTCTTTGTTTCATTCTGGTGTTTACAGGCAAATCATTTCACATAACAAATATGATATTTGTTCTCTACGTTTGTTAGATTTGTGAACATTTGCAGTTTAAAACATGTTTAACGTTATTATCTTCCTTGATACTGTAATAAATGTATTGTGTCTATTTCGTTATCTCCATAGCAGAGTGTCTTTGAGTTGGTGTGTATGATTTAATACTTTCTCATATATAGATATAGATATATGTATATATATATATATATATATATATATATATAGAGAGAGAGAGAGAGAGAGAGAGAGAGAGAGAGAGAGAGAGAGAGAGAGAGTACTGACTGGGTCTGGCTTATCGATCATTTAATTTTAGCGGCCAATTTCGAATTACATAAGATGTTACTCTTTATTAACATCGCATGTCCTATTGAAAAACTGTGCATGTTCTAACTGGCACATCGCATAATCCATAACTGAAACATTAAAGTACTGGTCATAAAAAGTCAACTTAGGATGCACTGTGCCTAGTCATGTACATACCTAATTAATATTTCAAACACCGCTGCCTAATCATCACATAACTAACACCTATAATGTAACACAATTTGTTCCCTGCATGGTAATTTACCTTTCTCAATTAGATAACTACGTACAAAAGGCTTAGTAGGAGATTCAATACAAAAGTAACTACAGTTTAATACCGCATTGTCTCTCTACCTAAATACTAATATAAAACCCTAAGCTTTTTACTTTGAAAACTAGGACTTATTACCAAGACATTGTTAATGGAGCATTCATGACAGCCAGATGTGTCAAAAGATCAAGTGGGCAGTGTGACATACTTATCGTAAGTATACTAATGCATTAATAATTATTCAAGGTACCCATTTCATTCAACACAAGTATGTTTGCTTTTTTGAGGTCATGTGTACATAATAAGTGTGATACAAGTAGCAAAGGATTTAGCATACGGCAGTCAAAATAAGAATGTCTCAGATTGAACGTCACTAAACAAGACAACACCAAAAGAAGGCGTAATTTGCCTCTAACAAGACCACCCAATGATTCAAGGGAACCAAAAAAGCACACATTTGCAATAAACCCGCTACAGGCAGTATATTTCAGGAAATGATCAATGACAAAGCATTCGTGGAATATTAAGCAGACATGCATTATATATGACACAATTGTGACATTTTCGACTCTAGTAAGCTCGTACAAAAGTGTATATGACAAAGCGAAGATAAGTTGTTATGTTAATTACTAGCTACATCCTAGTTTTGTCAAATCATCAAACGATATCATTTCGTGCCGCTTAATTTAAGATGACCCGAGGGTAAAAAGGATAAATTGAATGAAAATCGTGTATAAAGAACTCAATGCAAAATGTAGGAATGCATTGTTTTCAGAACATATGCATGGTTTCCGATGTTCCATCAGAAGTTGCATTCAGTCTCGAGTGCATAAATTATGTTCATATGACCAAAGAATTCAACAAAAAATGTCAAATATATTTATATTTCGAATTGTACTTGTTAATTCGAAAATGTGATGATTACTTTCGTTGTTGTTATGTTTAACGCCATACACGTTTGCAATAAAACCGCTGTTCATTTTACATGTCTCGATCATGTGCCAATACCTGTGTCTATGCAAAAGTAGTCTTGGTCCATTATGTGATGTTGCCACTCCACTTTCTGTTCTATCTATCCCTCCTTTTACCAGCTTGGGGACTACCCTGCAGTACTGTCGTGGATAGACTGTTGGCTCTTATGACATGGCCATACCATTTCAGATTTCTTTTTCTGACTGTCGTAAGGAGCACTTCGTAATAGACTACGTTGTACCAGATGGTGTTTCGCACATCTTCATTTGTGATGTGGTCCATGTAACAGATGCTAAGAATGGTTCGGTAGCATCTCATTTCAAGTTCCTGTATTCTTCTTTGTAATTCTCTTGTCAGGTTCCCGACCTCAAAAGAAAACAGAAATATTGAGATCAATAAATCTTTCAACAGTCTGATTTCAGTTTTCAGACAGATATTCTCATCTCCCCAGATGGATCTTAACTTTGACATAGCTGCCGTTGTGTGTGCTGCTCGTGACAAGATTTCTGCTCTTGAACCCTGTTGGCATATCATGGAACTAATATATTTGAATCGGCCCTCTGTTTCCAGTTCCTGTTCTCTGCCTTTAATCTTGGTTGAGATTGGTTTACCACTATTTGTCATCCGCGTTGTCTTCACGGCACTTATCTCCATATCACATCTGGAATATATTTCATCCAGGGTCTTCATTAAGGTGGCAAGCTCACCTTCACCGCCTGTCATCCTGCCTGTTCCAGCTACTTTCCCATTCTGCAATACTCTTATTTCTGACTCCACCTCTTCTTTGAGAATGGGGAAATCATCATTATTTGTGGTGTTTTGAACTTCAAGCACCTCTGGGTCTCCTGTGAACGGATAGTTGTAGAGCTTTTTCACAAATGCACAGTCCATCTTTTTGCAATGACACTTGTTTTTCTGCAGAATTTTTCATTTTCATCTTCTAACGGTACTGAATCTTGGTTGCTTTGACGGCTTAGGTCTTTCAATATTTGGAATGCCTTTTTTCTGTTATTCTTATTGTCCAATCCAATCGTCTTTTGCTTCCTTCAATTTTGTCTCTGATATTCTTGGTTATTTTCCGGTACCCCGGTGTCTCTGTTGTGTGTCTGGTGTTGTTAAGGATTCGTTGGACATCACACAGATTCAAAGTATCTGATGCAACTCAGGGTTTAGTATTTGAGGGATGGAGGGCAATGATGTCATTGGAAGATGTTACCATGACTGTGTTAACATCTTCTGTCATTACTTTAACATTAAGATCCATCACAAGGAGTGGAGGCATTTTTCCTCAAATTGTGGCTTGGATTGACTTGCAAATGTTATGGTTCTTCAGCGGTTCTATGTTGAATTTGAACCTGATTTTCTTTGACTTGTTAATTTCCTTCAGGCTCACTCTGAATTTCATAATGAGAAGGTCGTAATCACACCAAACATCAAAACCTGGGTACGTTCTTGTTTTTGCTCTATTGATACCAGATCTGTAACGGTTTTGAACCAGTATGTATTCGATCTGGTTATGATGGATTCTATTTTATGCATGCCATGTCCAGCATCATGAAGCTTTATGATGGCCCAGGGTGTTGGCTAGTACAAAGGTGTTGTAGCATGCACACGCGACAAAGCGTCTCCCTCTTGCATTGGTAAGCTCATTGCAAGAAGGTCCACAATGATCATTCCAGTCGTTTAGAGCATCTTTGTCAACTTTGGCATTCTAGTCTCGTTGTTGTTAAATCCCGGTAATTGTGGACCTTAATGATGGATCTGCTTATCTGTAGTGATTTTAAGAAATTGTATACATGGTTATACCGTATTCCTTAGTATTGAGTAGATGGTCTGACTTGCTGAAATGAATAATCTTCGAAGACAAATTTAGTTAGAGGGAGGAGCGTCCGATTGCTATTGCCATTTAAGAAGGACTTTCCAACAAGTAAACATATATTGGATACGCAGTGCCATGGACCTATATAAATGTCTCTATATTATCCACTCCATATTAAAAGTTATCCGCTCAGCGTTGTAAATGTCCTTTTCCAATTTCAACTTCAAGAAACATTGTTGATTAGGAATCCGATTGCGTTAATTTGATATTGAGCAAATATAATTCAAACTGAATACAATATTTAATATTTTTTATCTGTAATCATATTCTGATACATGGAAGAAATAGGGTTTTATAAGGTTTGTATATAAACTGAATAAATAAACACAATAAATCCACCATTTGAGATGCCAAAAATATTTTTAATCGTGGTTATTTAAATTGATATTATATTGATGTGTCATTTAATCAGTTTACTGTAACATAAGTCAAGAATTTATTAATGTCTAGTTCAGTATTATTAGAAGTATTCTCAGTTGATGTTTTAACACTATTAAGATAATATATCAATTATTATTGGAATACATCTACTGCAACTATACAAATTAACAGTTTCATTACTAAATGGCATGCAAAGACACATTTGAAGAACCAATTGGTTGATATCCTTCGAAAACGCGTGCAAAGTCACACTCAACGCACAAAGCATATAATGCACACAAGTTCACACACATCTCTCTCTCTCTCTCTCTCTCTGTATATATATATATATATATATATATATATATATATATATATATATATATATATATATATATATATATATATATATATATATTAATATATATTCCTTATTAACTAGAATGGGAACATTCAATTAGGATACAGAAGTTACTATCTTCGACCGTCAAACGCGGACGTCTTACCAAATGTCTTTATGGAAAGTATGGATCTTCATGGCAGACAGTATGTTCTTCATGAGCAAGCAAACATCCAAAGTGGAATGTCAATCGAAAATAACGGTTTGCGAACGTTTGCTTTATTTGCAACATTATATATTCGAGAACAGTATTTTTTCTTTTGTATGCCAAAGGAACATATCGATACATATATTGCAACAGACGATTGCAGTATTAAAATGACATTAACTGTGAATTATTATTTTGTCTTCATCATTTGGGTAACATTGGTTAATTGCTATAATTTCAAAGAGGACATGATTACCATCTTTATATCAATCACGGTGTAATGCCAGTATTCCTGCCATACTTTATAGAGAATGCAAGGTATGAAGAAAGTGCAACAAAATTAATTTGTTGAAAACATTTGTTTTCTGATACAAGTCCTTCATTAAAACTATATTGTATTTCCTTGTTTTTTTAAACAGTTTGAGAGATGCTAATTGTAGCAAAATACAATTCATATTTAATTATTGCCCATTGTACGATTCAAATCGTATTTTGTTTCAGAACAAACAAACTTCATCGGGAAAAATGTACAGGAGAAACATCTAAATCATCTACGAAGTAATCCATATATACAGGGCGAAACCAATCTCAATATAAATCCAGATGTCATGTTCTCAAATATAAATGGTGACAGTTTACCAACAGGAAACAATGACTACAGTAGAACCCACAGTAAGAATGGTACGTTGCTACAATATATTGAATTATTATGATAGTATCGTTTCTGAATTATAAAGCTGTCAAAATGCAATATGTATATCTATAGATATATATATATATATATATATATATATATATATATGTGTACATAGTTTCCTTTTGAAATTTCTCAGGCAACACCCTCCTACTGAGAACATACTGTGTAATGTAATTTCTAATGGACACAAACTGATTACAAAGTCAATTTATCATCGCAATTATTAACGTAATGGTGAATGTAAACTAAATGTGATTTTCTTTTTCAAATTCCATCCACAGATAAGTCTCGCAACCGAAATAAATATTACGTCGAAGTCGTTGTATTAGCAGACTCAGGAGTATGGGAATTGTACGTGGATAAGTAAAGCAATAAGCATCTATCTAGCTAAGTAGTATAGAAGAGGCCCGATTCTGGACCACCTTAATGTATTTCCTATGGGAGGAAAAAAATCGAAACTGTTATTTTGCCATTCTGAGACTTTCGATTTTTTGCAAAACAGGGGGTACTAGAAGGGCTCAGAAAAGGATTTTTCGAATTTTCATTTTATATTGTAAGTCTTCCCTGGCACAAATATTTCTATTTGGCATTCTATGTGCAACTCGTTTTCGACCATTTATGTCTCTACTAAATATCCTCATCTTGCCGTTTCGATATTTTATTGTGGGTGTAGTAATTGGATCAAAAGTCTTATGTACATCAAGTAATTGTTGTTTGCTGTGCTGTGTCAGCATCATATATGACATTATAATTAAAATATATTTTTAATTATTTCACAGTTACGCGCGATTCAAAAGAAACTCTCCTACGGTTGGTGGTACTGTTTTGTAATAATATTTTGGGGACCTTTTATTGTAATATGAAATTACTGACCTGTAGTATTTTCCACCACAACTCCCACATAATTGATACGGACCTTTAACACCCCGTTGACAAACAAAATAAGGTTTTGGTCCAGCATTGGGATTTATTCTAATCGCATGTGCATGTATACCACAATAATCACCAAAACAACTTTTCCCACAGACTTTTATTGAGCCCACTGGAAGCCATTTATAAGTATCGGGTGCAGGTAGTAACCCCATATATTATTAAGTAGAATCTAATTTAAATTGACCAATGACCAAACGCAATCGTGTTAATTCCATCAGTACAATATCGCTTATCATCAAAATTACAGAGTCCTGTTTTTGTCAATCTATCTGTGAAAATGTTATGACGATGTGATCTGAATCCAAAAGTGGTTATTGTTGGTAGTTTATTTTTTGGTGATCTCTTTAGTGCTGTCAAGTAATCGTTGAATTTCAACTTGTTCTTCACGTAATTATTATTAATTCCTTTTGATTTGTTTGCTTCCATTTTTGAATCCTTCAACACTGAATACATCTTCGCTCTAAGTCCAAAGAATACTTTGATCGGAGAAAATGCAAATTCATCTTTCATCTTCCCAATTACTTTCTTGCTGGTGTTATCATTGAATTGTCCACAAGATCCTTTAGGATCTACATCTGATATATCAAATAATTCACGACGATTATAGATATCTTTATAGATATCTTTTTTGGGGATATCTTCCCCAAGGACCTCATTGACAAGTGAATCCGTGTCAGTAAACAACAATCTTGCATTGGACCATTTCGATTTAACGAACCCGTAGTGAAATTGGTACATCATGTACTTGGACATTTCTAACACTGCAGCACCAACATAGACTGGTTTGTCAAGATACAACCTAGATTGCTTCGAGGTGATCAATGAAAGATGATCTGTTATTTTTTTACTATCTTCGAAGCAATTTCTCCGAGTCAATTTATGTCGTCGCGTTTCATTGTTAACAATTTCTATATTGACCCGTTTTCGGATATTTTCCATAGTTTTTCCGAATACAGAATTAATCTTCAACTTGAAAAAGTCCTTCTCGAAATCATTCTTCGCAGCTGTTCTTCTAGCTGTGTTACCATCAATATAAGATTTCATCTTTGTCGAATGATTAAACTGCAACACCTTATTAACCTTTCTTAGTATCAGCCCAGCATCAATTGCCTGTTTAAGTATAGCAATGTGACATACATAATTCCGCTTGTTGTACAGATTCGGTACCAATTTTGCTTTTGGGTTGTATTTCACTGTTCGTAACACTAATTGTTCCTGTGATAGCATTTTATCGGTGACTATCATCTTTTCAACTAGAAAAGGACAATCACTGTGAGAGTCATGTAAGTGAGCTGGGTAATCGATATCCACTTCGACATAGTAGCCAGTTTGTTCATCCACGTTGTTAAATATCACCTTGCTGGGATCATCACCAGGTTGCCAATTCGATGTTGTCACTAAAAAGTCCTCTACGGTGGACCATGAAAAACCACCATAAGGCATCAGCATACTCATACCACCACCATAGAGATTGTTCATGTCTATAGAGATGATATATTTGCTGGGTTGATTTACATCATACTGTTTGAAATCTTTATTATTTGCGATGGAATGTTTCTTTGTAATCACACTTATCCTACCTCGGATCGCTTTCTCAATAAATAAATATATATCCTCATCAGTTAATAGTTCAAGTTTGATATTTGTTGATTTCAATAACGCATTCCAAGACAATCCTGGTGCTGAATAATAGTGTGCTGGATCTAATCCATAGTAGTTCATCGAAGTTGTTCTAAAACCATCGTAGATATCTGACAACAATAATACATCCACGGTGAGATATATATCGTGATAGTCGCCGAAGTTTTTATAGTTAAATATGTTCCAGGTTGATAATGCTCGATTATATTCTTCTACAGTGATATCTTTATCATTCATTGATGAATAGAACTTATCGATGGACGGCAATGATGTTTCTGAAAACTGTGATGGACCCTTAAAATAATTATATGGAAATATTCCTTTCACGGTGATATATTTTAGCGTTTCTGTTTTTCAGTGATTGGTTAACTAGCACAATTCTTTGCTAGTTGTTCCAACGATGTATTCATGAATTGTTTACTAACAACTGTGATAGACATCAATCGTTCTGTATTATTGGGGATACATTTCAATGAAATGTGGTTGTCAGTACAGTAATTTGAAATCTCTGGATGTCCTAACGCGCGTAGAATAAAATGACCATCATATCCACGGAGATTGTGAAATACTACCGGATAAAATGTTTGAAAACTTCTACACCGTTCGTGAACTGCTCCAACATACTTATCTGATACTGCATTCAAGAATCCTACTTTTGGATTATTTTCAGTAAAATCTTTTTTACAAATACAGCAGGTGTGATTAGTTGAAAGGATTTTAATTTCGTAAAACATTCGTCAGTAACCAACAATAATTTCTCGATTCGTTGTTGCTCTTCAAAAAGGTATTTCAGCATGTGGACTTCTGGTGGTGTATCATTGTTGTTATTTTTTCGGTATATTTGTGATAATTTTGAAAAAACTATTATTGGTACATATAGTATTTATCTGATACGATTATGAGCATGTTTCTGTGTTGATAACGTCTTAATGTTACATTCACAGGCCGGTTTGTCACAAACACACTTATAATTGTTAACAGGTACGATAAATGACTCAAAGTCTAACAAATATCAAAGGTAGTTTTCGAGTTCGCTCGTACTTTTTAAAGCAGCATATATTATCAGGTGCTTTCAGGGTAGTTACAGCTTTAACCTCAAAGCAATATTTGTTGTGTTCGATTAGCTCTTGCTGAGTGCGAAATCCACAGAGGCAGTTGTACCAATATGATCATATCCTGACATTTTTGAACTCATTAGACGACTAAGAACTTTTATCCACACAAAATGTTCGTTATACCATAAAAGATTTACCGTAGAATTATCCGTGATGTGTTTACTACTGGTGATATCAAATAAGGAAAAACACGCAGTTGATCATCAAACGAAAAAACATTGATTCCAGAACGAAATAGGGTTGGATTCTGCTTCTCAATTTTAGGTATTTGTTTTACTGGAGTAGGATAATCAATTCCGTTCATGTTGATTCGGCAATGATAGGGTATGTAGTTGCTCACTCGATCTACATGATCATGTGCCATAAATACTGCATATAATAGCGCCCACATCAAACATTTATTATCAGTATTTTTCACGTTAATGCATGATTTTGTTGCTATGATTTTACCAGGAAGGGGTTTAAACGACGCACCCGTAGTAATTCTAAACTCATACACGGATAGTTGTATATAATTCACTTTAGTGATTACCCATCCAGAATCATGAGAGCTATAAAGTTCAAAATTTCTTTATATCCGTTGGAAAAAGCCTTTAGCAAGATCTTCAAGATCAGTTGCTCTTGTGACTATCTGGGTTACAGAATTTAAATCAGTTGTTCTTTTTTTACCCGGGTTCTTTGCCAAATACATATCGACGTTATACATTGCATTTACTTTCAGGGTCGACTTTTCTAGTAAAATGTTTAGAATAAACCCCGTAATAATTTTTATCAGATCATTGACAACAAAGTGGTTGTATTGCTTAACACGTGGAAAAAAGCGGATATATGCATCCGATCCAGAAAATGCTTCATCAATGATATAACCGCCTTGTTGAATTTCTGAGTGTATTTTCTTTTTTCGTCGCAGAATTGTTATTTGTTCTGTTAACTCGGCCAGTTGTTCATTAGTTCTTGGCCAGTCTATTTTTGTTTTAGTTAATTCGTAGTATTCATTAACGAGTTCTCTCGCAACTACATGGCGAGAATTGTTCGGTAGAACCATTGATGGGCTCATTTTAGATAATGACATTTGTATACTACACATATCTTTAATTCAATTTCACCATATAATTAAAACTGAATTAAATTTTTGCATATCATATATATAATAACATGTATAATTTATCATGTTGTTCGTGGCTCAAGAAAGATTCGAGTGAACGGTGTGGTAAAAAATGTTACGGTGATTATTGTGGTACTCATGCGTATTTGTTGAGAATAAGTCCTAACGCGGGTACTACACCTTGTATTAAATGTGGTGTTGGCGTTCGAGTAAAAATTCATCTTTTTGATAATTGTGGACGCAAAGCATATCGATCTTTGTTGAATTATTATTTGCGAAGAAAAAATAGTCAACTCGGTTGCAATGAAACACCTCCAAC
Organism: Unio delphinus; assembly: GCA_029339505.1. Classification (NCBI taxonomy): domain Eukaryota; kingdom Metazoa; phylum Mollusca; class Bivalvia; order Unionida; family Unionidae; genus Unio; species Unio delphinus. Next base: position 6,564,842 of record JAQISU010000090.1, read on the forward strand.
TGAAGATAATGTTATTCTTGGATATACGCCCCGATCGATTTCAGCTGCTTAATTTTGCCAAACTGACACTAAATTGGTACCCCTTGAGGAATTTTTATGACACCTTTATTTCGCCAAGCTGATACTTAATTTAAAAAAAATGAGTGGTCCAGGGAAATAGAGGTGTTATTTTTGTCAATCTGGAACTTAATTTTAAAAAAGATGAGTGGTTCACGTTTTTTTGCATATCTTGTACTAAATTGGTACCCCTTATTGATTTTTTTTATAAAATCTTTATTTCGCCAATCTGACACTTAATTTTAAAAAATGGGTGGGGTTATAGAAGCCTTATTTTGCCATTCTGACACTAAAAGTAAAAAATTCATAGAAGCGTTTGTAGATGAAAATATGTACTCGTTGTTAAAGATTAATGTTTTCATCGTATTTCATTAAAATAAGGGTTCTGTCAAAATATTTAAAATTAAAATATCCTTGTGGAGAGCTTATTTTGGTGATTTGAGCCCTTCTAGTACCACCTGTTTTGCCAAAAATCAAAAGTCTCAGAATGGCAAAATAACAGTTTCGATTTTTTTTCTTCCCATAGAAAATACATTAAGGTGGTCCAGAACCGGACCTCTTCTATACTACTAGCTATGTATCTATATATTGATCTATGAATCTGTATAGGAATGTATCCTCCTTCTACGTACATATTTATCAGTTTATTAACTTTATTTTTTGATCTATCTATATCTCTATCTAATGATCTATCTATCATGTATGTATATATATATATATATATATATATATATATATATATATATATATATATATATATATATATATATATATATATTTATCTATCTATTTATCTATCTGTATACATGTATGTATGTCTGTATTCATGTATGTATGTATGTATGTATATGTATGACGTATGGATGTATGGATGTCTGAATGTATGCATGGATGGATGGAGGGTTGGATGGATAATACAATAGTGAAACTTTGTCAGTTACCATATTGACAAAACCAAATATCTCAATACTTGCCAGTATGGACAAATGAATCCAAAGCTAACCTGCATTTGTCTTAGCATTTCACTGATCTTCTATCAATTGATTAATGATTATAATATTTCGAACATGTCTATACAGTTTTTTATACTTAACATTGACTTTGAAGTAATAGCAGAATAATTGAATTTTTTTGGCCAAGGTTGCTACAAATATGTATATACACATATACCCATATATGCATGTACACACATTCACATATACACGCAGCTCTCTATAACCATATATATATATATATATATATATATATATATATATATATATATATATATATATATATATATATATATATATATATATATATATATATATATATATATATATATATGTATATATATATATTTATATATATACATATATATATACATATATATATATATATATATTTATATATATATATATATATATATATATATATTTATATTTATAAGTATATATATATATATATATATATATATATATATTTATATATATATATATATATATATATATATATATATATACATACATACATACATACATACATACATACAGACAGACAGACAGACAGACATACATACATACATACATACATACATACATACATACATACATACATACATACATACATACATACATACATACATACATACATACATACACATGCTCTCAAATGGACATTCACACAATCACGTATGTGTAAACATGTTCTTTTTCATATTGATATATAGAAAACAACATGAAACCTGAAGAAAAAAGAACAGGTAACGACAATCTGTGTTAAAAATAACTATATATGAATCAGAAAACTTTAGGTCTCCAGGAATTGTTATACAACTAAATGTGTGGACATTGACAGGAGAACGTTGGTCCATTTTCTAAGAGTTGTACTAGTCAGTATTAATGCTATGTTAGGACTTGTTGGTTGATAGTTGGTTAATAGTAGGGTATACGTTTTATTGTATTTTGAAGCTTGCTTTTTGTAGTCACCATAAGCCTTTAAACCATACATCATCACTTGACTTGTTGCAGTCAACCCTGCTTCCAAGAAGTGTATCCAACTATGTATCGTCTTCTTGATTGAACACGTTAACCGCTTCTCTCACCTATACTGTTTCAATCACACTCTCAAAGAAAACGTTTCGTTCTTAAAACAACATTTTGCAGCCTAGATTAAGGTGTTTCGCTCTGTCGTCAGTCTGTGTTTCTAATCCATTTTAACAGTGTTTTATAAATATTTGGGGTAGTATCACTGCAACGATATGTTTAACAATATATGCTTCTAGATGAATCAAGATACTCCTGTATATGCTGCATGTCTTGATAATGCTAAAGCATTCAACACAGTTTGGCACAACGGGTTACTATACAAGCTGAACAAACTTGGCATAAACGGAATGGTCTGGTGCATCACCAAAATCTCGTGCGAGAGACTAACACGTTATATTTTATTTGCGGGAAAACTATCCAAACGCTTGGATATTAAGCAAGGTGCTGGCCGTATGCTGTCAGGTTGGTTCTTTTCTGTAACGATATATGATTTCATCACAGAATTAAATAACATTTTACGCGGTCTGACACTTATCGCGTATCACAAACTATAATATAGACGACATTATAATATGAGTTATGTCAGAGATATGCTGCACGAGGTGTTCAATCCTTTGATACATATTCGTCTACGCAGACAACACGTTGGTAGTACCTTGCGACTGTGGGTAATGGAAGCATACATAAAGTGAATTTATTCTTTGTAAAGCGAATGTGTAGAGACACGTGGGCGCTGATCTGGAAAAAAGAATTTCATTATGCGCTTAAATCAGTATTTGACCAACTCTTTAAAACAGACGGTATTTATTTGTCAGCCAGTGAGTGTCTGAGATAACTTCAGAGACATATATTTCTTCCAACTCAAGACTTTACACAAAGTACAGCATTTAACTGTGTCATTGGTATCAAAAATGTAGCGCCCTAGCTGTCTTTGCAAAGACTTTCGCCCTTATATAATGTATTTCAGCTTCACAGCAGGTGTGTGAGGTCGCTATTTATACGTGTTTTGATCAACAACATTCGTAATATTTAAGACATACTGAGTTTATTTAATTTCTGAAGTTGGAAACGTACAAAACTTAGGTAGACCTGGCAATGCGATTGAGATTTAGATCACACTCATGTAATCTTTATGGTCATTACTACTTTTCTTATTCCAGAGAATAATCACAACGATTATATATTTAGATATAACCTCTACTTGCAGGTTTCTAGCGATAGCAAATTCCACGAGCCCCGCTGATAGAGATATTAAAGCCCGCAGAGACTCGAGGGAATATTTTTTACACAATATCAATGATGTAAGTATTGTATACCTGATTATATAATACGTTAGCATTCATTTAATTCACATACTTAATTTGATTAACACAGAAAGGCTTTTGGGTATCGAACGATCCGTGACTACACTGGACTAGCACAATTACGTTTGTTTAGCATGCACCGTAAATATATTTGAGTTGGCTGCATGGATCTTGATGTGTTCGTCTTCAAAACGTGATCCCAAATTAATTTTAAAATGCGTTAAATCCTAACCAAACTTTGATAAAATGTTCATCTATTTAATGAACATCGTTTTCAGTCTACAACGTATTCTGTTTAGAAAATGCTTACTATATATTCTTTAAAATGAAAACAGAAAACATAAACACTTTATTTCACTAAAACTTAGTCATCGTGAATGTGAATATCGTCCGATCGTTTTAAATGCAGAGACATTAGATACGTGTTGTATGTTCTCTATACATGATGCTACTAACTTGCATATCTCAGAAATATTTTGAGAACAAAGAGCTTTGTGGGGTATGTCTTTTGGTCTGTATTAGCATTGTTAAAAAGCAACATTTGCAATTTTGTATTAGGTGGACCAGCTTTACAAAGGAATAACCGATCCTAGTATAGAAATTACTTTCGCCATTCGCTCCTTGGTAACATTCCTGGTAAGAACGTTCTTTTTATATGTGTGCCCTTGAGGACGTCTCTTAAAATACGTGTCCTGATGGCAGTCACGTGATGTTATTAGGTCTTTCATTTCACAAATATTTAACATACTTATTTACAATCTAAGTGGGAAGAGGCAATGCTGTTTTAGCGCCTTACATAGGTGAATGATCTCATCAGTTATGGTGCTTGTGAAAATGTTTCAAGACTAAGTATAGAGTACACCCTGAAATATCTATCCTCTGTATTCTGGGTATGTTCCTCTCATTCAAAGTTCAATTCAACTGATGCATTGAAGTAAGGTTTGTGGCAACATGCTATTTAAACAAAATGCATATTCCTTTTTAGCATTTCCTTGTCATTGTATTTCAGATTATGATTTGCAAGTCAAGGTAGTATCTATTGAAAGCACCCATGTACTAAAGCCATCGACAATGGATTGTGATTATATCACCCTTTGAACATTATATTATGTTATAATGTGTTCCACAAATTATGTAGAGGCATGATAAAATCAAATTTGTAATCACATTGTATAATACAGACAATTATACTTACTAAAATCAAAACTTGAAGAAGCTATGCTTGATCAAGTCATGATATCTGTGATGGTTACGCAAAAAGAAGCATTCATCTTTATCATTGAAGTATTTAGACAACAGTGTTATGTCACAAAACTAACATACCGAGGAATGTTGTAATAATGTGTACCATAAAAGATACCCGAAAAAGATTTGTACTGAAAATATGCCTAATATCACATAATATTGTCTGAAGAAATGGAATCATTACATCATAATCTATTCCATACATGTGTCAAGTGTTTACTTTTAAATCAGGTTTAGTACTAAGAAACCAAACAATAGATACGTTAAAATGTGTTGAATATGTAATTACACACAGTACGAGCAGCAGATACAAGACAACATGCAAACTATACAAAACGGGTACCATATTCCCAATCGATAAAATTAAAGTTCGTTAAACAATTAGTTTGACTATTATCAATAATTTAAACAACCATCGTAACATATATACAAACGTTTGTTGATAACTATAAAAATACCCTATTGTTCTTATCACTATATCAACGCAAAAACAGGTTAAATGCATACATATTTTAAAGCACTAATGTGCAACCAAATGAACAAATAAAACAACATAAGAAAACAAAATGAAGGAGTCATGCTATTAACTATAGTTCTAATTATGATCTAGTTGTGATGAATATGACGATGGTCTGGTCCAATAAATGCATACGTAACTCTAAGCATAACGCTGATTATATTTGTTTTACTCTGATGAAAATTATAAAGCTAACTGTGGTAATAAGAATACACGGCTAATTACCGTTAATTCATCGCCATTTCTAATTAATATTCATTTCACTCGAGATCTTATAATGAAAGACATATATAATTGCCAGAACAATCTCATAATTATGTTCTGATAGCTGTATATGTATATATACTACCTAGTAAGAAATACTATGATCTGGACATGTGACTGAAAACTGCTTAAACGTTAACACAGAAATAAGCGAGATTGAATCCGACAAACATAAGCCTTTTGACGTCAGATGCTGTGAGATTCAGATCAAAGATAAATTAATTGTATTCATATCTTATATAATACAATATATCAGCAAACAATCTGAAAAGCAATCGTTACGCTTCTTATTTCAAAATGATTTGTTACTGTTCAACATGCCGTATGTAACTATCGTCCGAGAGAAACATGATATGCCACTAATACAAACAAAATAATCATTGTATCAGAATATAACATAATCAGAGAAATGTTAGATACGTTTTATTTCTAATATGGCAGACACAAAGGCCAAATAAGTTTTATATTTTTAGAAGAACGATAAATAAACTTATTTTGACTAAATTTGTTTTCTGATTGTGCCTTCATTTTATACGATTTATTGGCATAAACGGACATTTAAATATACATATACATTCATGCATAAATACATACATATATGCATACATACATGCATACACTGTGTGTGTGTGTGTGTGAGATAGTAGTAGTAGTAGTAGTAGTATCTCAGCAAAGAAACTTAAAGTGATAAATGAATAACGTTGACAACTGTTATTTGATACTGTTAATATGATGGCCAAATCATATAGGCAAGATAAGAAGATACATCACCATGAAAACAGTTAAAAGGAAAATTATATAGGTACATTACATATTTCGATATGATTTAGCAGCTTTTCCAATTAAGCATCTCATGATTATCACAATATCTGCAATAATAAGAATTATTTTGATAAGTGCAGCCCAGGTTTAAATTGTAATTACTCCATTTCTTTCTCCTAGTTTTTCCCCCAAAACGTCTTTTTTTAAGTATCGGAATACAATTACTGATTAAGAAATATCAGTGACACTTAGAATGAAAGGTAGAACAATATACGTGTTCTACTCAGCTGGTTTAATGAGTATGATATTCTTGTAGGACAGAATAATAATACTAATTGTATTATTAGCAGACATAATGTTTTACATATTTGTTAAACGTTTGGTAATAGAGCGTTTCGAGCACAGCATACTTCCCGAGAAATACATCCAGACTTTCCAAGGGATGTAGACGTCTGATAATACAACAAACTTATTCGATCCTGTTGAAACTGGAACTATTAAGATGGAGTATTTAAGTATCCGATGGTAGTTATCCATGGTTAATCTTGTACATTTCATTCAACTTGAAATGTTCTAATTATAAGACAATTACTTTTTCTGCCTCTTAACATAGCCTTTACTCATGCTCTTCTCAATAAGTAGCCACATGTGAAAGAGAGGAATAGGTTTCTGGCACTTCCTTACCACTCCAACAAGTCAACTATGTGTGAGTTCCAGTCTTACCTCGCTCACTATTGCTATGTTCTTCCAATTGAGTAGGTTGTGTACCCATGATCATCCGTGTTATTACTTTAAGATAGCATGTGACGAAACTTTCTTTAAAATCAACAATAGCCACAAATAGCATCATGTTTTTCAACTCGTTTAGGGAATTTGGAACTAATTTTATTATAGCATATTCCTTCTAGATTATTTTTAAACCCAATAAATGGAAGTATTGGGATGACTGTCTGAGGCATTTTATGTACTGTAAAATAATACAAAATTGTACCACCATGCTCGGTTGCTAAAGACATACCTACACTTACCTTTCAAACTTTGATACATTGCGTTATTTAATCTGGATTGGCAGTCATTCTAGTTTGCTAATAAGATCACTATACACGTTTACAGTGTCATGGATATTAGACTACAGAGTTTTATGCTAATGTTTGAAACGTTTCTGTCCAGCATACGCCTTATATATGCTTGTATACTTTCATTTAGTATTTTTGTATTCGTCCACATTTATCTTGATTAAGGACGTATAAAGAACTTTTTATTATGTATATTCAATTTTCGTGTGTTACTATACTTCATTTATAATAAGTTACAATTATATTTTGTACTTGACCTTGTCAAAAATCATGTTTATGTTGTACGTGATTATTAGCCTTCATTTGTGTAAACAATACAGAGTTAATATTTCCTCTAAGAGTAAGAGTTAAATATTAAAATCATTATGAACTTAAGTCTACATATTAAGTATGATCGGGGTCATAGTCAGTAGAATCGTGACTTTTGTTGTTTTCAGTGTTTCATTTGAGTTCTAATTGTTTGTTCAACTTATTAATCTTTGGAAGTGCAACGTGCACACTATTACCATTGCAATTGCCATGAATTCAAGCAAATTCTGGGCTAATTGTATTGTAGTTCGTCCAAACGTAATGTCAAATTAGCACAATTTCACGACATTCTTACAGTAGTACATTTAAGATTATATGCTCATCAACATCTACAGCATTGGATCATTTTGGGATAGCCAGTGAAAGTCTATTTGCACTGTATCCATGATACTTAAATTTGAACTCGACTAAAACGCTTAACATCCCACGTCGAACAACTTTGAACATAAGCGTTATCATTAATATAAAAAGAATTATCAGGTGTGTGTTCGCCTTAGTTAATTTAAAAACGGAATGCATTATATGAAGCAACCAAAGTATTTATTTCATCGCTTAATGTTTTGGGGAACGCTAAGACACAGAAGTAATTTTAAAAGATGTCAAAATATGAACACAAAACATCGAATTAAACGTAAAAAGTGGACATGGTTCGCTTAAATTAGTCAGAAAATCTAATCTGCATTGACTGCAATTATGATAAGAACAAAACGCACATACACAAAGATATATATATATATATATATATATATATATATATATATATATATATATATATATATATATATATATATATATACATCTTCCGTATGTCTTGTTCATTACAGTGTATGAATTTCCTGTATAATATTTACTTGAATCACTAACGAAACTTTTAATAAGGATGTATACAGGATCAGCCTTGGCGTTTTCTTACCATACGGGAAAAAAAATTCACAGATATAAATCCCCTTAAGCCTTTAAATATAATAGTATGCACTTTCATTCAATCATTTGTAAAAATTATATTGCTGGTCATCAGCACTAAATTAAAGAACTAACTCGAAATAGCAGTATCGTCTTCAAATATTCAAATATTCATGTTTGTTAGTATAGAAAACGACCTGCTGTTACCAGATCATTTTACTATTTGTTTGTTACCTCTTATGTTTATAGACAGTAGGACTTTTTCCGCACGTGCAGTCTTCAGTGCAGGTACAGGGCAGAAAGTCGGTGATTGACGGAGAGAAATATTTGAACGATCTTAAGACTTGGGATAATATCGTAGGATCGAGACATTTACCGCCTCACGACCAAGTTATTCTCTTTACGAGGTAAGAGTATTTACGCAAGCTATATCGAAACATTACAGGTTGCAAATAATACGTACTAATACGAATAGTATATAACCACTATTGTACATACGGTGCGGTCCGTATATTCTGAAGGCAAGAGTACCTAAGGAGACCTCAGACTGAAAATCTAAATCACGAGAAGCTGCTTTAAGGTTTTCTAAAATATCTACATTGGTCTAATTGAGACGTAGACGAAATATAGATAGATAGATAGATAGATAGATAGATAGATAGATAGATAGATAGATAGATAGATAGATAGATATGCATATATGTATTTCTTTTATAATGCAACGTACATACTGGATGCAAAAAAATAGCTTAGAGTCCTTATATTCTTCAATTGGTATATAGAAGGCAAAGACAAAACGACTTAGCTCACAAGCCTCGTAGGGAGACAAATATTATAACATAAAGGCTAGGATTTTATTGTCTCGGTCCAAACCCCAACATTTATTCTATATATCTCAACCTGGCACACCGTTTAAAAACAAACATGTGACAAAACTGAATTTGAAGCTATTTTTACATGTGTTAAATGCAAACGAAAGTGTTTGTTATTTATGGACAGGTATAAAATTAAGCAATACATAAACATGTAGATTTCCGGAAAGATGTCCGCCATCGCTTGACTGCTTGAAAGGAAGCTCTTCCGATTTTGTTCTATATTTGTGCTTGTTTTCTGTCATCGTCTACATTGTTGTCTTTCATCATGCATTGGCTGTTCCGTTCGTGTGTGCTAGTTCATCTCCTTGTGTTGGAAGCGAGAGCAATTTGATTTTTTCTCAACTGTTTTGTCCCGCTGTTGAGACGTAACTTGTTTTTGAATAAACCGCCGTCACGTGACCGCTTACACTACGACGACTCCTCACAATCTGATTAAAATCAGCTGTTACGTACTACGACACTAACATCTGAACTAACTCGATACGGGGTCATGTCCAGGTGACCTTTGCATTGACCAATCAAAACGCGACTGGCAAACCAGTAACAGTATTTCGCAGACATCGTGTTGGATAGAAAGAAACCGAGAGATATCGAAAGACAATAGAAAATGGAAACCCCCTTGGTGCAAATCATAACACCAAAAAAAAGGTATTTTCTTGGAAATATTTGTGTTTTGTGCGGGTTTTCGTTCATCCAGATAGAAAGGCTTGAAGACGGCAGCGAGATTCAAAATAAATTTCTGGACAGAAAACTTAAATTCGGAACGAGTGGAAAACATCGCGCGAGTTACTGAAGTAAGAATCGCTGCAGATGACGAAAGTGGAGTGTGCCAAAAATGTTACAGATCCGTTGAAAAAGTGTTAAGGTCAGAAAAGGAAGTTTTAGAGGTAAAGAAAAGGCTAAAAGAATCGGCAGAAACTGTTTCAAAAACTTTACTCTTAAATCTGCCTTCGCCGAAACGAAAATCCATCACAAAAAGGATGATCAGAAGTCCAGTTTGCTTCGCTATCGAACTGATGTATGAAAGGTCTAATCCGATTGGTGGAAATTTTAATTAGTATGTATTATGCAAAGGTCGCCTGGACATGACCCCGTATCGAGTTAGTTCAGATGTTAGTGTCGTAGTACGTAACAGATGATTTTAATCAGATTGCAAATCCTCATTAATTCGATTCAATGACCACACATTGGTTCTAGATACTACAGTATGCTCAAGACTGAACGAACTGGGAATTCATTCATCATTTCTTAAATGTAAACGGAAGGGAAAACATAAACGTTCTTTCAAATCTGGCCGGCGGAGAACAGGAAGGATTCCAGTTATCTCCCTTTCGCTCGTAACGGATAAACAAGTTAAAAATATTGCAGTTAATTTAAATAATCTGGTTCAAATTACTTTTAAATTGTCAACTGTCCCAGGGATACCACTACGTATTGCATTAATCAACGCTCAATCAGTAGGATCACCGGAAAAGGGCACAGAAATTGTTAATTTTATCAATGACCAGAATATTGACATCTTCTTCCTGACAGAAACTTAGTTACTTTCGATAGGTGATGAAAGTAAGTGTGCGGATTTAACACCCAGCGATTACTCTAACAAGTCGTTTCCCCGCAACTCTCGCGGAGGTGGAATTGCTGTTATTACAAAGAATTCTATGATCAAATACCTCAAGTACAACAAAGCCTTTAACTTCTGCCACACATCGTTTGAACTAGTCCAAACAACGCTCATACTGGAACAAAGTTCAGTACATTTTTTTTTGCCGTCCTCATCCTAGTAGAAAAAACAAGCTGACTGAATCTCTCTTTTTGGAGCAGTTTCCAAATCTTCTAGAGTATGGAAATTTGATAGGTGACAACCTAATTATTCCTGGAGATTTCAACTTTCACTATGACTGTCCTGGTAAACTAAACACGTCAAAACTCCTATATTCCATTCATGTTTTTAATCTTAAACAGTCAGTTAACCAACCTACCCATACACTTGGTCACATTTTAGACTGGTTTCTTTATAGACTTGATTTTAATATTCTGCAATCAACTCTTGTATCCCACGAACTTGCATCGGATCACCTCTGCATTGTATGCCATCTCGACGTATCAGTCCCTAACCCTCCACCGCTATTCGCTACTAAGAGAAACCTCCGTATGAGAAATATAACCAAATTCATGCATGACATTCAAGAAAACCTAACAACTTTCTTACATGCAACAGCGGAACAACTTGTAAACTGCCTGGGTTCATTGCATGAAAAACACGCCCCAGCCACGAAATGCAGAGTATCAATAAAAAAAGTGTTCTTCTTGGTATAGCAGTGTTAGGGACCAGCTTCGCACTGCTAAAAGACATCGCCAAAAAGCAGAGAGGCTTTGGCTTTCCACCAGACTCACTATTCATAAACAAATCTACGAAGCCGCTAAGAAGAACGTCACAAACATAGTCCATTTGGCCAGATCATCCCACTACAGTTCTAAGATCACGGAGAGTTCCATCTGCATAGAGCTCTTCGAGATAACTAACAAACTAATGTCAAGGAACAAATGTACAACACTTCCAATGACCTTCTCTCCACTAGACCTACCAGGCCAATTTGCAAATTTCTTCAATGACAAAGTTCAAACCATTAGAGATTCGCTTGACAGCACAATTTCAACTCATTCGTCACCATACAGGTATGATGCGGAATTTTAGCGACAACCGTTAAGTGAGTAGTATAATGAATGTCCGACAATATCGATACGATGAAGTGCGTGAAGTCCAAACTAAACGAAAGTATCGCGTCGACATGTATCAGGTGAAGATAAAAAAATACCGTAGGCGTATTACCAGCATTGACATAATCGTATAATCACCTTCAACTCTTATTTCTGGAACGAGTATATTGTTTTCACCGATAACAATTATGGTATCTGTAGTTATCACAATTTGTGCTTCAGCGGCAATAAAAATTCAATGATTTTTTAATATCATTGCAAAACAAATATCCACATGCATTCAGAATAAAATACAATATTATATAATTAGATTACAAATCGCAACGGCTGCATATCCTCATTTAAATCGATACAGCTACATCGAAATTAGAAAAAATATAATAATAATAATAATAATAATAATAATAATAATAATAATAATAATAATAAAAATAATGACGACGGAATTAGTGCAACAAATGGCCGCGAACTCAGCCCCGTGAAAGACAACCATGTTCTCAATAACCTCAACTAACCGTAAATTCAGCATGAACTTTTCAAGCGCATGTCCAGTAATATAAATCGCGCTAGCAAAAGTACCAGTATATCACAGCTGGCCAAACATTCGGGCAAAACGATTTGGTGGGATGCAGCCGAAAAATTATCTGGTGTTTACAAATAAAAATCGAGATGATTGAAGCCATGACTGGCACGTTATTTCTATACCAAACGGTAATTATCGTAGAATAACATCCATTACGGGAAAAGATTCAAATACAGCTATAATGTTTCACAAACCAACATTATCAGCTTCCATCGATATAAACTCTTCCGGTTATGTTGTAGATATTTTACAGTCATTGATCAGAACCGTGGGTTGCCTTAAATTAATCCTCACACACCTTTATAAATACCTGAACCAACCTTGAATGATTTTACCATAGATGTGAACAAATTTATAACACAAGTACAGAAAAACACTTTCTCATGATTAGTTTTGGATTGGTTATAGTAATTGGTTAAGATTTTTAAAATAAATGATTCGAATACAACACACTCAGTTGCCTGGTTCTCCGAGAGGAGTTTTTAAATTTCTTTCACACACAATTACTCCTGATTTCACACGCACATTTGATAAATTAAGTAATTTATTTGCGAGGATTACACATTTTTCTGATGTCCTAAAACTGTACATGATCGTAAAAATTAAACATGTAAATCAAATTGTGGACGATATAGAGTATAATAATCGACAAATTCGTAATTCCATAATCCATGAAAAGCGTTAAAAGAAAGATGGAACCAGGTACCCATCGCATTATGTATTTCTCAGTTATTTTAAAATAACTGAACAACAATTACAGACATTTGTAATACCTGAACTCGCAACTAGTTATATTATTCAGCGATCTTAATAATTCAAACTCTCCTCTGATACTCGCTGTATAGAGAAAATGTTCTCATGGGGTATCCCGAAACATAAGAATGACCCAGACGGGGGTGGGCTACGAATTTGACAGGGGAATGTAATTATATCCTCGGTAAATCTAGTATGCGATGTTATTGATGGCATCTATCAAGTAAATCTTGAAAAGTCAATTAGGCCCATCAGGGAGATTTATATTCATTTACACTACTGGCTCCACCTGGATTTTTAATCGTTCAAGAACCAGTGATTTTCAACTATATGCAGTGTCATTATAATGTATTAACAATAATAAATAATAAACTCACTTTTTGACCAATCTTGTAATTTTATTGACCTCGACGGACAGACTTAAAAGTCTTTATGTTAAATCTTAAATCTCAAAAAGCTGTTTTCATTGAGGTGTACAGAAACATATTATAAATAAGAATGTAACGTACACAAGTGATTTCGAGATCAGATGATTTTCATTTTTTTAGTAGTAATGTCACATAATTTAAAAAACGAAACATTTTTTTCTGACTGAGAAATATTTAATTAGTTGTGCTGTATATTATTACAACGCTATTTAGGATGAACCGGTGTTTTTCCAGACAAGCGACGAAACCAAAATATGTCTCGCCGCCGTAATCTACTTGCGGCTACGGACATAATAATCTTGATATGAACAGGTATTCTACCCATAATATTACTCACGGTCTTATGAATTTAAGCAAGATTAAGGTATAACCGAGAGTGGGTACTTTTGATCTGGTGAAAATAGCACGTATTTTCACGTGGTATTTCTATAAGCCATAGGGGTGAGTGTTAAAATGATAGTTTATTTGATACGCGAAGTTTATTGAGTTTGTATTGTCATATAGTGTAATGATTCATTTCTTACAGCGCAGATTTGCAACGTTGAGAACTGTACATTTCAGGTTGTTTTTAAGAGTATAATGTATTAGAATTTTCCAGAACTCATTAGTATTACCAGTTTGTTTTTATTGCAGCGGACGAGGCTATAGAGGCAAACAGTCTAACCAGTCTAACGGTAGTAACGAGATTGATCGGTTTATCTATTGAATATAGGATCTAGATGTTTATATGTTTGTACGTATGTCTGTACATGTGGTGGAACCACGACTGTAGACGTAGCTAATACAAGGTTGATGTATGCTGTCTGTACGTGTATACGTATGACTGACTGTACATGTAGTGGATTCATGAAGGGGGTGAGCGGCCGATACAAAAGAGTGGGCTAACCCGAGAAACGTGGTGAAACTGTGCGGTTTACCAGTGCATGAATCGTGCGTCTGTTCAAGCGTCAAAAATAATATGTTTATTCTAATTGTTGTTTCAATTCGTATATTTGTATTTATGAGATTGTTTTGAATCTTTACTATATCAGTGAATCTTACTGACAGTGCAGAACATTTGAAACGATTTGAAAACTTGAGATTGTTTGAATCCCATACCTAGTCTATATGTGAAATTATGTGAATATCTTAGTGTGTACTATTATTTGAAACTGAGGTTTCTTGATGCTGTATATCAGATAGATATATTTTGGTTTAATTTCAATATGTGAATGTTAGTATAAAGTGATTGGATCAATAGTATATTGAGAGATTCTGAAAATCATTGTATTTTTACATCATACATTTTTCTTTACTAATTATATTAATACATTTTTATCTTAAAAACATTGTTTGAGTCATTCATTTAGTCCAAAACCCGGTCGGTGACAATTCTGCGACAGTTAATTACCTTTTAAGAATTAGCAAATCTGTCAGATCTGACGATTCTAATAGTAAAAAAATTCTGAATGAATATTATGTACTTACTCTGACCTACTTTCGTTTTGTTGTTAGAAGCCGCCTTCGTTACCGAGAGTATGATTTTATAATTTCGCTTTGTAAGATCATTCTTAGTTTTCTGATATGTGAATTATGTTTGCTTCATTTCGTATTTCTGTGATAATTCAGCTTTTATCTATTATACTGCAGTAAACGCAGGTATGAACTTACTTAATTCGATATTATCCGATAACACTGCGGGGAAGGCCAGCTAGATAAGTTTCATAAATCTATATTCCGACTTCAGCGTATACTTAGTTTCGTATTTATGCTCTTGTATGTATTCAAAGACAGCGAGGATTGTGTCACAATTTAGTTTAGCTGATAATTGTATGCCTTAATGTTTTAAATTTGTAATAGCGGAAATTATATCATTGATATTTTCGTAGTTCATTGTATATTAAATTACCTTTAAACCAGTAGCATGATGAGCAGTTATCATTCACTGGGTCTGTTTTATTGACCTTTGTGTCTTTACTAGGCTCCTTGTTTCCTCTTTGTTAAGATTTGTCTTTAACTCTATGACCGTTTCTTATGGCCGACATTCTTTCTGTATTCCCTATGGGTTTACCTCAGTGTGACATAAAGGTTTTGCATCCACGCTATTTACTATATGGGCGCTGATTCACATTCCTCCACTGAATTGTCTAAGGAAACGAAATGTTAGAATATTCAGAAGTCTGTTTACGCATTTCGAATTCATGCACACCTCCTCCAAGATCGAATCCCGTTGTGGTTGCATAGTCAAATTTAATCTATCGCGCAATGTCACGTGTCAGAAGATAAAAAAATCAATTTCGGTGAGTTATTTTATATTCTAATGACAACACCAGCAATAACAACGTCAACGATGATAGAAAAGGAAAGAAAAAAAAAACTCGCTGGTTATAAACAAAGCGACAAAACAATATAGAATTTCATATTGATGCTGAATTTATAATGACATTTAAACAACAGCAGAATAATCACAAAGCGAGCTGTAATTGTGTCATAATATCGTGTTGGTCTAAAGATAAAAATACACGCCAATTTACTGTAGAAATAAAAGATAGTAGTCGTGGTCATTCACGTGAAAATGAAATGCTGACCTGTCTTGAATAGAAGATACGCAGAGGTGCTAGTTAAGTGTTCGCGGTGGTAATTGTGTTTCCTCGGGTATAACTTGGAACTGTTCACGTGTAACTCCACGCTGAGGAGCAGTTGAATCTCATCTATAAATTGCAGGTTTTCCAGTAAATCTTGTTATGTTAGATATTTCGTTTGATATAACAGTCTAGACAGTATCAGTAGCTCTTCTACCTCATTCGAGCTCACCTGGTTCATATAAATATCTCACGGTGACATTACCAATCATTTTTTTTTAAAGATCGTATCTAGTTCTGTTTTTGGAATGAAGTTTCGAAGAGCTAACATCTAACTATGCATTGCACAATCAATATGATAAATAGACTTCGTGTGCAATTGGAACACACTCTTACACAACAACATCATTTTCTATAAAGTGATTAATGTTATACAATGTAGTAAACTTCTTGGTCAGTATGTGATGTTGCTCAAAATAAGCATGCAGTCAGTTGCACCCTTTGTTTGTGATCTATTTGAAAAACATTTAACATCAATACAGTTTAGCTGTAAATAAACCATAAAACAAGAAAGCTTTCATTCTTTCATTGATGTTATTTTTTGCAAACTAATAAAAACGTTGTAAAGATTTTCGTCCATTTGTTCGACTCGTTCATGCGTGAACGGAGGCTTGTGAAACACAAGACATATACACACACACGTAAACACACGACCACATCAAACCATCAATCCATCCATCCGTTAGTCCGTCCATCCGTCCGTCCGTACGTACGTACGTACGTACGAACGTACGTACATGCATGCATGCATGCATGCATACATACATACATACATACATACATACATACATACATACATACATACATACATACATACATACATACATACATACATACATATAATTTTTTCATATTGTAAACGGGAATAGCCTTTGGTGAATTGGTGAAAGGAAGGTGTCATAGGTCAACCTCTGGCTGTTTCAATTTTGCTTGCCATGTATTTAAAGCTATCTCTGCAGTTTCATTGTCAATGCTAATAATTAAACTGAATAAGATACCGCAATCGTCGAAAATGAATGTGTGTTGATCATGTCGTATCTTGTTAATCCGTTATTCTTTGAAGTTTGGACAGCTGTTGTTAAGCCTAATCACAAACGCTGGTCGACCAAATAATCAGTTCTTCCCTAAATCTTTATTTATTTTCAATTGCTTATACAATATGTTATATAGTAGATACATTATTCTGATTTGAAATGTAACGTTTGTTGAATATAACATAAAAGTGCATTTGAACCATGTCTGTTAAAACAAGAACAACATTTCTGTAACATACTAAAACAATTCTGCAATGAGTACCATTTGTTATGAATATTAGTAAACTTAACACAATGATCTCACTAAACACGAACTGAAGCTATATGCACATATTGGCTCGTATCTTTTCCTAACAATTGGCGCTCTGCGTCTTAAATACCGGGGGGTACATGACACTTCTATTATTCGTCTTTGATCTCATATGAAGACTATTTACTTCTATTTGTATTTCATACATTATAGTCCAATAAATATTGAAATTAAAATGTGCTACTTAACATAATTTCATTTATGTTACTATTTTGAGATTATTTAAATATATGAAGACGCTGTTTAATGAGAACTATTTGCATATATTTGAATGTTATTTGTAACTGCATGAGAATCAAACACGACTCAAGCTTGATACTGAATTTGAAATGAAGGCTGATTTTAAAAATCTTTGCAAAAGATCCAAAATTATTGTGTCATATTTATTGAGGAATCTTATCTCGGCGCAAAATGACAAGCAAGGAATTAGCCAATGTAGCATAGTTTCCTCGGGATCCATTCTTACACTGACGCTATTGCGCATAATTGGAGTCATTGCCTGATACTAGATAAACTAAAATAATGCCATGAAATAATCTGTCTTAGCTCTTCAAATTTCGCTTGGTATTCACACATGAAACATTTGGAACCATCACCGATGGATTATACAGTCATATATAAACTGAAAAAGCTTATATTATGGACTTTATGTTACAAGGATCAGAGAATAAAATGCGTAAATTATGATCATATGGCTGATTTTTGTGATTCTTTAAACTTTTTTGATGTCGTCTGATGCTTGCACTATTTTAGGCTTCGTAGGTACTTGTTTGCATGCTCGGAAAAACGTTTATTACAATTTACACTGAAACATGTTTAAAAGATTGTGGCTACAAATATGTATTTATTCCAAAATATCCATGTAATATTAGCAAAAGCTTGGGTAAACGGTTTTCTGATTACTATAAATTTCGTCACTGTTATTTCGTTTCCTCGATACCTCAACTATTATTTACAGAGAAGACATATAAAACTAGTTAGAAGAATGGGTACACATAAAGAGTATAATGCACACCGGGGAATAAACGGATCAGTTGAAGATACAATGACATACAGATAAGCATAACTCCATTTTGCATAAACAATATATTTGAAATAATTCAATTTGTATTTTGTATTTATGATTTTTATCAATACGACTGGTCACTTGAAGTTTTGGGCTCTTACTAATATTAACCCAATATTTTTAAAAACAAAAAGACTCATGACGTAAGATAGTATATATAAACTAAGACTTTGTTTATCTTACTGAATGAACATAAATGTTTCAGTTTCTGCTTCGATGGATTTAATGAAAGATGTCAATGCTAAAACAAACTGGTTACACCTATTTGTTTCAGTTGTGTTGTTTAAGGCTCGGGATAATACCTAAACCATTTGATAAATGGGCCTTTGACTTTTTGACGTAATAGGCAATGTAAACCATTAAAAAACCGTCACACAATATGTTGTCAGTAAAAACATTCTAAAATGATGTTATTCAATGTCAGCTTAAAGATTTAAGTAATAGTTTGGATTACTATATGTTTCTATACATTGCTTTATCCTATGCTGATGGAATCTAACCCAAGAAGATATATTATATAATATAATTTATGTATATATAGACAGTTAATTCAGACAGTAACACCATACACTCTAGGCAGTCGTTGAGTTGAGAATGAAGAATAAAATGTTTTTGTTTGCTCTCTGCCTCTATGCATGTTTTCCGAAAGGTATGTATACGTATAAGTTTAACTTATTGTAAAAGTATAAATATATATACACATATAGACATGCAAACAATTATTTATATATATATAATTGTCTACTTGTCTACAACCTAATATGACTGTAAAATATCAGATAATTTAAAAATTGTTTGACAATGTCAACACCTTTCGTCATTGTGACTCAATTGCTCTAGTTATTTTTTTTTTAAAATATATATAATTGAATCATTATTTTTGTGGATGATAGAAGCAGGATTGTTTCTACAACTACTCGACTTTTTTACGTTTTGTCATGCAGCGATTTTGAGAGAACGGGAAGAATCAATGGAAAATCTGGAATTCGATAAGATAAGATAAAATAAAGAAGTGTGTTTTGGTAGAGTTGATTGTGCAGGTATATTAGTTTTGATTTAGATGAAAATGTATACTCTTCTTTTAATGACATGTTACTGCCGGTCATTTCAAACTAATGAAATCAAATATTTGCTATGGTAATAGTTTTCTCAGAAAACACTTTACAAAAGCGATTACTGAAATTGATACGGAACCTCGTTTGAGGGAGTTAATACATGTATTATAGATGTAATTGTCTTGCTATTGTGTGAATGTAAATATTCACTACAAGGTATGTACATATTGATGCTATCTGATCATGTTACTATATATTTTCGTTTCGAATGAGAGAGTCGCATGTTTTATAGACATATTACAAACACAAACCATACGTTATCTTAATTATCAGTTTTCTTACAATTTTCATTAATATTTTTGCGTCGCATAAAACGTTCTCACTGAGAGTTTAAAGGTTGTTTATGTTATATTCCTAAACGTTGTCATGTTCTTCTCATAGGAGCAACAACCGATGAAGAAACGGTTTGGCTGAGAGACGTGACCACACAATTACAGACCGACAAAGGAGGAGTCACTGGTTCTGAGCTCCCTGACAAGTTGTCTTTCCATCTCAAACGCAGGACACAAAATCTGATCTTAAACTTGAAGAGGACTGACATATATTTTAGGCAAAAATTGAAAAACGGTCGATCCGTTCTGGAAAAGAAGCAAAATGTGGGAAAGGCGGTAAGTGTGTTCAGTGAAACAATCAATCTAATTCATATATAGTAACCACTGTCTAGTTTATCGTATATTAAATATTATTGAAATATGTGGTTTCTTGGAAGATTATAAATCTCATAAAAGAAACGTAATGGTATAATGTTTATGATTGTGAGTTTCATAAACGCACATATTAAATCTCGTATACACTAGTGGAACTAAACACTTTGAAAATCTCCAATGTCTGACAAACACCATCGAGAGTCTAAGCTTGATTGTACAATGCTACAATATCAATAAAAGTTCAAATTGGCTCATCGGTGATGCTAACATATCAATACCATCACTTCAAATAACAGACTCATAATTGACACTTTAAACGCCGGTCAAAAAAGTCCCTGATATAGGCCATATCTAATATGCAGAACACACATCCCATAATGCGATAAAACGTCAAGTGGTACTATGTACGGATCATGTTTTAAAGATGACGTTTGCAAACATCAAATTCGAAAACAAAAGAAATGATGAAAATATATTTAAGGTAGGAAATATGTAATCAGCATTTTTAGATTTCTGCTGTAGATATTGAGAAAAACAAGACTTAAATGAGTTGCAATAGTCCAGTCTTGAAAATACTAATGAGCACAAGTGTTTTTGTGGCATGCATTGAAAGATATTGGCGAATGGAGCTGTTTCGTCTCAGCTCAAGATATGCAGCCTTGCAAATGTGAAAGTACTGTCTAGCTGAGAACCTAGATTTCGTACAGACTGCCTGACTTTAACGTTGGTGTTACTGATATTTATTGTTTGAGATACAAGATGTGAATGAGAACATTTTGTGTTGTGATCAGAATGGCCTTAGCTTTATCATCATTCGTCTGCAGCTTGTTACATGTCATCCATGATTTTACATCCGATATACATATCTCCATGTCCTTGGATGGTAGCATCAACTTTATCTGTTCGCCTAGACTTGTATATTTGGGTGTTATTAGCGTAAAGCAGTAATTCACTGCGTAATGATATAAACTATCAAGTTCACGAACATGCCCCTGTGGAAAACGACACCATATATCGACTAAGCTGGAGTATATTCAATTTGCATATACAATTTGTGTCTTGTTAACTAAATAGAACACGAACCACATTAGGGGGTATTGTCAATGTCAAGTACATGTTGGGATTGGTGATGTAAATGAGCCTGGAATAAGGTGTAAAATGTGTTGCAGAATAGAAACCGAGTGGGTTTTGGATTAAATGATTAACACAGACACAAAGTGTGAAATATGGAACTTTATGAAATGAAATAATAAAACTCATATATGGCGTATAAATATAAATATTATCACACGCTTTTAAGATACGATTGATCCAATACCTCTACACATTCACACTGTGGAAATTAACCAAAAATATAAACTCAATATAGAATGCAGATTCAAGAAACGTCTTGGACTGCATATACATTTCAAAAAATAGTATGCTCTGTAAGATAGATTCACATAACCTCAAGTATGGATTTCGATTAAGATTCAAATAATATAAAGATATTAATGGTATAAACTGTACGTACGATTCTTCTACTCTTCTGGAATGCAACTAAATTCAAAATCATGTCATGTAAATGAAAATGAACCCAATTTTAACAACAACGGGAACAAGTATATATTTGTTTACCCTTGCACAGTCGTACGATTCCTAAACTTATGAACCGCACAAATTCATCGATTCCTAGGGTTGGCCCATATCAAGATCCACCACATGTACTTTCATACGTTTGAACACGTACAGACAGCATACACCACCCTTGAATTGGCTTTGTCGTCTGCATTTGTTGCTTAACCATATGTACAGACATACGTATATACATACATCCGTATCGACAGCAGGCAGCACCAAATATTCTGGAAACTCCAAACAACTCTAAAAAGCTTACAGCCAGCCTAAACATCTAAAGTCAACAACAAAGAGCTCCAAACAGCTTTAGACAGATCTGGACAGATTTGTGTATCTCTAGTCAGCTCTAGGCATCTAGTCAGCTGTAACCAGTTCTAGTTAGCAACAATAAAACCGAACGGGGCATACTAATGGGTTTGTAAAAAATATATAGATATATGCTAACATATACATTAAACTCTAATAGCAAGTTGTAAAAGTTCACAATGTTTCAAATTTGTGTTGTAATAAATGCATCATTACACTACACAATATGAAATTACACACTGAATACATAAGTAAATTTAATAAGTACCTCTATGGCTGGAGAACACAGTAGAGTGCGTGCACTCCTTGAAAAGATCTGGTTTGGTCGTTTAACTAATGTGTCAGTTAGTAATTGATATCCCTTAAATCCATAGGAGAGTTTGGAATAGTCAGGGTACAATACCCTTGCATTTCATGATCTTATTGTCCCTCGTTGCAAGTAATTTGATGCTAGATACATATTAATACGGTCGCTTACCTGGAACAACACTTATTCATCCAAGATAACGTTTTACGCATGTTCAACAAAAATTGCCAAATTGCCGGCTGGTTTGGCGTGACCGTTTTGGCGCTACGATGTTTTGGCGTGGGCCGCTTTGGCGCCGGCCGTTTTGTCACCAACAAGAGGATTAACATTAAACGATTACACATTATGCTTAAGATAATTAGAGACCATGTAGCATTTAGAAAAGAATTAAGAAATATCAATATAAGCTGGACGCTAAAGATAATTGACTCTATTTGTATATTGTTCTGTGATTCATGACCACGTAAGGATTAACAATTCAACCTTTTGATGTCTATCGTGTTATTCATATTTGAAAATGAAAACTAGCATAAGATAAAAGAAGGCCACGCAAAGGATTAACGATTCAGCCATTCAGGTTAAACTCAACATCTATATAGTTGTTTGTTTATATCAGTTTGCTGTCGAATGTATTAACGTAAAAGATTTTTTTGTGGAAATGAGCGTTATGAAATCGAAGCGTGATCATGAAAAGTACGTGAACGATTGATATGAGTACGTTTTTGATAAATACAGTGCACACATGCTTAAAACGTTTTGGCTATGCGAGTTGAGAAAGAAATGTAAAGTACGTCTTCACAAAGCTGCAGATGAGGGCCAATTCTTTCTACTGGTGAATGAACATAATCATTGGAGTGATGTTGCAAAAGCAGCAGTGGACAATATTGTGAATTATATGAGGAGAAAGGCATCCGCCTTCAGGCCTTTTAACTAGGTTGCTGTTTGAGTACAATGTACAAATCAAGATCTCTTCACTTTTATGTTTCCTTATAGATTTAGTAAACGTTATTTTAATAAAACACAGGCTAATCATTGGAATAATTTTACTTTCCTTAACTTCATATTTCACAGACATATTACATCGCTTTGATCGCTGAGTTATTCAATGTTCTCCTTACTTGCTCCCCAAAGTAAGGTAACCTCTCGACAAGAGTAATAATTGCTCGGCGCCAATGTGGCAGGTGCCACACCGGCCAGTGCCAAAATTTCCGGCGCCAAACCGGTCGCGGCAAAACAGCCTGCTTCGCTTCGGTTCACTCTTCATCGAAATCCACATCGACAAGTTCCAATGCTCCTAATGGTTGTCGCTGAAATTCTGTATCCTAACTTTGTCACGGAAGAAATTTGCAAATAGGTCCGGCAGGTCCACTGGATAGAGGATAGTTGGGAGTCGTGTACATTTTTTCCTTGACGTTTGTTTGTAAGTTATCTCGAAGATATTCATGTAGATGGAACTCTCAGTGATCTTATTACTGTACTGGGAGAATGTGGCTACATTGACTATGTTTAAGACGTTTTTCTTACCGACGTCATATATTTGTTTATGAAACATGTTTCTGGTGGAATGCCAAAGACGCTTTACGGTGGTGTCTATTAGCAGTGCGGAGCTAGTCCCTAACACTGCTATACCGAGAAGAACTCTTTGCAATTGATACTTTGCACTTGGTGGGTGGGGATGTTTTTCAATCAATGAACGCAGGCAGTTACTGATTTGTCCTGATGAATGAAGTTAGACAATTGTTAGGTTTTCTCGGATGTCGTGCAATGCTTTGGATCATTATCATTATGGAAGTTTCTCGTAGTAGCATATAAAGGTGGAGGGTTAGTGGCTGATACGTCTAGATGGCATATAATGCAGAGCGCATATGATGCAAGCTCTTGTTTTTCAAGGGTGAATTGCAGAATATTATCATCAGACCTCTTACAAATCTAGTCCAAAATGTGACCAAGTTTATGTTGCGATGGTTAATGACACTTTAAGGTTGAAAACATAAATGGAATCTGTTTGGTTTGACGTGTTTGAGTTTCCAGGACAGTTAAATAGAAAGTTGAAATGTCCAAGAATACATGTGTTGCCACCAATCGAATTTCAATCCTCTGGACAATTGGAAACTGTTTCAAAAAAGCGATTCAGTCATATTTTTTTATATTAAAAGGAGGGTGGTAGAGGCTGACAAAATGGACTGATCATTGATCCATTTTTATCCATATTTAATTGCATTCGCTATCAGATTTAATTTCATCTTATGTTGAACCCCTAATTTCTGTTTTATCACTGTCGCATATAATACAATCTTAATTTGTTCTTTAATGTCTGTCTATTCTTTTAAAGAAATACAGGAACTTCGGCGTGTTATTTTTACACATTCTTGGATTAATTGTATAACGCAAGTCGTGTTACGATTTCCATGTTAGATTTGCTTTGTTCTACATATATATATATATATATATATATATATATATATATGTATATATATATATATATATATATATATATATATATATATATATATATATATAAATATATATATATAAATAAATATATATATATATATATATATATATATATATATATATATATATATATATATATACATATATATATATAAATATATATATATAAATAAATATATATATATATATATATATATATATATATATATATATATATATATATACCAATTTCCACGTAAAGCGTTTAAAAACCACATACAGTTTAATACCATGTTCACTCTATACCTAAGTATGAATTTAAATCTTAGCTGCGCTCTTTGAAAACTAGGATGTGGCAAACTACCACGACATGGAAAATGGAGCGTTCATGACAGCCAGATGTGTCAAAAGAGCAAGTGGGCAGTGTGACATAATCATCGTAAGTATAATAATGCAGTATCAAGTATTCAAGGTACTGATTGCATTCAATTATCAATTAGTAAATCTACCGATTGCATTCAGCACAATTATGTTTGTTTTCATGCGGTCATATGTAAATAATAAGTGTGATAAAAGTAGCAACGTATTTAGCAGAGGACGGTCAATATAATGAAACCCAATGTTGAACAACGTCACCTAAAGAGACAAAGCGTAGAACAGTCACTATACGTAATCCGACTGTATCGAGACCACTTCATGGTTTAAATAAACTAGAAATTTGCAAACACACTAAGTTGCAATAAGGCAGTATAGTCCCGGAAATATAACAAGGCAACACATTTGTGGAATATTGATCAGACGTGCATTATACATGACTCAATTGAGATATTGCTGCCTTAGCACACTCTTACTGTTGCGTTTATATCAAATTGCCGATAACTGTTGGTCATATATTGTTATTTTTATCTGAATCAAGAGATGCATCCGACTTTTGCGACATCAACAAAATGGATTAAATTGTGCTGCTTAATTTAAGATTACCCAAATATCGAATGCAAACCGTATATATATATATATATATATATATATATATATATATATATATATATATATATATATATATATATATGTTCAGGGATGGCGTCTGTATTCTCCAATGCAAAATTTATGAATACAATTGTTTTTAGATCTTCACGGATTGCTATTATGGTTGAATAACCTTTGTCATTTAGTCTTACGTTTTTAAGACTTCTACATAAGATCGAAGGATTAAACAACCCAAGTGTCAGATATATATTTATATTTCGATTTTGATTTGCACAACTTAAATCGGTGTGTTTATCAGCTTTGTCGTAAAATTCACGGTTCACAAATCATTTGACAAACAAAGAAATGAGCCAGTACAATAGGTTAGTTGTCTGTCATCTGTGGTTATACATGCCCAAGGATGCAACTTGCTGCACGCCGCCGATGTAAAGTGTTTCAGCGTTAGGTTTGTGTGTGTTGAACATATTCGTTAGCGAGACTTGCACAAACCATTGTCTTCTTGCGTCCGGATAAGTCAATTTGTTAGCTTGAAAAAGCTAGATTATACCAGTAATATACTACTTTGGAGTGCACAAGTTTTGGTAGTCATTCACTCTTAGTGTGTACCTCAAGTGTATCTAAGGTTTTCTTATGTATCTAAATATTTTTTACATTAGAAGTTAGTATTTTTGTCTTCAGTGTGAATAATGAGCATCTCTCCAATAAACCCCAGATTAAATGTTTTCTTATTGTACTCTGTTGTATTCCTAAGATTGCTGAGATTGTTCTCACAATGATTTATTACTTTTCGATTCGTCTTCTCTATTGTTTGTTCGTGATACTGAGATATAGCCAAATAATCCATTGTGTAACATGGGGATGCACAAACCCCACGAGTGTTGCTGCGCGCATACAAAAAAAATAATAACTAGAGATTATTGTCACTTTTGATTCGTTGAAATCGACAATGATTGAGTTGGAATTCGATATAAAGAAATTATTATCTCCGAAATAAGCATGTAATTCGTGATTAGGATACACTCTTTACCATGTCTTGTAATTGGTTAGGCATAATCATAATTATCTAGTCTAGTATATGAAGCGTAAACCATATCAGAAATAGAAGGAGTAATATACGGTGGCTAAGTTAAATGGCTAGCTGCGTAACACAACCCAAGTTCCTTTTTAAACAGTGGCCTCGCTTAATGATTTGTTGTGGATAAGAATGAAAACACACAAACATCGCCCATAATGTGTATTATATGAAAACGTTTGAGTTAAACGTTTTACGCTGGTCTGCAAGATATAAGCTGTGCCACGAAACAAATATTATCTCATATATTGTTTTTGGTTCATGAAGTAATACTGCAAAATGGATGCGCCATTTCCGATTGACGATATCACCAACGAAGATATACCTTATTGGTCACGAGCACTTAGTAATTATATTGCTAACCTCTGAATAATCGATTGTTTCACAAAAAAAAGAAATGTCGAACTTTGTCTGGCAGAATTTAATTTTTCAGAATTTTTATGTGCAGCATTATAGTTTTCGACATATAAATGTAGACAAATAATGGCAGCTATGGCAAACAGCTTCCATTTTACCGAACCAATGTGATTTGTTCTGAAGCAGTGTTATTCTCCTAGGAACAAACTTTACGCGATAATGATATTTCCTTCATCATTAGCTTGCAAGCATAAAAATAACATCATTATTAGCTCGTAATAGCAATACCATTACAATATGAAATGCTAGCAAACGTTTGGCCTTAATGATGCACAATATCAGTGTGAATATTCATTGTATGAAACATGTTCGACTAGGAAAGCCATGACTGGTTCATTTATAAAAGTGACTGAATAGAGACATCGTGAAATTAATATGAATAAGTAAATGCTTCGAAAGCTTTGTTAGTCTACAATTACTCAATCGCTCACATATGAATATAACAGCTTTATAATGAAAATTTAACACAAAAATATGAAGCATGCACAAAATTAGTGATTAAAGTACGTGACAGGCAGGTTATTATTCTAGTGAACTTGATATACTTAGTTTCAACTGTTTTAATTCTTTTACACAACTATATAAGGCATATATATATTTTAGTTTTAAATAGTTTCAATCGTTCAGTCATATATACTCTGCCTACCTTATTTTTTTCAATTAAAAGTATAATATCGTATTATTTGCTTTAACTGATGTCAGGATCTTTGACGTGAAGCAAACTTCCAGTACAGCTGTTATAGTTATTTTGAATGTTAATGTTAAAGTGTTTTTGCATGATTGCATAAAGAACCTTTATCAGTCAATGGCAGTGGTTTAATCGTGTTTTGTGTACGTGTATGAATAGCTTAAATAAATTTAACAATATGCATTCACGATTTGAGATCAAACAAATATGCGTTGCACATATTTTAATTGCTATTTCATTTCTCTGTCTTTTCATCTGAAACAACTTATTAACTTTAATTTAACTATCATTATCAGCTCTTTTATATATTGATACATGATGTTTTAATATAAAAAGAACACTATGATAATGTATTCATATAAAGTCAAACAAGCAAAACTACTATTGTCGAAATAAATTACAAAACTCATTCCGACAGTGGATGCAACTTGACCATGGAAGTCAAACTGGACTGATAGTTTTCAAGAACGCACACAAAGACACACTTAACAATTAGAACACATATACACACATGTACACCCAGACACATATGTCCCTCTATCTTTATGTCTTTCTATCTCTTTAAATATATATTTATATCTCTATTGATATCCATACATGTATATATATATATATATATATATATATATATATATATATATATATATATATATATATACACACAAACACACACACACACATATATATATATATATATATATATATATATATATATATATATATATATATATATATATATATATATATATATATATATATATATTCCTTACTAACCAGAATGGTAACATTCGATTGGGAGACAGAAATTACAATTTGAGGCCGTCGGAGGTGGACGTTATACAAAATAACTTCTTGGAAATCATGGGTCTTCGTGGCAAACGATATGTTCTTCAGGATCAAGAGAACATCCAAAGTGGAATGTCGGTGGAAAATAACGGTTGGCGATAATTTTCATTTTCAAAAAAAATATAACTGCGGGGACGAAAATTTGTCTTCTTAGTGTTTAAGCAGCAGAGCGAGAAATGCATTACACCAGACCATTGACATAATAAAATATCATTTACAGTTTTAGAGTTATTTCATTGTATGCGACATTGCTTATTTGCCATTATTTCGAATGACTTTGTATTAATATTGATATATCAATTATGGTTTAATGCCAGATTTCCTTCCTTAAATTAAAGGGAAATCAAAGTAGAAAGAAAGTTATTAAAACAATGAAAACGTTTGTTTCGGTCATAGAAGATATCAATTAGGAGCATATTATTTTGCTTATTTTTATGAACAATGCTTGTCAGGTGCTACCTGAAGAAATGCAAATTTCAGAATAAAGTAATGTCCTTAGTATGATAATGAAGGTCTATATTTGCAGAACAAACAAACGTAATCGAGAAAAATGTACAAGAGAAATACATAGATGGTCTACGACGTATCTCATATGGACAAGTCAAGACTTATATGAAATCTTTAGGTATGTTTTCAACCCGAAACGTTGCACGTTTACAGTACGCATTACAAACTGGAGAAAGTAACTATGGTAGAACACACAACAACATTTGTGCGATATATAATTTATTTAATCAGATTGGACTAGTAAGACAATGTCGCTATCGAATTCTGAATCTGTAACAATGCAATTTGCATTGAATATATTATTTCCGTTGTATATTTGTAGTTAATACATGTCCAATAAGCCTGTACCATTTTATGAATTGCAATATCATTTTTCATAGACACATACCCAGTAAAAAAACAATTTTGAAATAAAAATATGATACAGGATGTTATAATCCTTTTTTTCTAACGGAATTGATGCAAACTAAATGTGACTTTCTTTTAGAAATACCAGTCACAGATAAAACTCGCAACAGGAACAATTACTATGTCGAGGTCGTTGCAATGGCAGATTCAAGTGTATGGGATTTGTACGTGGATAATCGATCTATCTATCTATCTATCTATCTATCTATCTATCTCTTTCTCTCTCTCTCTCTCTCTCTCTCTCTCTCTCTTTCTATATATATATATATATATATATATATATATATATATATATATATATATATATTTATATATATATATATTTCTGTGTGTATATTTGTGTGTGTGTGTGTGTGTGTGTTTCGATCTTCATCATCAGATAACATTTGAGAGCGTATGATCTTTATCGAATTTCTGCTGCTGAAAACGTACAAAGTTCAGAATTGGATACGAGTCTGAGATTCAGATCACTTGCATATATAGAGTAAGACCACCCACTACTTCTACTTATTCAAGAAAATGAAATCGATTATATGTTTATATACAATCTCTACTTGCAGCTTCTACGCAATAGCAGGTGATTCGGGACCACTCACAAGAGTTGATAAAACCCATAGAAGTCTAAAAGAATATTTCTTACACATTGTCAACGGTGTAAGTATTGTATACCTAACCACAATACACTTTAGCATTCAATAAATTGACGATTGTTTTTTTTATTAAAACAAAACGTATCTTGATTATGGTACGATGCATGGGCAAACTGGACCTATACTATTACATTTGTTTAACCTGCACCAGAAATACATTTGAGTTAGCTGCATGAGTCGGGATTAGTTCCTCTGTAAAACTTGATCCCAAAGTAATTTTAGTTCAGGTTTTATTAATTGCACTCTAATGAAATTACACTAAATTGGCTCATATGTAAACAAGTCCTTTTTGAATATTAAATCTGATTCTTCGTTATGATAAGTTATAATCCTAATCAAACTCTGATATGCAAGTAGTCTACTTAATGAACACATTTCCCAGTATAATATTAATTAGGTTTATGGAATAATTACTATACCGTCTTTAAGAATAAAAAGTAGAAACAAAAGCACTTTGTTTTACTGAAACCTAGATATTTTGATTTATTGCTAATTATTTTTAAACATACCAAAATGTGATGCGGGTTGTATTTTCTCTACAAATGATACTATGAACTTGCATCTCTAAGAAGGATTTTGAAACAACACGTCATTTTGGTGTATATTTTCACGGCAGTATTGATTATTATCTTTGTAAAAACATTTGCATATTTTCATTAGGCGGACCAGCTATACAAAGGAATCGAAGATCCTAGTATATCAATTGATGTCAGCATTCGTGCGTTTATAACATTGCCGGTAAGATTAAATTTTCTTTCATGTTTGTCTTTGTGTACTACTCCTAAAATGCGTGTTATGAGGGCAAAACATGTAATCTTATTAAGTATTTCATTGCATTAATTGTTAACATAATTGTTTAGAACTGCTTTATACTACTCAAGATATGAACTGTGTATACTATATAAAGTAACCATACTCGATTCATACTCTTCACATTCCCTCTTCTGCAATTAAAATGTATGACTTAAAAACGAACTGGAAAAAGTGTATGAAATGTTAAGGGTATGCGAATGTTAAGTTACTATTAAAGAAAACCGAATATTTACCGGAAAAATGGGTAATGTAGTATTGACTGAATAAATGAATGAATTAAATAGTAATATATTATCTATAAACGAGGTCAATGAGGTACTTGTAAATTAGCTGTAGTACCAAAACAATAAAGTATGTATATATATATATATATATATATATATATATATATATATATATATATATATATATATATATATATATATATATACATGCAGATGTTTCAAATGGTGATCAAAAAACAAAGTCAATTTGTATATATTGTACATGGTATTGATCATTATCTTTTGTGGCCCTTGGGCGTCATTGTGGTATAACATATCGGTCGGAGGAGGAGTTAATATATAATTATATAAATCTATTTTCCTACATCAAGCTCTAATATTTTCCTTTTGTACCTCTCATTACATATTACATTCTGTTTTTAATATATTTATACTTACATGAACCATACCAACAGTGACACCTTTAACATGGATAGGAAGTGGATGATCCTTGACTTGATGTTACAGGTGGCTTAAAATAAATACACAATTACCTAACTGCTCACACTAAAAAATTATCGTTATGTAACTTTTTACCGTTCATGTGTATAGCTTATATCAAATACATAACTAACTCGTAATATCTACTATATCGTTTTCATATCATTTTTTAATATTTCTATTAGGCTAATATATAGATAAATGTTGTATTTGTTTGTGTTCTCTTTCTTTTGTTCATAGTTAGAGACAGATTTTCCACACCATGCTTCTAAAGTGCAGCGTACTGTAAACAAAACGAAGATTGACGGAGATAAATATTTACAAGATCTTTCAGACTATGACATTTCCGTTGCACAACATTATCTACCGCGCTTCGACCAACTCATTCTCTTCACGAGGTACGAGTATTTACGCAACCTATATCCAAACATATGCAGGTTATATATATATATATATATATATATATATATATATATATATATATATATATATATATATATATATATATATATATATATATTTTTATATATATATATATATATATATATATATATATATATATATATATATATATATATATATATATATATATATATATATTGAGAGCTAATATGAATAGCGTCTATTGTATATTATCCATGCCGTGCGGTTAGTATATTTTGAAAGAGGAAGTACCCATGAAGACCTGAGAAAAAAATTCCCCTTACACGGTAAAGCTCTTCTAGGTTTTCTTGTGTACTTACATTGGTTGAGTTGAAGTTAAAAAAAAATAGAATGATAGTGCAATTTACAATTGCAATGTACCCACTGATCACAACATTGTTAGCACACATTACTTTTTTTTATTCAATTCCTATCTAAAATGCAGAAACAACAAGATCTTAAAATTTAGTTTTGGTTAGTTTATGTTCTGCGTATTTTGACCAATATTTTTGTCTTCCTAATACCTGTAAAATCTTTTTTTATATCGATTTAATAGACTCCACCAATATATCTGCCTTCAACACATTGATACGGCATCATCAGTTACGTTAAACAACATCTGTGGTTTGAATGTTTGTATACATTTCAAAGGTAGTATCCTTGTAATTGAAGGATCCGTGGACAGTGCTTCGTAAATTCGATTGTACTTGTTCTTTATATTTATTTAAAAACAGGTTGAAACCTTTTTTGAGAAAGTAACAGGTTTTGCGACTTTTATATAAGGTTGTCAGTACTGTTTAATGTCCCACCAAGGAAAGGTTAGAGGCATTTCCGTAATTTTAACATTGTAACAAGTCAAACAATACAATTGGTTTTCTTTCAACATTAGTTTTAAACTTAGTTATGTGAAGTTGTGATAGAGAGATGCAAAGCTCCGTGTCCATTAATTAATGAATACATAATTTGTGAAATTCAAATAACAACAATTTAATATACGTCAATAACAGTCACCGCTCAGGTCAAATTTGACCAAGTAACGGCCTATGTTATCCTTTTAATTCTTTTGTGACATTTGCCACCAGTACTGAATTCCTACTCATCAATATGCTTATTCCTTCTCTTTTCTTTGTCTCCCTCTGTTTTTCCTTCCAACTGCTCCCTCCGTTGTTCTTTCGCTTTAGTCTCCCTCAGGTCCTTAAAAGCTTCTAAAGTATACATACAAGGACATTTGCAAATGATATTCACTCTCTATGTAAACTCACACTAACATTAATATCATCAGATATGCTATTACCGTCTTTTGTCACGCATTCGTGACCATCGAAATGCACATTCTGCCTGCTAAGTGTATGCCGTATATATATATATTTTCTCAATCTTATCATGCAAACAAATATCAGATACTCAGACTCATTTATGTGCATTGCACGTTTACAATATGTACACATATATGCTCATATCCATGCGCTAATATATATTTAAAACTGATACTCCTACAAATTATAAACATATTGGCAAATCTCTTTAACTAATGTTGGACACCTCAACAAATATACAACGTTCATAATTCAATTCATCACTTGCAAATATGTAATATCAAATAAATGAATGCATGAGGTTACTATGATTTAACCCAATAGCGAATTATAATAATACTTCTTTATATAGCACTGCTCATATCTCAAACTATACTTGTGTATCAAACACTAAAAAAAAATCAAACTGCAACTGGTAATTCTACGTACTAAAGTATATATAATGCTATGATTAAAGTACACTTATATTGCAGTAATATTTTGCAACAATCGGGCAAATAGTTTCTGACGTGTATTTAACCTCCTTGTAATTGCCGGAATAACAATTTTCCCACCAATATTGAATGACGTTGAGTAGCTATCCTTAAGTTCCGTATTAATATTCTAGGATGCTGACATTTAATTAACAAGATCATATATTTAAACTTGCGATTCTAATTCTTAACCACGCGTTGCTCAATTCCGATCGTATATCGGTTCATTATGACCAGACACTGCCCCTCCCAACAGTCTAACAATGATGCGTTACAAGCCGCATTGAGACTCCCTTTTTCCGAACAACAAATTCCCCACTTACTTGTAACAATGTCACATAACTGGCTTTGGAAAAATAAAGCGTACGTCCTAGTTTTATGCCTATGTCAGTTAACTAAATGTACACCATCTCACATTTTGATGCCCCGAAATTGTAGCCTCGAGGCCTAACATACACATGTTGAAATCTGGTTAATTATTCAACTTGACAGTTAGTTTGCATTTATTGTTATATGAACAACTGAAGGAATAAGGTGTCAAATCCAAGATGAACAGGAATAATAATTTTTAAATTCAAAAAGAAGTGATAGAAATAGAAATTCAGTAAATGAAAGAGGAGTATCACATGCAACTGCTTGGTGAAATGGGAATACAAACTAGAACGCAAGGAGAAGAAAAGTAGTGACAAATGAAAATACTAAAAACAGGACAAACATAGGACATATACACCCTTATATAAAACATAAAGAATTGTCAAACAAATGTAGATGCAGAAAGAAGAAACAGAAACGCAAGATTCAAATAATTAGTTCTGGCAGACTGAAAATGATCTGAACTCTTTATCACACAATTCCTGGCCTTAATGTTACCAGTAAATAAGATAGTACCTGTGTTGTCATGACATTGAAGTAAAAAATGTATTCCTCAATTTGAATAAAAGCAGTCGAAATCTTAATTTGGCAAAGCAGGTTTATACCTGAGGGATATAAACAACATTTTATGAATCGCATAAGGGGACTTGGCATGTACATGTCGAATTTGCAAGGGTTATTGCTCAGCGAATTAGGTTTATAAAGATTTCATAAACCCCAGATACATGATATTAATTGTACAAGTTTAAGAACTGAATCTATAGTAAACGAATGTTAAAGAGCTATCTTGAGTTTCAAAATATGAAACTTTAGAAAATGCTGCCCCGAATGTTGTTATATATTCATTGATTCATACCATGCATTTAACAACATATAATTTTCTCTGCAATGCTGTGATATGATATTCCTCAACATGTGGTACAGGTACACACATATCTCAAACTGGATAAAGAAACATATCACAAAAGTGATCTTAAATATCGTTCTACCTTTGTTAACTGTTATCGATGGTTTGTATTATTTAAGTCACGTTAAACATTAAGCAATACATAAAGACAAAGGGTCATAGTGCTAACATTTCAATGTAACTGTGGTATTGAAATGTTTTGTTTATTAGGGTTATGTTCAATTAATACAGGTTTCAAAGTAATTATCAGAATAAAGACATAAATATTCCGAAATGTCATATATCAGAGAGAGAGCAAGGTCAACGCTTGGAATTGAATGGTTACACACATCATAGTCTAATCCTAATTGGAGCACTATTATTTCACTTTTTGTTGAATCCGCTATGCAAATATAGGAGCTTCACATAATATAACCCTTTGTTATCAATTACATTGTATTTGTAAATGGCACAATATCAGGCTTATGTCACGTGCGGGAGGTTTTTAAAGTTGGGATTCCTTGCCATAAAGCTATAGAGAATTGCCAACATATTTATTCTACCAACCTCGGTTATCATTATGATTTGGAGTTAGGAATGGGTGGAAGATTAGAATGGTACAGAGACCCATTGGCGAAAACTCCAAACTTCATAACTTTATAGCAATTGACTTGTATTTAATGGAAAATATATCGTTATTAAATCATTTGAATATATTATCTTGGCTATTTCTAAAATTTTCTATTTGATCCTTAGGCATGCGTTGTATTCCGGTACCCGTGCTGATACTGATGATAACGGTACGGTCTATCCAGCCGCCCCCTCTCTCTTTCTCTCTTTCTCTCTTTCACTTTCTCTCTCTCTCTGTCTCTTTCTCTCTCTCTCTCTCTCTCTCTCTCTCTCTCTCTCTCTCTGTTTTTCTGTCTCTGTCTCCATTTGTCTCTGTATTTGTCTCTTTTTATATCTCGCTGTCTCTCAATCTGTCTGTATATCTGTATTTCTCTCTCTCTCTCTCTCTATCTCTCTCTTGCAAAGAAACATCTATGCCATTGCATTGTTATATACGCTTGATGAAGTACAGAGGCGGATCTTTTTTATGTTTTAGTTTCACTGTATATTTTTAGGTGATGACTGGCATATTTAATGTGGTACCAAATTAATTCTGTTTTATAGGCCTGTTAAGTTTCACATCTACATTGTCCCTCATCTCACCATTTGAATGGTTTGAAAGTGTCAGTTGATATACAAACAATATAGTATTACCTAAAGTGAGATCGTGGTAAATTGACCAGGAAATTGAATTGAATCTTAAATGCGTAATTGTTCGACAGATATATTAAAGAAACACACGACTCGAATCATCATATATTTAATTACCGGAGTAAGGCCGTTTTCCGTTTGTCATCAGTCCGTTATTCAATACTTCACAATATTTCACAATGTTCCATAGTGGTAAATTACACACCAAACCGCAGACTCTGACCGATATTTTAATTAATTAATATCATCAATATGTAGTATTAACTAAAATTACCACATACATATTGTTAATATTAATTAATTAAAATATTCGTCAGAATTTGCAGTTTGGTGTGCAATTAACTACTGCATCAACAAACAGCCGTACAATTTTTAACGTCGATTAAATGATAATATTACCATTCTCGACAGGGGAGCAAATCATCTGTTTTATATACGTGTTATAGTTGCGTTTTATCACATAAGAAAGGACATTTTATTATCAGGTTTTTTCAGGTGTTTCGTACCATAATTAAATTAAGTTGTTTCCCAAGGATGGTTTACATTACATTCAATGATGTTTTGACATATTAGAGTAGTAAGAGCAGTTACATGGGGTATATTGCGATAAATGATCATAATATACCCTTCGATGATGTGTATATAAAACGAGGACGGAATAGTCACATTCATTATTTTTGGGATTTTTATTTTATAGATTAAAATCAGTCTACGTATGTCTTTAGATAATTATGGAGGATACATTTCTTATGATTATTCACTGCAATTGAAAGCTGCATTATGGATTATAAATTATTGTGATTTATTCAAATTAATTCTGGATCAGGCTATTGTAATACTTTCGGTTGAAAATGTAAAATTCATTTGTAGCGCTCGATTAATATTGACTCTAAAACATTTAAAATTATTTGGGATTTATTTCATAATATTGTAAGTTACTCTTCAATTTTCATTTGTGAATTTGATGAAGAAATTATGTGACAAGATTTGCCAGTAATATCTAGTTTATATTGTGCCAAGGGATGCAATTTAAATGCAAAGGAATCTCTTATGGTTTCCTCACTCGATATACTGGATATTCAAAAACATTGAATAGGAAAGATTTCAGTCCTAACCTTATGTTGTATCTGTTGCATTTCACGCAACTGACCACGTTATATTAC
This sequence comes from Unio delphinus, assembly GCA_029339505.1. NCBI lineage: Eukaryota > Metazoa > Mollusca > Bivalvia > Unionida > Unionidae > Unio > Unio delphinus. The sequence continues at coordinate 6,603,104 of JAQISU010000090.1, forward strand.
GTCACAGTCACTAGCTTGTATTGGGAAATTACAATACAGCCTTACTGTGCTTCCAGTCCTACTTGGTGAACAAGACACATATTGTATCTGCAAAAGGATTACACTACAGCCCATTTGATGGAATGTATTGTGTTGCACATTGGCATATTCTCGCACTTTGTTACATTCATTTTATACACAGCTGCTCTCAAGGGCCATAGATCATTACAAAGTCTGTCACCAATTGTACTCTGATGAGGCTCAAATACACAATTTGAGGCCCCCATTTGAAGTTGATGATCCGATCCAAGGAGTAGAGAAGTATCTTTCTTAAGTGAAATCATGGATGACATGTAACTAGCTGCAGATGAATCATAACACATTTGAGACCATTCTGAGCACGACCCAGATACTTTTGAATTCACATAATCTACATCTAGCAATACATTTCAGCAAGACCACCATGAACAGTCCGTACGAAACTGATGTGTTACTCTGGATAGTACTCTTATTTCACTAACAGGTCATAAATATATGCACGGTTGCATATCATGAGGTATGGCACATCAGGTCTATCTGCAAATATATTTATGTTGATGCCAAAAAAGCACTTTAGTGCTCATTAGTATTGCGAGAACGGAATATTGTTACACAGTTATGTCTGGTTCGCCGCAATATCTACTCAAAAAACTTTGAAATGCTCAAAACACATTTGATCATATAACTCTCAGAGTAACACGATCAGAGCCAATCTTCCCGCTAATTTGAACACTACACTTGCTAACCATTTGATTCAGAATTATACACACCATTTGTTTTCTGTGCAAATTTTTACAGACGGATTCCAGTCAAACAATCCTAAATGGTTTCATCCATGTGTACACACCAATACGATACTCACGCTCCTCTTCTGGCAATCGTATGCTCATTAATTCCCATATGAAAACGAAGTCATGTGGGCAACGTTTTATCGCATACCAGAATCAGGCAGCGTGGAACGAATTTTCCATTGAGAAAATACACCAAGAAACAGTGATATATTCAATAGTGTTCTTTAAACCCACCATTTTAAAATGCAATTAAAACGTAAAGAACTAATTTACTATCTCAACTTTGTGATGTGTAGCAGTTTGTTTTGTTTTTTTAATTTGATGGGGTTTCTTTCAAATATTTTTTGCAGTCAAATTGTTATTTATGTTGTAAAGTGCATGGCTATTCGATAGATATACTCCATTTAATTTCCTCAGTATTATAACCCACAGCGTGCGTATAAAAATACAGTTCTTTACTAGTTACTCACCAAATTGTATCTTAATACCTTACCTTGTGTGATGGATGGTGTTTTACGTGATCTCATAAGATACACTTGATTGCATTGTGCTGATATATCAGTATGGTGCACATTGAGAAAATGATGATTACATAAGATTGTTTTTGACCTAGTGCTTCTAACGTGATATCGTTTTGGCGCCTAATTTTCGTATTTCCAAAATATATTTATTTTAAGGACTATTTGAGCTTATCATCAAATTTAAATAGTTGAACCAAATTATAATTAATTTGAAATAGGAATATTATCCTTTATAACCGTAATCATCACATCTAGTGATTGTCTATTTCCGTTCAGGTCGTTCTATAAAGTCCGGTGTATGTCACCCTGGTCGAAGAATTCAAATAGTCCGTGTATCCGATTTTTTTTCAACCATCAGGAGTACAGCACACGGATTGGGACACTCGTAAGTAAAACCCAGCTGTCCTTTTTTCTATCCCACGGTTGCATCCACTTGTTTTAAATGCTTGCGATGTCTGCAGTGTGAGTTTATAGTGAAGTCAACCAATGAAGCATCATGATGAAGAAAAGGGTTTGATGTGCTGAGGACGTTGACAAGAGTCATTCACGTTACAAGCTATCAGGATCGTGTGCGGTCTGTTCTTTTTGTAATATATTATATTCTAAGTTCTTTGCCGCAGGTAATTTACTGTATGTCGTGACTCATTTATAGCATCTAGTGGATTCAAGTTGATATAGATTTGAATTTCCAAATGTGATGCTAGAATTCGGATTCATACAGATTACATTACAATTATTTACATCGTGTAGCACGGTATGATTCACAACTTTTGTTCTGCTAGTCAATCGCCGACATAGAAAGCTGTTTTGCATCGGGCATATTTTCACATTGTTTGACGGGCAACTGTTGATTTATTGTATGTCATGGATAAAGGGCACCATATTTTGTCTTCTCGTGGATAGCGCGGTAGTACAGCGTCACAATAAAAAAATACCAATGCGATGCTCAGACACTAAAATATTAGCCGGTGGGAACCCTTCATAAACTAATTCGTTAACTTAACATTATTGTGCGTGCCTCATTAGAAGAGGCACAACTTGCGGGCAGATGTATGAAGAAAGGTTTAAGTTAATTTAAGATAGCTGCTATATACAACCCGTTAGGCCTCTAGAGTCTAACCCATTGAAGGGAGGGTTTTTAGTAGCACGAAATGAAGTCAGTAAATGCAGACTCGCCCACCTACCTGGACGAAACAGCATTCAGTATTTATGCCTACCAGCCAGCGAAAAACTCGATGACAGCTCAAGTGCGACCTGATGACTAAGCATGTATTTGCTCCATTAAAACATCAATGCATTAAACATACAGCTGTAATATGTAGGGAAACCACCAAAATCTACTTCACCATTCTGATAAAGAATTGGCGGGTAATATTATAAATGGTCTTTGCTATACGGCATTTTCTCATCAGCCTACCTCTTCACTCCTGTGTATAAATTTTATATCATTGACATCACCTTCCGATGAAGTGGACGTATTACGTGAGTATGAGCTCTCCAATAATTACCTTATATGCAAGTTTGAAAAGCCATCATTTCATTTTTCCGGCGAAGAATAAAGCAAATATACAGACTTATAAGATATCTATCAGCACCTCACAGTTCATATGTTCATGATAGTAACAATACACTAACAATGCATTAATCATCAAAGTTGAGTTTTCGCTATCCTACGTAAACATGTATGATGCTATTCACATTTTGGGGCAGATAGGATAGGTTGCTGATATGTTTAAGACGGTTATTACAGATGCATTCAAGTTAATTCCCATACTTCCAACATTGTGACCATTCTATCCTGTCCAGTGAAAGGAACATGATAATTTCTACACCAAGTAAGTATTTGGTTGTAGAAGTAGCCATACGACTTTCAATACACTATCCAGAGCAGTATCGTAGAATGTTCGACATAATTATGGTGTAACATATGTTTTGTATTTACTGGATGATTTTATGTCCATTTATGAGCATGGTTTTCGGCTGAAAGAACACAACCATTGATCACATTGATTTGTAATATGCTATCTATTCCTAATGCTCCACAAAATACTTTAGTATAGCTCCCTTTCAATTATTAATTGGGTATAATTCAAGATGCGGAAACGGAATCTAGATCGACGCAAGATAACCGGAGCAGATTAGCTGCACTGCACAAACATTCCTTCACATGAAATCTTGTACGAAGATGGAATGGCAGTATATCTTGTGCCACTTACATTAAATGTCAACGAATCGTTCTGGTGGGTCGTTCACATCATTTATAATATCCTTGTCAACAACTAAGATTGAATTTAATCAACATATACACATACATAGCGAATATAGACTGGATTTAAGGATGTGGAGTGAGTTATTGGCTCAATGGACATGAGTTTATTTATTTTTGTATTCTGATATTACTGTTGCATCAGGCTGAGCTCTTTACTGATGCGTCAATTACTCTCGGGATTTGACGGTTGTTTTCCAAGGCAGATGGTTTCAGGGACCGTGTCCGGAAACTTCAGATGTATTAGGCATAATCAAGCTGTCTACGGCTATGCTGAAAATTTACCCCATTGTAGTTGCATCCTCTTTTATATTGGGTCATTTATGCCAAGAAATGAATTTTATTCCATGGTGACGACATGAGTACATTCACTATAACAGGTAATGATGCCATCATGGTAGCACAACTGGCCATGTGGGGATCTACAAATTGGTAGACGCAGTCATGCCATAAATGCAGTTTTAACTAAGGCGATATCTTTGATAAAGTGCTAAGATGGAAGTAGATGATATATAATATAGGCTAGTTCGTGTTAGTCAGTATATTCTTTCAGAGGTTATCATTCAGAATCTTTATCTCGAGTTATTTTTGAGATGGAAGAAAGCAGATTTTGTGTCATTTACTTTGACATTGCTAGTTTGTTTTCTTCTTGTATTTATACGCATTAAGATTATCAGATTGAGCTGCTTGTTGAGGTATATTTTGCATCTGTTGTGTGTTCGATGTGTTATGAGGATCATTAAATTCATTGGTATCGGACGCGGTTAAGCATTATGTTTACTAATGTTGTTTGGTGTATCT